>BQKN01065894.1:289755-343311 GCA_022839385.1 Asparagus kiusianus | reverse complement strand
TATATATATATATATATATATATATATATAGCAGTATGACATAAACACTTTTGGTATCCACTAAAACTCAGACTATCAAATAGTCGTTTCATTTCAACTTTTTGCAAGATTTTAATTTCATCGCATTATCATACAACACGGACTACCCTGTAGGTATTCTACAATAATTTACATGGCTCATTAGTCTCATCATGATCTCAGTGCGTAACATGATTGTGGGACGGCCTACCATATAGGTATCCTAGAAGACGGCTCACAAGCTTTATTACACCCTCGTGTAGAACAGACTGTTAAACAAAGCATCCAAACCTGACTCAATGGCCTATAGAAATAGAATATCGACGCACTACTCCATATAGTACTGAGCTAAGCTCATCAACGATATTCATCACATGTATAAACT
This sequence comes from Asparagus kiusianus, assembly GCA_022839385.1. NCBI lineage: Eukaryota > Viridiplantae > Streptophyta > Magnoliopsida > Asparagales > Asparagaceae > Asparagus > Asparagus kiusianus. Next base: position 342,908 of record BQKN01065894.1, on the reverse strand, counting down.
GTATAAATCTAACATTTCGATGCACTATCTCATATAGTACTGAGCTGAGCCCATTAACGATATCCGATATGTGTATAAACGGTATAAATCTTGCATAACGACGCACTATCTCATATAGTACTGACTTGAGCCCATTAGCGATATCTGATATATGTATAAACTGTATAAATCTAGCATATCGACGTACTATCTCATATAGTACTGAGCTGAGCCCATTAATAATATCCGACATATGTATAAACTGTGTATATCTAGTATGTCAATACACTATCCCATATAGTACTGAGCTAAGCTCATCAACGATATCCATCACATGTATAAGTTATATAAATCTGGCATATCGACGCACTATCTCATATAGTACTGAGCTGAGCCATTAACGATATTCGATATGTGTATAAACTGTAAAAATTTGGCATATCGACGCACTATCTCATATAGTACTGAGCAAAGCCTATGAATAATATCTGATATATCTATAAACGGTATAAATCTAGCATATCGACGCACTATCCCATATAATACTGAGCTGTGCTCACAAACATGTGTATGAATGATATCTAATTTCGAATAAGATCAAATCAAAACTCATCATAATCCCCTTGGGGTTCTCAAATGTATAACATAACATATTTATGACTATACGTGTAATATCAAGTGGCTCAAAACTACATGAACGCATCTCAAAATGGTGCAACACAGCTCCACATAATGAGCATGAAAAATAGCCGGGACTTCTGTTAGTAAAATAAGCATATCTTTTTTTAGAAAAACTATTTTTAGAAATGGTTTTCTATTTTGAAAACTAGATTCACACATCTTTCGATTGGATTAAGTTTAGTTTAGTTTGGATTTCGTTTGTTATATATCCTAAATCTCTAGTCAAACATTATATATGTGTAGTAGTTTTGGATATGTTGTTAGTAAAATGAACATATCTTTCTCTATAGAAACTCTTTTTAAGAATAGCTTTCTAATTTTAGAAATTAGATAAATATATCTTTCATTTAGAACAAGTTTGCTTAAATTTGGAGTTTATTTGCTATCTTAAAATCTCTGTTAAAGATTATACAAGTGCTGCAGTTTTCTGCAGAAAAATATATATTTAGTACATCTCTTAAATTTCTCATATATAAACAAAATTATGAATAACCCTAATGATCATGATCATGATAATATCATAAACATCAAGAAAAGATTACTAATCTAGCATTGGTTTAAGTTTCAACATTAAAAAATAATAATCTGATTTTTAACATCACAAGTTATGATTCAAACAAGAAAACACATATTAAACATCTAAACTAGTTATTTAACTATAGGGATAGGTTTGGATGAAGATAATCTTTCCTCAAATATCGTTCTAAGCCTCTAAAATAAACAACAAGCAATCCTTGAGCACAAACAACATATTCTCCCTTGACACACGTCGAAAATCTCGCCCTCGTGTCGGTATTGTGCTTCACAAAGCTCTCAAAAATTCATAAGAAAAAGATCTAGGGTTTTTAAGGGGAGAGGGTGTCTAATAGGGTTAATAGATATGATAAAAGAGAGAAATTTTTATGAAAAACACAGGTATTTATAGAGGCAAACCCGAAACAAACCTGTTTGACCCGAACCAGGTAACCTAGTCTGACTAGGAAAATAACCTTTGGTATTTTGGTCATAACTTTCACGTCTAATCTCAGAATGAGGTGATATAAGATTTGTTGGAAATCTCCTGAAGATACCAACAATTATTGTCTTTTAAGTTTTTCTAGATTCTAACTACTTCGATGTGAAATATATATATATTTTTAACTGGTCGCTTTTCCCAGATTCAGGCCCGTGCACGTGTGCATGATATCACTTCTATATTCACATATATACATTGAATTGATCTCAAATCAATTTCTAGCATACTCAAACATTAATAAATATTAAGTTTTTATAATGTAACATATTTATTATTATTTATTATAAAATATTTAAAATTTTAGGGTTTTACACGTACTTGGAGAGCTGGGCAAGCAGAGCCCGAGCCGTAGCAGGCTCTATAGTATCTGATTGACCTCATGACACCCATAGCAGCCAGGCTAGCAGCACTTGAGGAGCGAGTGGTGAACCAGACTCCACCAGTTGCACTACCACCTATGGTTCTACCACCAGTGATTCCAGCTATACCTATTGCAGAGGAGTCCCCAGAAGGTACACCAGGAGTTACACCACCACTAACAATTGACAGGGCCACAGAGCAGGAAACTTGGCTTCATCTAGTTGACCAGTACCAAAAAATGCGGGCACCAAAATTCTAGGGATCATTAGACTCACTAGTAGCCCAAAAATGGAAGGAATAAGTGGGAATATTCTCGATCTACTTTATGTTGATTCAGTGCAGAAGCAGAGATTGGTAGCTTTTAGCCTTACGGGTGATGCCGGAGGATGATATAGGCTCACTAGATGCTAGAGGAGTCCCTAGAAGATACACCAAGAGTTACACCACTACTAATAATTGACAGGGCCAAAGAGCAAGAAACTTGGCTTCGTCTAGTTAAGCGGTACTAAAAGATGCGGGCACCAAAATTCCAAGGATCATTAGACTCACTACTAGCCCAAAAATGGAAGGAAGACATGGGGAATATTCTCCGTCTACTTGATGTTGATTCAGTGCAGAAGTAGAGATTGGTAGATTTTAGCCTTAAGGGTGATGCCGAAGGATGGTATAGGCTTAAATTCACCCCAAAACATCGGATGGTACTCACTTGGGGATATTTTGTTTACTTTTTCGATGAGCAGTACATCTCTTCCACAACAAGGGCCAGGAAAGAGCTAAAGCTATCCAGACTAGAGCAGCGAGACATGACCATAGCTAACTATCAGAGAAGATTTATGAGTTTACTTTGCTTCACGGGCATGTGGCAGACCGAAGAGCGCTAGGCTCAGCTATTTCTTATGGGGCTTCTTCCAAACCTTCGCCGTTACCTTAATTCCAGACAATTCTGCTCAATTCGAGAGGTAGTTGACACCACTACTATGTAGGAAACAGAGACTGTGATATTTCAGAAGACCAAGGAAGGTAGTACTAAGGAAAGATAGCATGGTGACAAGGGCAAGGGCAAGAGACCTTTTGTAGGACCTAGAGGACTCTGTAGGTGTCAAAAATTACCTATAGGTTTTCGTGCATAGTTAAAAATAAAGAGAAGGCAATGAATGTCATTATCTGAGTCAAACATGATTATTTGTACCGTAAACGAGTGCATGAAGCCAGTCCATAAAGCGTACGAGTCAACGAAATAATGAAATACACAACAAGACGGAACAAGACCAAACCAAAATGTCCAGAGAAGCCCTTGGCAGCCGAGTCGCATCAAAATGACTTGACCAAGGCCAGGTGGCTCAGCCAAGGTCGAGCGAACTACCATAAGGTGGCTCGTCCCTAAGGTGGCTCGGCCTTGGCCGAGCCACCCAAGGCCGAGCCACCCAAGGCCGAGCCACCTTAGGGTGGTTCGTGCCCAAAAATACCCGAAACGAGTTTTGGATAATTTTCTTAGGATTCTTTCATCCCAGAGCCTCCCCAACTGCTTTGATATCATTTTTAAACATGATTAAGCAGTTATTAATTGAGGATAAGGTCAAATCATCAATTCCTATCCTATAATTCTACATCTGAAGCTTATAAATACAAGCTTAGGACCCCTATACATGGAGGAGGGCTAGCAGATCTTGGCAAACTCTAGCATAAAGAGGGAGCTATTCGAAGAATCTGAGGCCCGTTTCATCATTCCTTAAGATCAGACTTTGTTTTGATCTCGAGAAGAGTAGTAATCTCACTTTGTTGATATTATTTACTTCTACGATTGTTTCCTTTGTGAAGCAAGAGCATTGAAATTTCATTTTGTCAACTGGATCTGATCCACATTGGTCCATGGACTAACGCGTCCCGGCATAGGCAAAGATCTCACGTAAGTAATGGGTGATAAACGTCCTTTGCATACGTTTGAAGAGAGTTGTATTTTTATTTTTTTATTCGTGTAAGAAAAGTCTTATAAAAAGACTAACTCTTTTGAACTTGTAGTAAACGATTGAAGTTGTAATGAGTTTCATGAATAAACCAACTTTCAATACAAATACGCTGGCGACCACAATGGGAGCCAACAGCCTCTCTGTTGAGGTTGTCGTGTCACAACCAAGGATCAAGATCCCGGTTGATGTAGAGGTCAAATATAAGTTCGACCTATAAAAGTAAGAGGAGTACCTATCATCCTCCTCCTCCAGATCCTCCATCCCTCACAAGTGCAGGAAGATCTCCTTTTCAAAGAAGATCCACTAGTTTTTAGATCTGAAGAAGACTCAGGGTGATTACTCTAGCCTAGTTGTTACTACAGTTTTACCTCGCAACGTTCCTCCGATGTCTAATGAAATCAGATCTGCTAATCAAAACAACTTCACCTCAGTCAAGGAGTTAGTTGCTAAAGGCGTGCCGAATTTGTCAAAGAGGGCTCGTCATAGGAAATGTCAACGCCTCGTACGTTAGCTCGTCAAGGCCTTAGAGCAAGTTGATGGGATCTGTTATCATGCGGATCTAGAGTTCAGGAAGCGTCAAGCTACTCAACCACCTCAACAGCACACAGTTGATTCCTCCTCCAAGCAATCAACCAATGAATGAGTTCTTGTCAAAAGAACCCGTTCAACTCTCAGGAAGCGCATCCTAAAGCCTCGTGCATGTACGAAACGCGTGCGGGCCCTCGCGTGATGACCACAGGAGTTACAGAAGGAAGAGGTAGCAAAAAAACCATTAAAACCATGCTAAGTATGGAGGCCGAAATCCAAAATAGTAACTCGAACAAATGCCGAGATGCCCCAAAAGCACGAGCCACCCAAGAGTGGCTTGGCTAATGCCGAGCCACCTCAAGGTGGCTTGTACCAAGGCTGAGCCACCTTAAAGTGGCTCGGCCAAAGCCGAGCCACCTCGAGGTGGACCGCACTAGCCTCGCCTCCCGCGATCATTTCTGTGTCTCCGACTGCCCCCCGTTTCTGCTCCAGATGATCTCGTACTTCTGGTGAAGTCTCAGGGCAGTGTGGATTTGTTCTGATTCAAGATAACAATGACGGATCGCCTTGGTGCTTTGTATGAGGATCGAGGCAAAGCTTTGGTTAAAGAGCGCTTGGGTCCAGTGAATGAACCCTAAGCAACTCTTTAGATGGGGGTCGTACGTGTCCTCCCACCAAGTCAAAGTAATCCCAGGTTGGGATGACTCCAACTTCTACTCACTTGTGGCTGTTTGTCAAAGTCCAAGAGCCTATTGAGGTTCCACACCCACAAGGGGTGGTTCCAAACGTGTGACTCCTGGAAGCGCTAATAAAGCTCCACATCCCTGGAAGAAAACATGTCCATCAGGCGACAACGTTATACCCAAGAAGTCAAACCAATAGTTGATAGGTTACTCTGGTCATCATGCCGATGAGTTGTACTATCAGGATAGGGGTGAGAACAAGTCTAGAAAGAGAAATTCTTGAGAAACTAACTCTCAATATCCTTGTGAGAGGCTTATCAATGCAGTATTATCAAAATGTAGCTACCCCAAGACCACTCCACTGAGGGTCTTGGTATTCTAAAGGCTTTCCACTGAAGTGCCAAAACCCAAATCAAGGCACTTCTGCAAGAGAAGATTGGTTGTTCAAGATGATGAACTCCTAGAAGTTACCATCAACAAGGCCGATAAAGGAAAGTCAACACAATGTTCCAATCCCGACTCTTTTCGAAGGATATATCAGCATATAACTCGGTTCCAACAGGGGATGATGAGACATAGGGATTACCAGGGGATGCAGAAAGTACTATCCTCAGATGATGAAGTGTCGGACACTTGCTCCGTAGTCGCGTCTGACGATACAGTGTCTAGCATGGGACTAACTAGAGAGGCATTCACAATCACTCCTGATCAGTTTGCTCAAATGCATCAAGAAGCTCTAACTAAACAACATAAAGAAATTAGAGCCGAAATGAAGACAAAGATGGAGTTGGCCATGCAGTAAATGAGAGAGTTGCAAGCTCAAAGACTTCGACCACCAGAGTCCAGTCAGCGGGTTCAGTCTAGTAGTCGCTGTAGGCGTCAAAAAATGCTTATAGACATCCAAATACTACTCAAGGCGATGAATGCCATTCTCTTAATCAGAGGGGATCATTCAAAGGAAACGAAACAACATTGAAGAATAATGCTGAGGCGCGGCAGTATGTGGCGCCGCGGCTAAGGCGCGGCAACCCATGGTGCTACGGCTAAGGCGCGACAACCCATAGTGCCGCGGCTATTTTAGAGAGTTGCCCCGACGATTAAATGAGCAGTTCTACATTGATTTTCAAAGTCCACGTGGCAGTATATCAGAAATAGAACGTGTGCTGACGTGTACAAGCAGTTAAACCACGATAAAGGTGGTTAAAAGTCGTGGGAGAACGGTTTCAAGCATGATGGAACGTGCTGGTAACCGCCTCTTTGGCCGCGGTAGCCCACACTGCCGCGCCAATAGCCGCGGTAGTGTCGACTGCAGCGGCCAAAGAACAGTCATCTAGTCGGTTATTTCGCCCCCGTTTCAACTGTTGTTCATTCCTATCCCTATAAATACCTCCCTAGATACTAAATAAAGGACAGAGAGCAGATTGGAGCAGAAAAGGCTTGAGCTTTTGGTGACTTTGAGGATGAAAGAGAGAATTTTCACCCTTTGACAAGCATCATTTGGTGATTCCTAGAGATCTAAGCTCAGACTTGATCTTTGGAAGAGTGAACATCTTATATCGATAAGATATTCGCTTCAAATCCCTACTTCGATAAACAAAGAAAGGATCTCTAAACAACCTCACGATCTACGAATCAGTGGTCCACGAGCCAAAGCACTCCCGGCACAGGCAAAGTCCCACAAAAGCAGTAGTTGATAAACGACTATTGTGTTATTTTCTTGAAGGTTGTAATTTTTGTTTATTTTTCATTGTAATCTCCTGTAAACGATCGAAGTTTAAATAGAATCCGCAATGGAAACAACTTTCGCTGAAAACAAACTGACGACCACAGTGGGAGCCAGCGGCCTTGCTACCGAGGCCACAGTGTCGCAGCCGATCAAGATCATCGTTAGCGAAGAGATCGAATATGAATTCGATCAAGCAAAATTTGAGGAGTACTTGTCATCCTCATCCTCAAAATCCTCCTCGCCTCGCAAAAACAGGAGGATTTCTTCTTCCAAGAAAGTTTGCAAGTCTGCAATGCCTACAAAGGCCGCAGGTGAAAGTTCTTGCCCAACTGTTGTTAAGGAATCTACCTGCAACATCTCTGCTCTAAGTGACTCTGCACCAGTTAAGGAGTCATTGAATCATAGCTCACTGGTGCTGATGAAGAGGGCTCGTCAGAGGCAGCGCCAGCGCCATGCTCGTCAATTGGCTAAGGCCATACAACAAACCGACAGGGTCCATTACTATGCGGACCTAAAGTCGAGGAACCAGAAGATGGTTCAGTTGCCTCAAAGGCAAAATAATCACATTTCTGTACAACTTATGACGGAGGAATGGACCCTCGTCAAAAGGGCCCGTTCAACACTGAAGGAACGGATACAAAGGCGTAAAGTGAAGGCCGCTCGTGCCCGCGCTCTTCGTCAAAAAAAACAAGCAATCAAGGAGGAGTTGGTGTCTGAAAAGCCACCAAAGAATCGTAGAGTTTGGATGCCGAAGGCGCCGCAAACATCTGTTCCGGGCCCGTCTACTTCATCACCAGTGAAACCCTGGGTTAGCCCTAATTTGTCCAAATTCAAGATCACCATGGCGGATCGCCTCGGTCCCTCGGCTGACGATCGAGGCAAAGCCCCAGTCAAAGAAAAAATAGATCCAGCAAATAAACCCTTAGTGGTTTCCTATTCAGGGGGTCGTAAACACCCTCCTGCCAGAATTACTCCAGTCCGAAACGAGAGAATACCAGTTCATTCTCGTCTAGGACCCATGAAGACTCCACACCCGCAAGGGGGTGTATTTAAAAATTTAACCTTGGATCGCCCAGAGGTAACGACTAGTCTTCCTGTGCATGTTAACAAGGTTCCCAAACAAAAGATAGGTTGCTCAAATCACAACAATGATGAGCTGTACTATCAAAATAACAAATCATGAAAGAGAATTGCCCGAGAAGATGAATCACATTGCGCATGCGAGAGACTCATCAAGGCAGTGTTGACGGAATGCAGTTGCTCAGAAACTAAAGTAAAACGAGTTTCCGTATTTCAACGACTTTCGACCGAAGCGTCAAAATCCAAAGTGAGACGTTTCAACCAGAGGAAACCTGTAATACGGCGAAATGAATTCCCTGAGGTCACTATTAATATGACCAGCAGAGGAAAACAACATTTAGTCAACCCTGACCCTGATTTCTCGTCAGAAGGAAGAGTTGAGCGGGGTCTTTCTCAAAGAATGGCATGGTTGCAACGAAGGGCCAACCGACGCCGGGACTGTAAAAGAATACACGAAGGTTTATCATCAGAGGAGGAGCTGTCAGATACTTGTTCTGCTATTGCTTCAGACGGCACCACGTCTAGTGTTGGGAAAGCCAGAGAATCATTCGCAATCACGCCAGATCAATTGGCTCAAATACTGCAGGAAGCGTTAGCCAAACAACGCGAGGAGATTAGAACTGAGATCAAGACGGAGATGGAGTTGACGATGCAGCAGATGCGAGATTTGCAAGCTCAACAACACCAACCGGAATTGAGCCAGAAGGCAGAGTCCAGTCAACATAACGTTATACCTGTGCGTATAACTGCAGACAATGATAAAGAAGATGAGACAATCTTCGCTGATCCTCCTCCCGATAAAGACAATTCTGGAAGCGGTCCATCGAAATCAACCACTCAACCTCCTCAAATCTATGTGAAGAAGGATGAGGAAGAAGACAAGAAGATGCAGGATCTCGAGAGCAAAATCAACGCTCTGATGACGGCCCAAGAAGTGAAGAAAACGGGCATTCCATACCCGTACCCGAGGGAGTGGGATCTAATTCCTTATCCCCCAAAATTTAATTTGATTAACTTTACTCCTTTTGATGGTAGGGGTTCACCAACTCAGCACTTGATTTATTTCAAGTCACATCTTGGCGCAATATCAGGAAATAAAGCCCTAATGGTCTGGTCATTCGTAGGAACCATCCGTGGGCCTGCCTTCGATTGGTACCGACGCCTGAAACCCGGAAGCATCACTAGCTGGGGAGATATGGAAGAATTATTCCTTACTAATTTCTTCGACGACGACACGGAGGTCTCCATTGGCACGTTGTTGGACGAGAAGCAGAAGAATGGGGAGTCGGTTGATGTTTTTATCAAACGATTCCGGAACAAAGCGGTGAACTGCCGAGATCCACTCACGAAAGAATTCATCCTACAGACATGTCACAATAACTTGTCGTTGGATGTATTAGAGGTCATGGGAGTTGTACCCTCTAAAACTTGGAAGGAGTTGAAGGTGAGAGGTGAGCAAGCTGAACGGTTTCTCAAAAGAAGGAATTTGGAGAGGGGTCAACCACCAGCCAATAATCAAAATCAAAAACAGAACTTCAATCCTCGAGGCAGAGGAAGGGGGTCCGTAGCCGCTGTGGACGCGCATCAAACATCACAACAGCCGCCGCAACAACAACCGCAGCAGTCATCCTTCCAGTCGGCGCCAAATCAATATCAGCAGCCTCAGAAACAGTTTAAAACCTTTGAGCCCAGATTTCCGAAGGAGTATTCATTCAAAGATGATGAAGTTCCAGTTATCTTCAAGTATTTGCTGGATAACAATAAGATCAAGCTTCCACCGGTCACAAACCAAGAAGAAGCGAAGAAGACTAATGACCCAAAATATTGTGCATATCATAGGAGGGTCCACCATCCCACTAAGGCGTGTTATGTCTTAAAAGATAAAATACAAACCTTAATTGATGTTGGTATTGTGACGCTGAAGCTAAAGGAGAATAAGGTGGGCGCAAACACAGTCTCTATTAGCTTTGGATCGGTTCCTTTGTCCTGGTTTTAAGCCGAACCTGTGTCAAAGGTTAAGATGCAAACCATCAACGATGACCCTCATGGACAGCACCAAAAAGGACTAGTGTCACACACGACCCCTAACGGCGAAATCCTTTGGGTCCATCCGGATTTGCTTGAAGATGAACAGTGGACAACATCCACGTCGAAGAAGAAGTCAAAAGGCAAAGGAAAAGAGAAGTCCTGTTACGGAGCCTCGGCGATTCCTGAGAAAGACGACGAGGAGATAGCAGCTTTACCACTTTCTGATGAAGAGCAGGAAGTTTTCGCTACAAGGGGTGGAAACGAATACCATTATCAGTATCCTGAAACTTCTAATCCAAACGGTAAAACTCTTGCAGAACTGGGGGTGGTTACGACCCCACCCATAGCAACCGAGAAACCTCAAAAAGTTGTTAAGCAGAAAGAGAAGGAACCTCAACCCAAAGAAGTTCAACTTCTGAAGCAGCCTCGTTTCAATCGACCTATTGGACGAGACAAACCGGAAAGCTCGAATACTCCATACCGCTTCGACGTCATGACTCAGTTAGCTAATATCCCAGCAAGGATCACGCTATACGAGTTGTTGCGCCTCTCGAAATAGACCAGGGAAGCTTTACAAGAAGCCTTGGCTGATTCTGAGGTATTCCTCACTCAAATCAAGCCAACTCCTAAAGAGCCAGAGTCGTCGGTGCAGCATTGCAATCTGGCAGCCACCAAATTTCCTTGCATTGCTTTCACAAAAGAAGATATGCAAGTTAGGAATTCAAAGCATGATAGACCGCTATATTTTACTGGATATATCGGTTCGAGCGTTGTCAACCGGATTCAAGTCGATCCGGGTTCCGCTGTTAGCATCATGCCACTTCGGTTGATGTACCACCTCGAAATTCCCGCCAGCAAGTTAGCCTCCACAGGAACAGTCATCTACGGGTTCAATACTAGCGGATCAAGACCGTTGGGAAAAATCCGGGTGAAGTGTCAACTCGGAGATTTGAAGTCGGAAGTCACTTGCTATGTGATCGATGCGGAGACTTCCTATAATTTACTGTTGGGTCGCCCATGGATTCACGGTAATCTTATAGTTCCCTCCACCCTCTATCAGTGTTTGAAGTATGTCGACACTAATGAGGAGGTCAAGATGGTGGTCGCGGATAAGCAACCATTCAAGGGGTTAGAAAATTACTTTACTGACTCCCTTCTTTATGGTGCTGAGTCCGATACTGAACCATCGGCCCATGGTACGGACAACGGAGAAGAAGCTGATACCGAAGCCGGGCTCGATTATAGTGAAGGTCTTGTACTAAATGACATTGAACCTCTTGTAATCGATCTTGACGGTGATGAATCGTCGGACGAAAGTTGTAACTGGCAACTTGCCGATGAAATAATAAAGGATGATTTAGAGTATTCGCTTTGTCTTGATAATGTAATGCAGGAATTGTATGATGATCCTAATCTAAACATGCCAATTCGCACGTCTTGCACGACGACAAAATATCTACAAAATTCAGTCGGGATAACGGTAATCCTACCCGCAAAGACAGGAGGTGAGAAAGAAATAATCTTTGGAAAAGGGGATCCATCCCCAACTCCTGATCTTTTCTTGGACAGCAACTCAGATGATGAAGAGCCGGGACGACATTTCTCTCGGTATAGTTCGCAAGCAAGTGGTTACATGACGAGGCAAGGCTATAACCTCTCGCTCGGTGAAGGCCTTCATTTTGGTCAAGGAGTTAGGGTTCTACCCCGTCCTACTTATGTACCAAAAGGAAAACCGGACAATTATTATAGTCATAAAAGAGGTCTAGATTATGCTTCGTCATTCGATGACGAATATTACCAGCAGATTATTAGCCAACTGAGAAATGAGAGCGGGCATTCATCCGATACTTCAATGTGGGACTCTGACGTGAGCATTGGAGAGAAATTCAAAGCCTTAATGTCGAACATGGCGACAGTTGATCCTTCTACAACCGAAAAAGACGATCAATTGCCCATTTGGGAAGACCCCTGGATGCATTATATGAATATCCAGTATGGCGATCGGTTTGAGCAAAGAGAACCTCCTACGGAGGATAAGGTAGTCCAAATTAATATGGGTGACGAAGCTAATTCGAAACCTATATTTATTAGCGGTGATCTTCCACCAGATGAAAAAGAGGAACTAATCGCCCTCGTTAGAGAGTATATCGACGTTTTCGCTTGGAATTACGAAGATATGCTGGGACTCAACCCAAACGTAGCAATGCACAGCCTTAATATAAAATCGGATGCTAAACCTGTCAAGCAACAACAAGGACGGTTTCGTCCACAAATTATAGAGGCAATAGAAGATGAAGTCAAGAAATTAATCGATTCAGGTTTTGTCAGAGAAGAGCATCACCCTGATTGGTTAGACAATATCGTTCCAGTTCTTAAAAAGAATAGAAAAATCAGAATTTGCATTGACTTCAGAGATCTGAACACCGCCTGCCCTAAAGACGACTTCCCCTTACCAATTACGGACGTCATCATTGACAATACATGCGGGTTTGAGAGAATGTTATTTATGGATGGATTCTCAGGATATAATCAGATTAAGATGCATCCGGACGATGAAAAGCATACAACATTCAGAACACCCCTTGGTGTCTTTGTTATACTGTTATGCCGTTCGGGTTGAAGAACACCGGTGCTACGTACCAACGAGCCATGACGAAGATCTTTCAAGAACATCTGCGGAAGACTGTTGAATGCTACGTGGATGACCTGGTCGTTAAGAGCCGTGATAAAAACGACCACATTAAAGATTTGAAGACGATGTTCGATCTTATGAGAAGTCATCAGCTAAAAATGAATCCGACTAAATCCTTCCTCGGGATGTCGAGCGGTAAATTTCTTGGATTCGTCGTCACCACAAAAGGTATTCATATTGATCCTGATAAAGTAAAGGCGATACATGAGTTGCAACCTCCGAGAAATATTAAAGAACTCAGAGGATTGCAAGGTCGATTGGCATATATCCGTCGGTTTATATCAAATCTGTCCGGAAAATGTCAGCCATTTTCTAAACTCACAAAAAAGGGCGTGTCATTCATTTAGGATGAAGCATGTCAGAAGGCGTTCGAATATATTAAAACATATCTGGCAAACCCACCTATTCTTGTTACACCGAAATCGGGCAGACCATTTTTGATTTATGTCAAAGCGACGAGCTATTCGTTAAGTGCATTACTTGCACAAGACGATGATAACGGTCATGAACAAGCAGTATATTACCTGAGTCGCACACTGGTAGGAGCTGAATCTCGTTATCCGATGATCGAGAAAGAATGCCTTGCTTTAGTATTTGCAATCCAGAAAATGCGACATTATTTAGTTGGACAGACGATCTATGTCATCTCCAACATAAATCCAATCCGAGTATTTATGACCCAACCGGCTTCCATGAATTGGCGTTTAGCCAGGTGGGCTCTACTCTTATCGCAATACGACTTGTACTTCAAGCAACAAAAATCAGTCAAAGGACGAGCTATTTGCGACCTTTTGGCGGAAAATCCTACAAAAGATGTGGTTGAGTTGTACGATGACTTGCCGGACGAAACCCATGAAGTTAATGTCACCTCACATCAACAAGTGTGGTAATTATACTTCGATGGAGCTTCCCGAGCAACCAACGTGGCAAGTGCACCCGGATGTTCTAAAATCTAGAGTGGGGGTCGTTTTAGTTTCCCCGGAAAAGCATGTCTTGCCTAGAGCATATTCACTGACCGAACCATGCTCTAATAACGTGGCTGAATATAATGCGTTGATAATTGGACTCAATTTTGCCAAAGAGCTGGGGGGCGAATACCTTAAAGCTTTTGGAGATACCTAACTGGTAGTTAATCAAATACGAGGAGAGTATGAAGTCAGAAATCGAGACCTGATTCCATACCACCAGGTGGCCATCGAGATGGCAAACTCGTTTGAAGGATTTTTCATCGAGTACGTTCCACGTCTCCAAAATGCGTACGCAGACGCATTGGCGGCATTGTCGGTATCCTTGGCTCAACCTCCCGAAACAGAGCAATTGATTACAGTGAGGACTCACCAGCTTATTGTTCCAATCTACGATTCGAGTGTTAAAGAAGCATACTCAACAGGAGTTGAACCCGAAGTTCGAGATTGGCATTTTCCCATTATCGACTACGTCCTACATGGTATATTGCCTGAAGATGTGAGAGAAAGGAAATCGATTCGGCGAAGAGCTATGAGATTTTACTACAACGCCACAGCGCAAATGTTGTATCGACGGTCGTACGATGGTCTATTACTCCGTTATCTATCCGGTAAAGAAACGGAACAAGCACTCAAAGAGGCGCACGATGGGATATGCGGTGCACATCAACCCGGTCCTAAACTTTGGGACCGACTTAGAAGAATTGGATATTACTGGCCGACTATGGTAAAAGACGCAGTCGACTACGCCCAACGATGTGAAGTGTGTCAATTACATGCAAACTATACGCACCAGCCTCCTGAATATTTACACCCATCGGCGACATCGTGGCCATTCGAAACTCGGGGAATGGATATTGTAGGTCCTATTTTCCCGCCTTCGGTTAAAGGGGACCGTTTCATTCTGGCAATCACTGATTATTTCTCGAAATGGGCAGAAGCAGTTCCACTTAGAGAAATAAAGACGAGTGATGTTATCAAGTTTATCAAACACCATATCATATATCGGTATGGTGTTACAAGATGAATAGTGCACGATAATGGTCCTCAATTCGTCAGCAACGCGTTCATCAAATTCTGCGGTAAGTTCGGGATTAAGGACGTTTCATCAACCGCTTACAATCCTACATCTAATGGATTAGTTGAAGCTTTTAACAAGACTATCATCAAGATTCTGGCAAAATTGGTGAAAACCAATAAACGAGATTGGGACGACAAACTCGGTGAAGCCCTGTGGGCTTATCGCACAACTGTCTGTACGCCAATCGGAACAACCCCGTATGCCTTAACATATGGGTGTGTGAAGCCATCCTTCCATTGGAAATACAGATTCCTTCCCTCCGTGTCGCTCTCGCAACGGGAATGACGACGGAA
Source organism: Asparagus kiusianus (assembly GCA_022839385.1). Lineage (NCBI taxonomy): Eukaryota > Viridiplantae > Streptophyta > Magnoliopsida > Asparagales > Asparagaceae > Asparagus > Asparagus kiusianus. Next base: position 327,830 of record BQKN01065894.1, on the reverse strand, counting down.
GAATATCATCAGAAACGTCTCGAGGAGTTAGAGATGTTAGATGAAAAGCGCTTGGAAGCTCAGCAACAGATCGAGTTTTATCAAGCTAGAATTTTCCGGGCTTTTGATAAAAGAGTTCGGCGACGAAGTTTTAAGGAAGGAGATCTGGTTCTTGCCGTTCGAAGACCTATGATTCTCACTTCTAAGAAGAAAGGAAAATTTGAACCTAAATGGGAAGGGCCGTTTGTGATAGAAACAGTCTATTCAAACGGTGCATATCGCCTGATTACCCAAGATGGCAGCAAATTAATGATGCTAATAAATGGGAAGTTCCTGAAAAAGTATTACCCGTAATACGTTCAGGATAACCTATGTAAAATAGGATGTTCCTAGAAAATCCTATACGGGATATTTCAGGATAACCCGATATCAGTTGATTATCCTAAATAGAAACTGATCATGTGAATAGTCTATTCTTAATTGTTATAAAAATGATTAAGATTTCCTTACTACTTTTGTTGAGATGAGATTTAATAACAGTTAATCTTTCCTCACAAAACCCTGTAATGCGATCATGGAAGGGGAAGCTCGATGATTCGTAACCCTGCACCATGAAACCCCCACCAATCAGATCGACCAATGGTCATCGGTCTGTATCAGTCGACAAGTTATTTCATGTCGAATTCTTATGTTTGAAATCAAAATTTCCTACCGAATAGCTTGTACAAATTAACAAACTCATTGCTATTTGTACTCTACTCCTATCCCCCACTTGGTCAAACCTTACTACAGTTAGGACCAAAACCAAAATCCCCTCTCGATTCGTTTCATGAACGAGAGGTCCACAAATTAAATGATCAAACCTTTGAACAGTTAGGATCATTTCAACCCCCACTTGGTCAAACCTTACTACAGTTAGGACCACAACCAAAATCTCCTTTCGGTTCACATTGCAAACGAAAGGTCCATGTTCAAATTGGATAATCAAACCTTATGACAGTTAGGATTATTCAAACCAATCCGGATTCTCTAAGTAGAGATCCCACTTCGAGTTTCCTTTGTACCAGGAGATAGGATATAAAATTCTTCCTCTCCGATTCTGAGTTTATCTCTACCAACAAACAAGAGACCAGGAGATAGGATATAAAATTCTTCCTCTCCGATTCTGGGTTTATCTCTACCAACAAACAAGGGACCAGGAGATAGGATATAAAATTCTTCCTCTCCGATTCTGGGTTTATCTCTACCAACAAACAAGAGACCAGGAGACAGAATATAAAATTCTTTCTCTCCAATTCTGGGTTTATCTCTACCAACAAACAAGAGATTGAGAGCTGGAATTCCCAGTTCATTCTTCACAAATTTGGGTTCATTTTCATACATAGAAAATGCAACCTACTCACACTTTAAAATCCATGTCATTCGTACATGGGGGATGTTATCTCTATCCCTTATTAGAGATAAGCCTACATCTAACACATGTAGCCTACATATTCAATATTGTAGTTTAAAGTCTAAAAGAGTCTAAGTCTTTTAGCCTAACATTATATGTGAAACGGATTTAGATAATTCACATACTAGCCCGATTCAAACGGTAGTCGGTAAAGGCATATCAAATCCGTTGATGGCTGAGGATTTGCCAAAAATCCTATAAGTATTATGGTTATTTATCCAAAACAAGAGTGAATAATCATAATAAAATCACAACGAGCAAAAGAGTTCATTATATTTATCAAAAGAGTTCAAACAGAGCTATAAAAAAATATATGTTCTCAAATTACAATAGCTTATAATGACGGACTTGATCCTCTAATCGAGAGAGTTCTGTCACATAAGCCAACTCGAGCTCGGGGATCAAATCAGCTTTGAAGTTTTCTTCATTGATATTTTGAATTCTAATGACCTCTTGTTCTTTGTCAGCAAAAATCTTGTCTTGAAGATTCAGCTGTCGGAGTAGATTCACCTCAATCTCAGTCACCTTTGCCAAGTCGGACTCCAACACTTCGCGAGCATCCCTCGTTTCAGCAAGTTGCTTTTCCAACCGGGCTATCTCCGCTTGATTCGATTCTAAATCACGATACAGATCGGCCTTAATCTATGTCTTGTTAGCAACACCCTCCCTGAGTTGATCGATACGGATTTTTAGCCTCTGGAGTTCAGATTCAGCGGACTTCTGAGAATTATGTCATGCCTGCAATTTCAGATCCATTTGAGAAGCAATGTAGGAGGACGCACCAGTAAAACAAAGATTTTGCAAATCTTCAATGTGTTGCTTAAGATCGACCAAATAAGCTCCAATCGAATCAGATAGTTCGGAGTATCCATAGTCTTTAAGGCCGGATACATAGCGATCGAGAGTTTTTCTAAAATGGTCAAAAGGTGAACCTTTGAGAAGAATCCGTTCAACCATAACATTTATGAAGGCGACCAAGCCCTGAACATCAGCGCATAAGACAGCCTTGTCCGGATCTTCATTTGCTAATAAAGCTTGAATACGATCGGACAATGATACAGAAGGAGCTACAAAGTGAACAGACGAAATGAATATAAAATGTACAAGCCCGCGTATAACAGCAAACGAAAACATATTACGTTCATTAGAGAATTTAATAACTGAGTTACATTGGCTTGGCAAGACTACAGCAGGCTCTACAACAACTGAGATTTGTTCAGAAACAACATTCGTCTGTTGATTCATTGTATCAGACGTTTGTTCACTTGAAACCCCCAACGGCTTTGGATCCGGATTTGTGAATCCTTGAGGGACAATTTCTATAAACGAGAAAAAGATGAATAAACGTTCCACAAGTATGAATCCAACCACAACGCATATTAAAGAGGAAACATTCCAAGTTGAGTAGAAGGGGGAGCGAGTCGTTCTTCTGCAGTGGTCGTCGATCCTCCAACTTCATGAATAGCCGGTGTCGGATCAGAAGTTACAACAGGTTCAGCTTCGACAATATCAGAAGTCAGAGGAACGGTAGCTGGTGATTCAACTTCAGCCGGAGGGCCTGCCAAAAGTAGAAAACCCAGGCCTTCAGGTTGATCACATTCACCAATGATGGTAGACGCATCAACTTCATTCGTTGGTCCTACGTCTAAAATTCTTATTTTAGTCATCAAAAAATAAGAAATAAAGTTTAATTGAGGACTTAAGTCTGAAAGTATATACCTTCTGACGCGCCCACTTCAGTTGAATCAACTATAGTAGTTGGTCCTGCAGTAGCAGCCGGATATGGGGCTGACAGTAGATCGGAGATGCGTTGGTGATCATCTTCGGAGATATCAAGGTTAAAATCCCGTTCGTTGAATTCTCCAATCTCCATATCATGAGCAATTTCCCAATCTTTTGGCTCATTAGCCGGAATATCTTGAGATTAGAAAGACCCGTCAGTACATATATAAGAGTAGGAAGGGATCAAAGCAAACAAAATCAAGGTTACCTTCTACAACGGTTGCGGGGTCAGCGGCGCTACCACCTGCACTCACCTCCTTTAGTTTGACTAAAAGAAGATAAAGCGCACAAGTTAGTAGAAGAGGAACACGTTCCGATTCATTTATTTTCCGAAAGTATCCTCCAAATGAGGAAGCACATATACCTGTCTTAGTGGTTAGGGAGGTCGGTGCAACAATTAGAGGAATAATGGTGCACATGCTGACGGGTTCTTCACTCATCGCTCGGTGTACTTGCTGAGTGAAGCTTGATTCGTCAATATCCACTAAACCAGGAGAAGAGGGCTCTGGCATAATTTCCCCTTCTTCTTCTGGCTCAACTACAATAACAAAAAGAATAAATAAAATTCTGGATTTAAAAAGATAAGTTGATAAAAAAGAGACAATAGAGAGAGTTTACCCCTCTCGTCAGCTGGAAAGTTTTGAGGGATCTCTTCTTCACGTAAAGGAGAAAGTTGACGTCGCCGATGGGTAGTCTTCTTAATCCTCTTTGGTGAGCGAATATCCTTGGGAGCTTCTAAGCCTTCATGGCGAAATTTGGTACGCAGCTCAGTTCCTTGAGCAGGGTGGGGTTGAGCTTCAGAAGGAGCAGGAGGCCGAGACCTCTTCCTACCAATAAGCGGAGCAATGTATTCTTCCTCTTCTTCTTCTTCCTCCTCCCGCGCAGGCCATCTAACAGTCATCCTATTGGAGGACGACAAGGGAATATTTTTCTCCATCATTTGTATACCTTTTGAAGGAATATCTGGGGACTGAGGTGAAGAAGCCCGACGAGTTCTGTGGGCCACAGGAGAAGAAGGAATGTTGGCCTCTGCTTCACCTCGCGTCTCATCCTCCTCGCTAGAAGTTTCAAAATCGTCACTCTCCTCGGAATCAGCTATTTGCTTTCCTTTGCGGGAAGATGTAGCAGGTTCCTTTCCTTTCCGCGAAGGTATAACTTTACGGACCACAGCCTCCGCTTCCAACTCAGAAATCTTTTTCTTGGGAACGGGCGTGTTGGCGGCTAAGATCCATCGGCAGTAGAGGAAAGTTAAACGAAGATTAGGTTCAGCAACGGGCAAACTAAACTGAGCTCCGGTACAACCGGCAACATTCCAGAACCAGGCCCACACTCCATCAATAAGGCCTCCGCAGGTTATTAGCCATTTGTTGGGATTCCCGACATACAATTGGTCGTAGCCGAATTGTCGCGCAAATCGGCAAGGAAAATAGGGCTCGATCCTGCATAGGTTCTTCAATCGGAAAACATTGTAACCTGGTCGAATGTTCACGAGCCAGTGGAAGCTGCCCATGTCGAGAGAAGTCTTGTTGGTCCCAGGCATTTCCTCACCCATGAGCATGTCATTATAAGCACCAGAAAATCGAGGGAAGCACTTATAAAACTCCCAACACTTGGTGTTTTTGAACTACCTCACGCGGTCAGGCCATTGGCGAGAGGGATTTAGCCATTTACACCCCTCCAAAAGTTGCAGCAAAGGAATCTCCGGATCAGACACGTCCGGTGCTGACATCATGTCCGTTCGGTGGAGAACAAGCCATGCCATTAAGTATGTGTTTGGCAATTCAACTCTCGATAAAGGGATCTTGGTCGAAGGTCCGCCGTCCACTTTAGTGAAGGTGTTAGCCATGTTACATAAACCACTGTGGAGGTCAGCAATCATGGCGGAAAGTAAGGATAACCTACCCCCGACGACTAATTGCACAGCGGGAAAGAGAACTTCAAGAGGAAGTGCCTCAGAAGACTGATGTGGCACTACACATCTCTTTAACCATATAGCCATATAGCCAGAAAGGAGAGTCTCAGGCCTCATTCTCTTCGTGGATTGCCACAAGAAGGTGCTGAACTTTGTGCCCCTGAGAAAACCACCCTCAGATGACTCAGTTCTATAAGATTGGGCGTTAACCTTGATAATTAACTGATTAACTTCAGAAGGGGTCAGAACAGGTGATTCGCAGACAGCTTTACCGATCGGGCTCTCGAGATTCTAGAATAAATAATCAGCGAACCGCTTCAGACTGACTTGAGCTGCCTTCTTACTCTTTACATCGATCCTAGCTATTGTCGTCTGGTAGTGACAAGTCAATTCCCAGAGGATGTCATAAGCAGCGGAACCAGCCTTCTTCATCTTCATAAGTTGACGGTTGTTTGGAAAAAATTCCTGGTAAGGGGTATTCCCCAATGGCAATCCGGAGACTTTCATCATCTCGTGGAGCGGAAGTCCTAACTCTCCATACTTGGTAAAAAATATATTGGTCTCCGAATTATAAGACTCGAACAAAGCGAGGAAGTGATCTACACTTACTGGGAGACCGTGCATACTAGCTCGGATTGGAGCGTATAAACCTAAGTTCCTTAACTCCCGGTCCCAACGAAGGAGTACATAGTTGGTCATCCTAGCCCACCATTTGTCCGGAAGAGAATGAACCCATCCATGACATCTGAATTTTGGGATGGGGAATTCTCTACCGATCCGAGCAAGTCTATTCTTCACTGTGTTAGCCTTAATCATCAGTTCATTCTGGGGCCCACTGTCTGGTCCAAGTATCCCCGGGTGAAGACCACGAATAGTGTGCCTGCTACTGGAGCCAGGAGCGCTGACATCTTTACCCACAAACCCGCAATGAACACGTTCATGGTCATCTATCAAGTGCCACGACATCTTCCTCGAAACGACCAAATTCCTTAATTGCAGAATTGAATATTGTCGTGGGAATGGGGGAAGGAATAGAAAATCACCTTCATGCTGATTCAACCAGATTTTAGGACCACGGCAAAGATTGTCTGGGTCTTCAGTCGAATCCCCGAATAAATAATCAGGCTTCTTCAACGGTTCGATGGAGTCTCGAATTGGAGTTAGAGGCGAGTCAGTCAGCAATGCTCGCAGAGTGCGACGACCTCCTTCACGAACTAACTCAGGAACACCATCGTCACATCCCTCACTAAATTGGCGGGCCTCTCTAACCAGAAAATCACCATTAAAGGAAGCGTGAAGAGCACCACTCTGGCCTGGGTCTTCTCGATCAGAAAATGCCACAGAGGGAAAAGGGACTGCAGAGAAAAGTTGGAAAACCGTTGAATGAAAAGACTAAATAGAGCGAACCCCCCGCACTTAGTAGCCGCGGCAGTGGTTGCTGCCATGCATTACCGTGGCAGCATACGCTGCCGCGGTAACTGGACAACAATTCCAGGTTTCAAAAAATCATAAGTTTGAGCCAAATTTGTATTTTGGCCGTGGTACACATCTTGATTGAACAAGATACGGATTTTTCAGTGTCAATCCCCTCGATGGGGGATGTCAACTCTTCCCGAATGCCTCTCAAAGGAGACAAACGAGGCTGTATGCATAAAATCAACAATTTCAGAGAAGGAAAAGTTGAAGAAACTTACCCCCAAAGGAAGAAACGGCAGCCTCGACCTCCTCCGACGCTGGGGCCACTGATTTGGCTTTGGGAACCCTGGATCTCTTGGGTGACATGGTTTCTAACCTAGAAAACACAAAAAGAATTAGGGTTTTTGAATAAAATTCCAAATACAAAGTTAAGATAAACCCTAAATACATGAAGGACATGCCATTCTACCAGAAAATGAAGAGGAGCAGGCTTAAAAAGTCGGAGAACCAACAAATCAAGAGGAGCCGTCGAAACCCTAGATCTCGTCCAAAGAGGAATCACCCAAATACGAAGAGGTAAAAAGGGGAAAAGCCAAAAAGATCTTTTATAAGGTATCTGAGAGGATTTCGAACTCAAGGAAGCGGGGAAAAATGACCCGAACAGGCCCACAGCAGCCTTATAAATCAAACTGACCGAAGCGACGCGTGACAGTCGATACTGTCGCGCTCGAGCGCGGCAGTCGATGCTGTCGCGCTCGAGCGCGGCAGTCGATGCTGACGCGCTCAAGCGCGGCAGTATGTACTGTCGCGGCTATGGATGTGATCGTAGTCCACACTGGCGCGCAGAAGCACCGGGCATACACGATAATTCCTTGGTTCTAATTCAAGACTTTGATAACGGTCACGCGATAAACGCAGCACCGGAAGAATTTTAGCTATTCTACAAAGCGCTGAATGGGCTAAAAGATGAAGAAGTCAAGAATTGAAGCTATTTATAAACCATCTTATGCAATTTCCTCAACAAAACACTGAAGAAATTGTAAGGAAAGCTTATCATATCCAAAGTGTCCCAAACCCCTGTCTAAAAAAATGATGAGTCTGAGATACTTTGGAGGGGGTATCTATAGGCGTCAAAAAATGCTTATAGACATCCAAATACTACTCAAGGCGATGAATGCCATTCTCTTAATCAGAGGGGATCATTCAAAGGAAACGAAACAACATTGAAGAACAATGCTGAGGCGCGGCAGTATGTGGTGCCGCGGCTAAGGCGCGGCAACTCATGGTGCCGCGGCTAAGGCGCGGCAACCCATAGTGCCGCGGTTATTTTAGAGAGTTTCCCCGACGATTAAATGAGCAGTTCTACATTGATTTTCAAAGTCCACGTGGCAGTATATCAGAAATGGAACGTGTGCTGACATGTACAAGCAGTTAAACCATGAAAAAGGTGGTTAAAAGTCGTGGGAGAACGGTTTCAAGCATGATGGAACGTGCTGGTAACCGCCTCTTTGGCCGCGGCAGCCCACACTGCCGCGCCAATAGCCGCGGCAGTGTCGACTGCAGCGACCAAAGAACAGTCATCTGGTCGGTTATTTCGCCCCCGTTTTAACTGTTGTTCATTCCTATCCCTATAAATACCTCCCTAGATACGAAATAAAGGACAGAGAGCAGATTGGAGCAGAAAAGGCTTGAGCTTTTGGTGACTTTGAGGAAGAAAGAGAGAATTTTCACCATTTGACAAGCATCATTTGGTGATTCCTAGAGATCTAAGCTCAGACTTGATCTTTGGAAGAGTGAACATCTTACATCGATAAGATATTCGCTTTAAATCCCTACTTCGATAAACGAAGAAAGGATCTCTAAACAACCTCACGATCTACGAATCGGTGGTCCACGAGCCAAAGCACTCCTGGCACAGGCAAATTCCCATAAAAGCAGTAGTTGATAAACGACTATTGTGTTATTTTCTCGAAGGTTGTAATTTTTGTTTATTTTTCATTGTAATCTCCTGTAAACGATCGAAGTTTAAATGAATCCGTAATGGAAACGACTTTCGCTGAAAACAGTCACACTACACCAATCACGCCCGTTCCAAACGGTACAGACGACAGTGATCCGGAAGTGGATGAAGTCATCATTGTTGATTCACCCCTCAATAACATTGGGGGTGGTTTAAATGATCCTCCCAACAATAATAGCATTGGGGGTGATTCAATTGCACCCCTCAATAGTACTGGAGGTGGTTCAATTGATTTTTCTCAACGTCCTCCGAAAGAAGATGTAGACGAGGACAAGAAGATGAAAGAGATGGAGAGTAAGGTCAGCGCCTTAATGTCCGCTCAAAAAATAAAGAAGACTGGTATTCTATGTCCTTACCCAAGGGAGTAGGAGTCAATCTTGTATCCGACAAAGTTCAATCTAATTAACTTCATGCCGCTCAACGGAAAAGGCTCACCAAGTCAACACCTAATTTACTTCAATTCCCACCTACGTGTGATTTCTGGCACTAAACCTTTGATGGTCTGGTCATTTGTTAGTACCCTTCGCGGGGCCATCATCGAGTGGTACCACCGTCTCAAGACAAGAAGTATTAATAGCTGGGATGATATGGAAAGCTCGTTCCCTAACAACTTCTTCGACGATAACACCGAAGTGTCGATCTAAGCCCTTTTGGACGAGAAGCCAAAGAACAAGGAGTCAGTTGATAGCTTTATTAAATACTTCCATAACAAGGCAATGAATTGTAGGAATCCTCTTATAGAGTAATTCTTCTTACAGGCATACCACAACAATCTCTCCATTGATGTGCTAGAAGCCCTAGGGGTCGTACCATCCACAATATGAAAAAGAATTAAAACTGCATGGGAAACAGGCCGAATGCTTTCTCAAAAGAAAAAAGCTTAAAAGAGGCCAACCGACGACTAACCCCCCGAACTCAAATTTTGCTTCTCGTGGTAAGGGAAAGGCACCTGCAGTAGCTGTTGACGCTAATCAGACGTCACAACAGCAATCTCAGAAGCAGCGAAGAACTCCAGATCCGAGACTCCAAAAAGAGTACTCCTTCAAGGATGAAGAGGTTCCAGCCATCTTCAAATACCTCCTTGAAAACAATAAGATCAAGCTGTCACCTATTATGAATTAGGAAGAAGTAAACAACACTTCGGATCCAAAGTATTGTACATATCACAGGAGAGTTCATCACCCCACTAAGGTTTGTATTACTCTAAAAAATAACATTCAAGCCTTGGTTGACGTCAGCATCATAACGCCAAAATGAGCCGAATGAGAATAGTTTCCTCCGATGAATATAGGAGGTTAAGCTACTTCTCCTATTACTCCAATGGTATACGAGTATAAACTGTTTCCCCAACCTCCAACTGGTATATGAGGCTAAACTTTTCTCTACCTTTGACGGGAAATTCCTAGAGAATATTACTCTTAATATTCTTAAGGATAACCCGATAATGTGGCCGAATGCAATTAGATTCAGGTTCGCCAAAGAGCTAGGGGTGGAATACCTCAATGCATTCTAATAGGAAGTTTTGGAAGAATGCTATATATGGTATTCTTAAGGATAACCCAAGATCAGCTGGTTATTCAAGGTGAAAACCAATCATCGGAATAATTCATTCTTAAGAACCTCCTACTATGACTATTTAATCATTTCCAAGATGATTTAAACCCTTCCACTGTGACTTGCCGTGCACTCTTTCGTTGAGATGAGATTTAATGACCTCATTCGGTCAACCTTTCCTCACAAAATTCCTATAATGTAACTGGGGAGTGCTTGATAATTCATGATCCTTCACCACAAAGTGTCTCACTGATCAAATTAACTGACAGTGGGTCCACCAAAATTCTTCGTGGTTAAATCCACCTGAACTCCTATTATGTCCAAGCCTTTAATACTTTCACTATTGAGGTCTGACACAACACCCCCTCGATGTGTTAAGTCCTCATCACTTAACACCAAAAACCCCACTGAGTGATTTGTACGAGTCAACATTCCCAGTGTCATTTGTATCTTCACTCCCACAGTTTCTTGGTCAAATCTTCCTATAGTTAGGACCAAAGCCAAAATCCTCTCTCAATTCTTTCAATGAACGAGAGATCAACTTTCAAATCAGACTTTCCTTTCGATAAACAAAAGGCCTCCACAAAGTTGAACGATCAAATCTATAGAAGTTAGGGTCATCTTAATAACCTCCCACTTGGTCAAACCATTAAACGGTTAGGACCACAGTCAGAAATCCTTTTCGATAAACGAAAAGCTTCTACTATTTCCCCTTCGGTCAAACTTATAAAAGTTAGTGATGAAGTCGAAATTCCATCTCGATGAATGAGAAAATCCATTTTTAGATCAGGTAACCAATCCTATAAAAGTTAGGGTTATCTGGATCTTTTTGATTCTCAGAGTAAATATCTCACTCTTAGTTTCACCTTCCAGATTATCGAAGTGGAGATCCTACTTTGAATTTCTTTTGTAGTAGGAGATAGAATATAAAATTCTTTCTCTCCGACTTTGGGTTCATCTTTACCCTAAAAGAAGGCTAGGAGATAGAATATAAAATTCTTCCTCTCCGGTATCGGGTTCATCTTTACCCCAAAAGAAGGTCTGGAGATAGAATATAAAGTTCTTGCTCTCCGATATCGGGTTCGTCTTTACCCCAATAGAAGGCCTGGAGATAGAATATAAAATTCTTTCTCTCTGGCATCGGGTTCGACTTTTTCCCAAGAGAAGACACAATCTATCAACAACAGCAAAATCTATGCCTTGCGCGCATAGGGGACTTTATCTTGATCTCTGAATAGAGATAAGTCTGCATCTAACACGTGTTGTCGGGTGGTCCGTTCCCATGAAAATGACCAAGTTTACGTATTCACATCATAGCACCAAAAATCCATGCCTTTCATGCATGGAGAATTTTTATCTTGAATCCTAAGTAAAGGTAAGACTACACCTAACACGCGTTGTTAGTTAGTCTTTTACCATAAAACAGACAAAAGCCTACGTATTCAACATCATGGCATGCTGTTATTAATATCGCCATAATAGGTGTCTTACACGTATGGGGAATTCTATCTTGAACTCTAAGTAGAGGTAAGTCTACGCCTAACACGCGTTGTTGGTTAGTCTTTTACCGTAAAAAGGATAAAAGCCACTATATTTAACATCGTGACAGGTCGTTATTAATAACTCCATAATCCATGCCTTACACGCATGGGTAATTTTATCTTGAATCCTAAGTAGAGATAAGTTTATGCCTAACACTCGTTGTCGATTAGTCATTTAGCGTAAACAGGACAAAAGCCCATGTATTCGATATCATGGTAGGCCTTTATTAATAGTGTCATAATCAATGCCTTACACGCATGATGAATTTTATCTTGAATCTTAAGTAGAGATAAGTCTATGCCTAACATACATTGCCGGTTAGTCCTTTACCATAAACAGGACAAAAGCCGACGTATTCGACATGGCAAGCTATTATTAATAACGCCATAATCCATGCTCATGCATGGGAATTTTTATCTCAAACCTATGTAGAGGTAAGTCTACGCCTAACATGTGTTGCCAGGTAGCCTATTCTCGTAAGAATGGCAAACTCTGTGTTTTCAATATCGTAGCATCTGTTGAATATCATGTCCCCATGATATAATTTTGATGATAACAATTTATTCATATTGATAATCACTATGTGTGTTATACATATGCACTAACATTTAAATGCAACTTTCAATATCAAATATGAACAAGTTCAATATGAGTTCAAGGCATTATGAAGTAAAGAAGATAAAGAACAAGTACATCAATGTAATTTTTACATCTTTCTTTACTTAGAATTTTTGTACAAGCCTTGATCACTCACACACACACACATAAAAATTAGAACACACTAATACAGGCTTAGTATGTTGGTTAACAATAGAAATCCCCTATGTTAACCATTAGAGTATTTAGTTTATCATTAAGTCTAAAAATAGTTCATACATAATATTTTTACTCTTTAGTAGTCGACTAATAAGAATAATAGTCGACTACTATAGTCTAAGTTCAAGATATAAGTTTCTGTAAAACTACAAACTAGTCGACTACTAAGAATTATAGTCGACTACTCAGCTTTGTATTTTGATTTACAGAACTTCAGTTTTACAGAGTAGTCGACTACAAGCAAATATAGTCGACTACTGAGCTTTGAAAATTGTTTTACAGAATGTTTATTTTACAGTGTAGTCGACCACTAACAATTATAGTCGACTACTGATCTTTGATTTTTGTTTTCCAGACTGTTTGTAATACAGAGTAGTCGACTACAAAGAAGAATAGTTAACTACTAAGCTTCAATTTTTGAATTCCAGACTTTCTGTATTACAGTGTAGTTGACTACTATGCATTATAGTCGACTACTAAGATAGTTTTTCTGAACGTTTAAATTTACACTTGTGACAATTTTTAGCCGTTTTTCAAACGTTTTAAAATTCAAAAACTTGTCTTTTCAAGGGCTATAAATAGGTTATTTGTTTAGAAAAATCGAACAATGATTCGATACCCATAAGCTTTGATCTTTGTGCATTTTTTAAGTGTCAAAAATTCTGATTTTGAAGAAAAAGAGAAGTTTCTGAAATTGCCTTTGATCCTCATTCAAATACTTATTATTCAGACAATTTACAGAAGTTGGAATCATTCATAAGCCACTACTACACAACACTACAAATCAAGGCTTATAGGAATTGAGTTGTTGCTTCAAAGAAAAGTTCTCTCGATTTGTGAGAGGTGTTAATCTCTTGGTTTAGAGATTCATGTGCAAATTAGCAAGGTGTTTGTCAATTTGTGTTATAATTTGCAGGGACTTGCAAATTGGTCAGGTTTGCTTTTGATTTTGTAAGTTTATTCAAAATCATAGTGAAAACTCTCAAGTGGGATTTGCTTGGGGACTGGATATACACCGGGTTGGTGGAACTAGTATAAAACTTTATGATTGTGATTTTCTGAGATTGCCATTCTTTCTTTAGAATTTATAATCTACTTTGTATAAATTTTAAAAAAACACTATTCATCCCCCTCTAGTATTCTAGTGTATCTATTTCAGATCCTACATTTGGTATCAGAGCAAGGTGAAAGATGGCATCAGCAAATACATCACAATTCAAAGAAGGTCACACTACAAATCGTCCGCTAATGTTCGATGGATTGAACTACAACTATTGGAAGTGCCGAATGAAGATTTACCTTCAATCAATTGGCTAAAAACTTTGGAATATTATGGAAACAAAATATGAAAAGCCATCAACTCCATTTTCAGAATGGACTACATCTCAAAGAAACAATACAAACTTGGACTCTAAAGCCATGAATGAACTATTCTTTGCACTTGATAAGAATTAGTTCAATAGAGTGTCAACGGCCACATCTGCATATGATATTTGGCACACACTAGAGGTAACTCATGAAGGTACAAATAAAGTTAAAGAATGTAAAATTTCTGTTCTTGTACACAGATTTGAATTGTTCAAGATGAAGGAAAATGAGACCATTGGAGAAATGTTTACAAGATTTACTGATATCACTAATTCTCTCATTGGTCTTGATAATACATACACTCAAGTGGAGATGATAAGAAAAATACTCCGTTCCCTTACTCCACAATGCGAAAAGAAGGTTATCGTAATCGAAGAAGCAAATGATTTGTCAACTCTTACGGTTGAAAACCTTATCGGCAACCTTATGGCTTATGAAGTTTAAATTGAAGATAGAAAGAATGAGGATGAAACAAAGAACAAGAAAGTGCTTGCATTAAATGCTACTTCCGATAAAAAAGATTCGGATGATGATGAAAAAATGAGCATGTTTGCACGCAAATTTAGAAAATTCATAAAACGAGGTAAGTTTAAATCAAAGAATTCAAATTCAAATAACTTACTTTGTTTCAAGTGTAACAAACCAGGACATATGAAGAAAGATTGTCTATTGTTGAAGAATAAGCAAAAATCAAATTATTTCAACAATTTTAATAATATTCAAAGCAACAAGAAAAGGAAAGCTATGGCGGCTACATGGGATGATACCGATAATTCATCTTCGGATGAAGAAATTAAAGAAACGAAAAGTGCACAAATGAGTTTTATGGCACAAGATGAAGTAAGTGATAATAAAGAACTTTTATATGCTTTCAATGAATTATATGAAACTTTTTTAAGATTAAGGGCTGCACATAATTTTCTTAAAGGAGAAAATAAAAGATTACTTGAAGAAATTTTAGATTTTAATTCATCTACAAATTCTAACTCTCAAGAAATTAATTTGAAAGAAGAAAATTATTTCTTACTTAAAGAAAATCAATGTTTATCCAATGATAATGTTTATCTAAAATCAGAATGTAATAATTTAAATATTCACATTAATAGTTTAGATAAAGATATTTCTTCTATTAAATTAAAATATGATGATATATGTTTAAATGTTAGTAAATTCAATAAAGGTAAAGAAGATCTTAATAAAATACCTTCTTTTTAAAAATAATCTCAAAATACAAAAGGTTTAGGTTTTCAAGTTAATAGAGATATATCTAAGAAAACCATTTTTGTAAAATCTTCTTGTAATATAAATAATGATATATGTAAAAAGAAATTAAAATTCTTTTCTATTTGGGTGCCTAAAGAATTAACTTCATTACATAAAAAAAATTATATTTCTGATTATATTAAAAATGTTTGTTTATCAACTAACTATTTACGCAAATCAAACTATTTATGGGTTTGGTTTCCTAAAGGCTAATTTCATGGACCCAACATAGCATGTGTACCAAATTTGTAAATGTTTATCATTTCAGGTACCCAAGAAAGATATATGGATTTTGGATAGCAGTTGTCATCTTTTCAAAATATGGATGGTGGTACCTTCACTTTTGGAGATAACAACAAAGGAAAAGTTATCGGCATTGGAATTGTTGGTAATCCAAATAAACCTTTTATTAATAATATTTTATTAGTTGATGGTCTTAAACAAAATTTGATTAGTATAAGTCAACTTTGTGATAAAGGTTTTAAAATTGTTTTTGAAAAGGAATCTTGCTTGATTTATGAACATAGAAAAAATAATATATATGTATTATCTATGAATAATATTTCTAATGAACATTGTCTTCTTGCATCTTCTAATGATTCTATTTTATGGCATAAACATTTTGGACATGTTAATTTTAAACATATTTCTACGATTTCTAAAAATGATTCTGTAAAAGGTTTACCTAAGCTTTCTTATAAAGGTAATTTTTGTGATGCATGTCAACAAGGAAAAATGTATAAATCTTCTTTCAAATCTAAAAATATAATTTCTACAAGTAGACCATTAGAATTAATTCATATTGTTCTTTTAGGTCCTTCAAGAGTAACATCTTTAAATAGTAGTAGATATGCTTTTGTTCTTGTTGATGATTATTCAAGATTTACATGGGTAATATTTCTTAAATATAAAAATGATGCTTTTAATGAGCTTTCTATATTTTGCAAAAGAATTTAAAATCAAAAATCTCTTTCTATAATTTCTATACGTAGTGATCATGGAGGTGAATTTGAAAATGAATTATTTGCAAAGTTTTGTGATAAACATGGTATTTCTCATACTTTTTCTTTTCCTAGAGCAGCACCACAAAATGGAGTTGTAGAAAGAAAAAATAAAACTTTGCAAGAATATGCTAGAACCAAGTTATGTGATAGTAATTTACCAAAGTATTTTTGGGCAGAAGCTGTTTCTACAGCATGTTATATTCTAAACAGGGTTTTATTAAGACCTATCTTAAAGAAAACATCTTATGAATTATTTTATAATAGAATTCCTAAAGTTTCTTATTTCAAAGTTTTTGGTTGTAAATGTTTTAATTTAAACACAAAGGATAATTTGGATAAATTTTATTCTATATCTGACGAAGGAATATTTGTTGGATATTCTAACCATAGCAAAACTTATAAAATATACAATAAAAGAACTTTAGTCATTGAAGAATCAATGCCTGTTTCTTTTGATGAAATTTTTACAAAAACACCTTTTGTTTCAAACAATGATGATGAATTAGTTGATACTATCAATGATACCCCAATGATAGATGCTTCAATAGATGATAATATTCAAAATGATTTACCTAAGAATTTTGTAAAAGTTAAAAATCATCCACATGATTTAATTATTGGTAATATTTTTGTTAGAGTAACTACTAGATCTCATTTTAATTTGATTACTCATACTGCATTTATTTCAACTATTGAACCTAAAAATATAAAAGAAGCCTTACTTGATAATTTTTGGATAATTGTTATGCAAGATGAACTTAACCAATTTATAAGAAATAATGTTTGGGATCTTATACCTGGACCTTAAAATAAATCAATCATTGAAACAAAATGGATTTTTAGAAATAAATTAGATGAATCTAGTCAAGTTGTTAGAATCAAAGCAAGATTAGTTGCACAATGTTATAATTAAGAAGAATGTATTGATTATGATGAAACCTATGCACCAGTTGCTCGTTTAGAGTCAATTAGAATTTTACTTGCATTTGCATGCTTTATGAATTTTAAACTATTTCAAATGGATGTTAAAAGTACTTTTCTAAATGGTTTTATAAAAGAAGAAGTTTTTATAGAATAACCTCCCGGTTTTGAACATGAAATTTTTCCAAATCATGTTTTTAAACTTAAGAAAGCATTATGTGGTCTTAAACAAGCACCTCGTGCTTGGTATGATAGATTAAACAAGTTTCTTTTAACTTCAGGTTTTGAAATTAGAAAGGTTGATTTATTAAGAAAATAAATAAAGATATATTATTAATTCAAATATATGTAGATGATATTATTTTTGATTCTACTAACAATAATGTTTGTCAATAGTTTGCTAAGACTATGAAGGATAAATTTGATATGAGTCACATGGGTGAACTAAATTTTTTCCTTGGACTTCAAATCAAACAAATAAAAGATGGAATATTCATCAACCAAAGCAAATATGCAAAAGAGTTACTCAAACGCTTTGGAATAGAAAATACAACAAGCAAACAAACACCAATGAGTACTACTATATCACTTAACAAAGATAAAAATGGTAAGAATGTTGATCAAAAGCTCTATCGAGGTATGATTGGATCACTTCTTTACATTACTGCTAGTAGACCTGATATTATATTTAGTGTATGTTTATGTGCTAAATTTCAATCTAATCCTAAAGAATCACACCTTAAAGAAGTAAAAAGAATTTTTAGATATATTAAAGATGCTACAAATTATGGGTTATTTTATCCAAAGAATAGCACAATTGATTTATTATCTTATAGTGATGCTGATTTTGCTAGATGCAAATCCGATAGAAAAAGTACAAGTGGAACATGTTATTTCTTAGGACATTCACTTGTATCTTGGTTCAGTAAAAAGTAAAATTCAGTATCATTATCTACGACTTAAGCAGAATATATTACTGCAAGTCTTGCATGTGCTTAAGTTTTATGGATGAAACAAACATTATCTGATTATGCCATAAATTATCCCATATCATCTATAATGTGTGACAATTCAAGTGTAATAAATTTATCTAAAAATCCTATTCAACATTCTCGTAAAAAATATATTGATATTAGACATCATTTCCTACGTGATCATGTGCTTAAAGATTATATTTCATTAGAATTTATATCTACTGATAAACAAATAGAAGATATATTAACAAAACCATTAAAAGAAGAATTTCATGTTAAATTAAGAAGGGAATTAGGTATATGTTCAATTGAAGATTTAAATTAAAGTTTTAAAACAAATACATATGCATACATATCCTTAATAGTCGACTAATTTAACTTATAGTCGACTACATGCACAAGCATTGAATATAAGGTATTCTGTAAATTATAGTGTAGTCGACTAATTCATTTTGTAGTCAACTACTATGAGTTAAAAATCTGAAAATCAACTTTCTGTCAATTACAGTGTAGTCAACTAATTTACAGAGTTGTCGACTAATCTGTGTTCAAACTGAAATACAGAGTTCTGTCAATTACAGTGTAGTCGACTAATTTGCTTAGTAGTCGACTACAACCTCAGATTTTTCCAAACTTAGTTTTTCACCATATTGAATTTAAACCTATTATACCTTAAACCCAATACCCTTTTCACTTAAGTAAAATTCATCTCAACCATTGTTTCTAATCCCATCAATCCTAGCCACATATCTAAGAGCAAATCTTCACCATTCATTTGTTCTTAATTTAATCCTAACCATACAAATTATAAATTTTATTCTAAAAGAAAAATCAAAAACACAAAACCCATCTTCTTCTTCTCATAACCGATTCTTCTCAGTCCCCTTTTCAGAACCAAACAAAATCAGGTTAGGGTATCATCTTCATTGTCTCCTTTTTCAAAATTTACATCAAATTTCCTTGTTCCCAAGTTTGTGTCAGATTGTGACGCCCCTAGGTTCACACAAGGCTGCAGTCCTTGGTGAAACCAGGAATGTCAAACCTGCCATGCACCACACCGTGCAATAACATGTTTCACCATCACAATTAACATCTCTCTAGTAGAGTCAACAACAGGTGTAGGTACAAAGCAAGTAACAGATAATACAAGAGATACTGATGAAATGAAAGGGATCAAAATAGTATTTCATCATTCATCACACAGGAATACAAAGTCAATATCTGAAATGCATAAACAGGAATTCTCAACAAGTCTCAAATACAATAAGTCTGAGTTAAGGAAATAAGGCATACCGCCTTTACAACTTCTAGAATAAACTCTCAAATGTCTAAACCACCAAGTCTATAGTGGAGCTCAAAAGTAAAATACATCTAGAGTAGACAGCTGACGCTAAAGTGCATCGTGTCAACCTGCGACACTCCGGGCTCCTGGCTCGTTACCTGAAAGGGGGAGGGACAACGAGCGTCAAAGCGCTAGCGAGTAACATTACAACCAAACCCCAAGGGAAAAGGGCTCGTTGTATATGAAAATACAGTTAATGTATAATAGTGTAAAATCATTATTCTAACAGCAAATGGGTTTTGGTACTTAGGAAATTACAACACGAGCATAGGTACGTCGAGCGAAATAATCCAAACAAGGAAACCCTCATGTATATACCTTGTATCTCAAATTATAAATCCCTAAGTACTAAACCCGAGATCTAATACAATAAACAATGAAGGAAACGAAATACAAACCCATCTCTACCGATAAGTGAAATCATGACGAGGCTACCACAAGCGTCATGTCAAATTCACCTGAATGTTATGTCCAAAAACGATTAAGTGTCCAAAACATAGACTGAATATAGCCGTTGTCCAACGTGGGGACCGGATGTGACCGTTGTCCGACGCTTGGACCGGATGTGACCGTTGTCAAACGCTTGGACCGGATGTGACCGTTGTCCAACGCTTGGACCGGGGTGACAATGCATATCCAACACGAGAATTAAATAACAATACATGTCCAACACGAGGACTAAGCAGAGTGAACGTCCAACATAAGGACTTAATAGCAACGCATGTCCTACTCGAGGACTGTGAAATTGTGTAACGGCCGCTGTGATATATATATAATAGTCTGCTTATATTAAACCGTACTCATATCAGTGTGCAAGTCCCCACTTTATACCCTCAGGTCATCTATCATACATGGATATATGGTGGGACTATTTACCATGGTCAGATAAACCAAACAAAACTCCGAATAGGAGTAAAAACAGTCCAATACAGCAAACCTGGAAATCTGCAACAGAGTGTCGTCGGTCGACCGATACGGTCGACCGATACGGTCGACCGAACTCAGATACAAACCTTGACGGTCGCCCGCCAGACGCATCGGTCGACCGAAATATCATCGCGGTCGACCGATATGGTGTCGCGGTCGACCGAAATGTTTCTGCGGTCAACCGAAACACCAACTCGAGCTCTGCGGCCGACCGTGTCGGTCGACCGCCGAGCGGACAGAACCCAGACTTGGGTTTTCTGTCAGCTGAACCTGGAAATTAAAAACTTTGGCATTCTACGATAACATTAACTCAAATGATTTAAACATCATACTGAAGAATAGCAACCCAAATTAAAGTTTAAATCTACCTTTTTAATATTCAGAAATTATGATAAACAAACCAAAACGTCTTAATGGCAGTAAAACTAGATTAAACTCTTATTTAAGAAATCCCAGATCTAGATCTTCGTTAGACAAAACTTTGGTGGATTTTTATGAACTGAAAACTTGATTCTTGCAATCCCTATTGTAAAGAACTCATTTTATACGAAAATACTTCTTGGCTCATCAAAAATCTCATGAAAAATCCCAATAAAACAGTAAAGAAAAGGGGTGGGGGAATGGGCGAGATGATACTCGCCTTGGATGCTGGGGAGAACCCTAAATCCCGCTGAAGAAGAAAGATCCCAAGAGCTGCTCCCAGATTCCCAAAATCCAGCGCCAAAAACCCAGCTAGGGTTTCAGGAAGAAGAAGAAGAAGAAAGAGGAGGAGGCTAGGGTTTTGGGTCTGGGGTTCACAGGATCTCAGTTGGGTTGAGTTGGTATAAATACCAGCTCCCCAACCCGACCCGAAACCCAATAGCCCAAAGAAAACAGAACCCGACTCCAAAACCTGAAACAACCCTCTCATCGCTAATCGGTCGACCGCGCCGGTCGACCGCGTCGGTCGACCGATCAGCACTAAAATGCCTACTGATGGCATTTTTCCTGCTGATCGCCAACTCACCGATTTCTCTCACTCGTAAATACTTGCTGGGTTCCCAAACACTGATAAAACCATTCATCAGATATACGCATGCATAAATTTATGATTGTTCATCATACGGGGATTATTTACTTATCAATAATTCACATATATATATATATATATATATTATAGAAATTTCTTTCGGGGTTTTACACAGATCTAGTTTGTGTCAGATCTGGTAGTCGACTACAACAGTTTATAGCCGACTACTTCTAGGGTTTCATCAGTTTTGGGTAAGCTTTTAAATGTATCTCATTTTCAGCTTTAAGTCTTGTCTGATTTATCATGTCTAGGGCTAAGAAATCTAAACAAGTTCATACCAATATTAATGATGAAATCATCATATATTTAAAAAATCATGATTTACTTAAAGAATTTAACAAAATATCAACATTTGAAGTTCTTCCAGGACGATTTGTGAAATTTGATGATTTTATCCAATGGAATTTTAGATCATATTTTGAGAATGTGGGGTTGCTTGAATTATTCTCTGCTGAAAATAGAAAACCCACATATCTTTTTCTGGTTCAACTGTTCTATACTATTATAGAACGTATAGGAACTATTAGTGGAACTGAAAAGCTTAAAACCCTTGTCAAAGGAATAGAAATTGAATCGACTACTAAGTTAATTGGAAAAAATTTGAATATTCCTTTCAGAGGTGTATCACTTAGATCAATTAGAATGAATGATTCAGATTTATTATCCAATCATATATTTCTTCCTGGTCATAGAAAACCTTTAAATAATTCCAATAACCTTTGTCCAATTCCTCGTTTCATTGCTCGAATCTTAGCGTATAACTTGTTTCCAAAACTAGAAGTTTCTATTTTATTTCCCTAAACTTAGTAAAAGCATTATATGTTATAATAGGGAATATTCAAGTTAATTGGGCTGAAGTTTATTTTGATAAACTTCTGACAATACCAAAAGGATTTCTTCCTTACAGTGCCTTTTTAACGAAAATCTTTAATAAATTTCATGTTGATATTGAGTCTGAAAATTCTGTAGTTCGTTCCATTGAATTCTTTGACTCCAATGCCCTAATCAGGATAAAATTAACAAACTTTGAAATTCACCAAGATGAACCTCAACATCAACCTGAAACAGAACAACAACCCCAACCACAAAACACTGATGAAGCTAGACCCTCCTCCTCTCATATTCCACCACCAATACCACAAATGCATGAATCCTCTTGTTTCTCAAATGCATAATACAATACAATGTCTGCTAGAATACTAGATTTGGAAGTGGGTCAAAAAGCTTTGTTTGATCAAAATATGCTCATGCTGAAAAATCAAGAGGCCTTAACCAACAAATTTGATATTCTGGAGATGAACTTTAACACAATGAATATGAAGTTCGATACCTTGGATATGAAGCTCAGTGCTTTCTTTCAAGGACATCAACCACCTCCAGTACCTTAGAAGACCAAGCATGCATCATTTTAGATTTGGATAATTTTTTATGTTTAGTGTTAAAACAATGGTAATATGTGTTATGTTGGTTGTTTAAGTTTGAATGTCACAAACTATGTTATATTTATTTGTTTTTAAGACATATGTAATATGTGTTAGGTTGCTACTATGTTGCTTTAACTTTAGTATGTTTTATGGATTGTATTTTAATGTTGTGTTTATGATGATTGAAAAGTTAATTCATGTGTTATATATATATTTTAAGCAGATTATGGTGATGAACATTATGGAACTTTTGGTTTTTATGGGAAGTGTTTGCCTACCTATTTGGATGGGTGAAGTTATGGACTATGTTCATAATCTTGATGATCTATTTAAAGTACTAGCTCATGAAGAAGAAATTATGATATGTTTAGGATAGTTGGGTATTTCTTTTTGTTAATGACAAAGGGGGAGAATGTTTTTAGAATTTATGTTTTATAGACTCAACAATATAAATTGTAGACTCTAATGTGCTTTTATGCAGGGGGAGTAAGTATACTTGTTTATCAAAGTTTTTATTTTTTTAAAATATACTTACATATGCATAAATTTTTGTCATCATAAAAAAGGGGGAGAATGTTAGATATCATGTTCCCATGATATAATTTTGATGATAACAATTTATTTATATTGAGAATCACTATGTGTGTTATACATATGCACTAACATTTAAATGCAGCTTTCAACATCAAATATGAACAAGTGCAATATGAGTTCAATGCATTATGAAGTAATGAAGTTGAAGAACAAGTACATCAATGTAATTTTTACATCTTCCTTTACTTAGAATTTTTGTACAAGCCTTGATCACTCACACACACACATAGAAATTAGAACATAATAACACAGACTTAGTGTGTTGGTTAATAATAGAAATCCCCTATGTTAACCATTAGAGTATTTAGTTTACCATTAAGTCTAAAAATAGTTCATACATAACAATTTTACTCTTCAGTAGTCGACTAATAAGAATAATAGTCGACTACTACAGTCTAAGTTCAAGATATAAGTTTCTGTAAAACTACAGAGTAGTCGACTACTCAGCTTTGTATTTTGATTTACAGAACTTTAGTTTTACAGAGTAGTTGACTATAAGTAAATATAGTCGACTACAGAGCTTTAAAAATTGTTTTACAGAATGTTTATTTTACAGTATAGTCGACCACTAACAATTATAGTCGACTATTGATCTTTGACTTTTGTTTTCCAGACTTTCTGTAATACAGAGTAGTTGACTACAAAGAAGAATAGTCGACTACTAAGCTTCAATTTTTGAATTCCAGAATGTTTGTATTACATAGTAGTCGACTACTATGCATTATAGTCGACTACTAAGACAGTTTTTTTGAACGTTTAAATTTAAACTGGTGACAGTTTTTAGCCGTTTTTCAAATGTTTTAAAGTTCAAAAACTTATCTTTTCAAGGGCTATAAATAGGTTATTGGTTCATAAAAATCGAATAATGATTCGATACCCATAAGCTTTGATCTTTGTGTAATTTTCAAGTGTCAAAAATTCTGATTTTGAAGAAAAATAGAAGTTTTTGAAATTACCTTTGATCCTCATTCAAATACTTATTATTCAGACAATTTACAGAAGTTAGAATCATTCATAAGCCACTACTACACAACACTACAAATCAAGGCTTATAGGAATTGAGTTGTTGCTTCAAAGAAAAGTTCTCTCGATTTGTGAGAGGTGTTAATCTCTTGGTTTAGAGATTCATGTGGAAATTAGCAAGGTGTTTGTCAATTGGTGTTACAATTTGCAGGGACTTGCAAATTGGTCAGGTTTGCTTTTAATTTTATAAGTTTATTCAAAATCATATTGGAAACTCTCAAGTGGGATTTTCTTGGGGACTGGATGTACACCGGGTTGGTGGAACCAATATAAAACTTTGTGTTTATGATTGTGATTTTCTGAGATTTCCATTCTTTCTTTGTAATCGATAATCTACTTTGCATAAATTTTAAAAGAACACTATTTACCCTCCTCTAGTGTTCTAGTGTATCTATTTTAGATCGTACAGCATCAAGTCTAAGAGAGTTCATTTTTTTAGCATAACGTCACCTGCGAAACGGACTTAAACAATCCATATGCTATCCCGACTCAAACGATAATTAGTAAAGACATATCAAATTAGTTGATGGCTGAGGGTTTGCCAAAAATCCTAAAGTCTACGCCTAACACGCGTTATCGGGTAGTCTATTCCTGTGACAAATGATGAAGTCTACGTATTCGATATCGTAGCATCAAGTCTAAGAGAGTTCATTCTTGTAGCATAACATCACCTACGAAATGGACTTAAACAATCTGTATGCTAGCAAGATTCAAACGATAGTCGATAAAGGCTTATCAAATCCGTTGATGGTTAAGGGTTTGCCAAAAATCCCATATGTACTATAGTCACTGACGCACCAGCTTCATCAGTTGGTCTCGTTACTGGAACACCCAGGACAATATCAATTCTAGCCGTAGCCTCCATGAGGAACATTTAAAGCATTCACAATAGTAGCCGTATCAGCTCCAACAGCTAGTCCTATAACCAAAACTTTCCTATGGATAAGCAAATAAACTAACGAGTACATGAGCTTAAACTATGTAGACTCCAGTTAATGTATGAGTATAAACTATATTCATGTCGGTCAACACATTGTAATTGAAAGTCAACGCCGGTCAATGTGTTGCAATAAAAGTCAACGCCGATAAACATGCTCATATTTTGCCAAAATTAGGCTTGGTTGCACCAAAATGAGAGTCAACGCCGATCAACGAGTTGCAACAAAAGTCTACACCGGTAAACACGTCGATGATTTTCATCGAAATAAGGCTCAGGATGATATTCCAGATCACAGGATAATCCCCGAGAGTTCAATCGCAATTCAGATACAAACTCCCGACAAAAACGACCAGTTCAACGTCGATTCAACGACACAAGCTAATTCAGAAATCAACACATCAGTCTCAGTTCAAGATTTCAACAACGGTTAGACGATAAACGCAGCACTGAAAAAATTTTAGCTATTCGACAAAATACTGAATAGATCGAAAGCTTAAGAAGTCGACGAATTGAAGGTAGGACGTATTATATCCAAAGTATTCTAGACTTCTCTATAAAAGAATGAGACTAAAATACTTTGGATGCGGTATCTGTAGGCGTCAAAAATTATCTATAGGTTTCCGCATATAGCTCAAAATGAAGAGAAAGTGATGACCATCATTATCAGAGTCAAACGGTATTATTCGTGTCGTAAAAGAGCTAACGAGTGCACGAAGCAAGTTAATAAAACGTACGAGTCAACGAAACGACGAAATGCATAAAAAGGCGGAACAAGACCAAACCAGAAAGTCTAGAGAAGCCCCTGACAGCCGAGTTGCATCAAGATGACTCGGCCAAGGCCAACCCACCCTAAGGTTGCTTGGCCAAGGCCGAGCAACCTTAGGGCAGCTCGCGCCAGAAACGCCCGAAACGCATTTTCGATAGTTTTCTCGGGATTCTTTTCTTCCTATGCCTCCCCAACTACTTTGATATCATCTCTAAATATGGTTAAACAGTTATTAACTAAGGCTAATGTTAAATCATCAATTCCTATCCTAAAATGCTGCATCTGAAGCCTATAAATTCAAGCATAGGATCCTTATACACGGGGGATCTGAAATTAGAGACGAAGTATTGTCAAATTGAAGAGTGAACCACGAATTTCAGAGGAGGGCTAGCAGATCTTGGCAAACTCTAGCATAAAGAGGAAACTATTTGAAAGATCTGAGGCCTGTTTCATCATTCCTTGAGATCAGACTTTGTTTTGATCTCGAGAAGAGTAGTAATCTCACTTTGTTGAGATTATTTACTTCTATGATTGTTTTCTTTGTGAAGCAAGATCATTAAAATTTTATATTACCAACCGGATCTGATCCACGACGGTCTACAGACTAACGTGTCCCTAATACAGGAATAGATCCCACGCAAACAATGGGTGATAAACATCCTCTGCGTATGTTTGAAGAGAGTTGTATTTTCATTTTTTTATTTGTGTAAGAAAAGTCTTATAAAAAGATAAACTCTTTTGAAGTTGTAATGAGTTCCATGAATAAACCAACTTTTAACCCAAGCAGACCCTAGCAGCGGGATAAGGATTTTCATCTCCACCAGCAAGGACCTTTTAAGAAGGGGTCACAGCATGATTCTAGAATGCGACAGTAGTGCAGGATTCAAGGTGCATGTTACAACTGCAACAAGATCGGTCATAGGGTGAAGGATTGTCGCAGCATACCAACAGGAGGCCAACAGACCTAATACACGCCATCCATGAGATTCCTCAGAGAGAAATAGTCCCATATGTTCTACCGCCTTCAACACTATAGTTTTTAGCCACCGGCAGAGTTTATGCTGTCATACCACGCGACCATGGTGCGAGTGGAGCCATAGTGGAAGGTACTTTCTTAGTGAACTCTTTCTCAACTTGAATCTTATTCAATTCAGGAGCATCACATTCCTTTATTTCTCATACCTTCATGGATAGGTTTTAGCTTGTAACAAATTCCTTAGATGTACCATTATCAGTCTCTACTCCTTTAGGCGAGGTGTCCCTATTAGAGAATATCAGTAGGAGATGTGTTATCAGTCTAGATGAGTCTGAGTTTATCATTGATTTGTTCGTTTTACGGATGTCGGATTTCAATGTCGTTCTCGCTATTGATTGACTATCATCCTACCATGTCATTATCGACTGTTTTGCTAAAACAATCAGTTTACGAGCATCTGATGGGGCTGAGTTGATTGTAGCAACCTCATAAGGCAACTAGTTTGCGGAGTCATTTCTGTCGTATATCTAGGAGGTGATGCTGAGGGATCAGAGTGCTGATTTATATGAGACTAGAGTCATCTCAGAGTATCAGGATGTCTTTTAGGACATACTTGGGTTACCTCCTATAAGAGAGGTTGAGTTCTGTATCAAGTTGCAGCCAAGCACAACACTAATATCCTGAGCACCCTAACATTTGGCACATGCTGAGATGAGGGAGCTACAGACTCAGTTGGATGATCTTTTGTCTCAAGGTTTCTTTCATCAGAGTCATTCTTTATAGGGTGTGTCGGTTCTTTTTGTGAAGAAGAAGGATGGTAGTATGCGCTTATGTATAGATTATCGTGAGTTGAATAAGGTCATCATCCAGAATAAGTATCCACTACCGAGAAATGATTACTTATTTGACCAGTTGTAGGGAGCACAGTATCTTTTGATGATTGATCTTTGTTTTAGTTATCATCAGTTGTAGGTTCAGAAGATGGATATTTCCAAGACCGTTTTTCCGACTCGATATGGGTCTTTCGAGTTTCTTGCCATGCTATTGGGCTGACCAATGCACCAGTGGTATTCATACATTTGATGAACCAGGTTTTTCGTCCATATTTGGACCAATTTGTGATCATATTCATCAATAACATCCTTATCTAATCGACATCGGAGGTAGAACATGAGCAACATCTTCGATTAGCATTGCAGACTTAGCGGGAGCATCAATTATATGCTAAGTTCAGTAAGTGTGAGTTTTGGATATCTAAGGTTAGATTTTTAGGCCACATCATCAGCAAGGAGGGCATTATAGTACATCCAGTGAAAGTTGAGGCAGTACTTGATTGGGAGTCGTCGAAGACGGTTACAGAGATTGGTAGCTTCTTGGGTATGGCCGGCTACTATAGGAAGTTCATCCAGGACTTTTTGAAGATTACCATGTCGCTTAGATGTCTTGCAAAGAAGGGTGTACAGCTTGTTTGGAGCATGGAGTGCCTGAAAGCTTTTGAGACCTTGAATGCTAAGTTGACTACAATGTCGGTATTGATTACCCCGAGTAGTGATAAGACCTTTGTCATCTACACGGATGCATCGTTATCAGGACTAGGAGGTGTTTTGATGTAGACCCAAAGATTTATGACTTACATTTCATGATAGTTGAGGATGCATGAGCAGAACTATACCACACATGACTTGGAGCTAGCAGCAGTAGTCTTTGCACTATAGATATGAAGACAATATCTTTATGGAGTACAGTTCGAGCTATTCATAGATCATCAGAGTCTAAAGTACCCCTTTTCTTAGAAGGAACTCAACCAGAGATAGTGGCGATGGGTCGAGTTTATTAAAGATTATGAGTTTGTAATTCAGTATGATGAACGTCGTAGCGGATGTGTTGAGCAGGAAGTGTCGACATCAGATTTTAGCTTTGAGGTACTCGCGAGATCCTCACACCCTTAGCCAGTTTGATTTTAAGTCAGAGATTGGCGAGATCAGCGTATTTTTGGTCCGTACAACCATCTTGGACTGATAGGGTGGTCAGAGCTTAGCTAGATGACTCTTGGATTTAAACCCAAAATGAGGAGATTTCGAAAGAGCCAAAAACTGATTGGACCATTTGGAGCAGATGGAGGACTTCGAATAAAGGGCCGATTAGTGATGCCAAGTAATCCACAGCAAAAAAAAGACTTATTTGATGAGGTGCATCGTACCAGGTACACAGTGCATCTAGGCACCATTAAAATGTACAAGGACCTAAAGAGACACCTTTGGTGGAGCAGCATGCGTTGGGATATTACGGAATATGTGGCTAAGTGCTTTACTTGCCAGCAAATGAAGATAGAATATCAGAGACCCGCAGAGAACCCTACATCCTTTACCCATTCTGGAGTAGAAGTTGGAAGATATTTCTATGAATTTTATTGTAGGACTATTGAGGTCGCAGAAGGGAAAAGATTCTATTTGGGTGATAGTTAATCGGTTGATGAAGTCAGTACATTTTATACCAGTGAAGATGACATACACAATGGAGACTTATGAAAGGATATTCATGCAGGAGATTGTGAGACTACATGGAGTTCCAGAGATGATTTTATTAGATCGAGTCTCGATTTTCACTTCACATTTCTGGAGAGCTCCCAGAACTCGTTCGACAGCCAATTATCATATTGTAGTGTGTCCCACCTGAAAGTCCCTAGAGGGGGTGAATAGGGTTTATGGATGAATAAAATGCAATTAAAAGTAATTCCAATAAACCACACACAAAATGAAATGCAATGACAATAAAAAGAGAGTAGAGATAGAGATAGTTAGCCAATTGATGACGCATGATGTCTTCACGAGGTTCGATTCGCTGACCTACATCCCTGCTCCCCACTCTTGAGGAGAAATCCACTACACACCCGGTTTGGAAGCCGAAACTTCTTCTACACAACGATCTCCTCCAAGATCTCACAACCACACAGTAGATCTCTACGAGATCAAGCCCACAACAGTCACAATTCGAAGAAAAACTCTCTCTTTATAGTAGCCCTATGACAAGAGGAGAGATTGCAATTGAAGCTTGGGATGTGAACTTAAAAATAGTGAAAGCAAATAAAAGTAGAAGCTCTTTTGAAAGCAATAAACTTAAACTCAAGTAATTTGCAATGTAAGCTTGGTCCTGAGGTAGATGGGGTTGTTAGGTATTTATAAGGAGAGAATATTGTAGCCAAAACCCCAAAGAACCAGACAGAATCCTAAGAAAATCGGATTTCTGAAGCTGTACAAATATAGCCGTTATAGTACCCATCAGTCGACTGACAGGAAGCATCAGTCAACTAATGAGCTGAACGTTGTATGCGATATCCAACTCATCAGTTAACTGATGATCATTTACGTCAATTGACGATCTCGTCAGTTGACTGGTCAGTCGATCGAAACAGAACAGAGAGCAAAATGATGATTCCAGGCACTTTTATGAGTTGACACATCGGTCGACTGACTTCATCAGTCGACTGGTCAGTCGACTGATAACATGTTATCAGCCTGAATCGATTTCGAAATTGAATTTCAATGATCTATAAAAAATAGTAAATAAATTCTAAAAAATGTGAAACTTTGTAAACAGTTTATAAACATTTTGACAAACTTGTTTGAAAAGGAATTTTGCAAAAAGGTCCTTGTATTTATGAAATCATCAATTTAGCAAAAGTGTCAAAATACGAGTTTTGAAAATGTGCAAGTGTGTTATCCCATGAGCTTCAAATGTAATCAATAAACTTTTTGCCTACATTCTAGCACTAGAGAAAAACAAAAGTAGCAAATATCTCTCATATAGAAATACATTTCTTGAGTCTTGATATTGCTTTTGAGTTGATGAAGCTTTTTATTGCATATGGTGTTCTTGATAAACATTGCTTCATTATTTTGCCTCCACCTCCTTTAGATATCATCGTTGTAACTCATATTCCATCCAATCCTTCATATATGGTGCTAATAAATTGTAATCTACAATATAGCTCAATACACAATTAGCATCAATAATGGTGTTTGTAGATCATCATCAAAATAAAGGACCTAACACCACCCGCAAACAGATTGGCGGACATAAAGAGTTAACCAAGTGTTGGAAGATATGTTGCGGGCATTTATTATTGAATTTTAGGGTAGTTTGGAGGATCACATTCCATTGATTGAGTTCGCTTATAACAACAGTTATCAAGCGATCATAGGTATGACACCGTATGAGGCGTTATACGGGAGGCTTTGTAGATCAACTATTAGTTAGGCAGAACTAGAGGACAACTTATTGCTTGGACCAGAACTTGTAAGATAGACTACAGAGAAGATAGCACTAATTCGGGAACATATTATTACAGTGTAGAGTCGGCAGAAGAGCTACACAGATCAAACGCAGCGACCGCTAGATTTCCAGGTTGGGGACTATGTTTTATTTAAAGTATCGGAGATGAAGGGAGTTTAGTGATTTGGAAGACGGGGAAAGCTTACCCCGAGGTATATTGGCCCATTCAGGATTGTTAATACCATTAGAGTCATTTCGTATCGGCTAGATCTTTCAGCATTGATGTCAAGTATACACGATGTTTTTCATGTTTCGATGCTCAAGAAGCATTTACGCAATGGGGAGCAGCAGTAGGTATTGGACGCACCGAAGATTAATCTTCATGATGATTTGACCACCATTGAGATCCTAGTTTGCATTATTGCCAAGGAGGAAAAAAGACTTAGAAACAAATTGATACCTTTTGTTAAAGTTCAATGGAATCGGAAAGGAGCTAAGGAAGCTTCTTGGAAGTGCGAAGAGGATATGCGTCGTGACTACCCGTAGCTGTTTGAGTAGGTAAAATAATTGGTAGTAAATTGCTTGTATTTATGATTATTTTCCATAGTCATATTTATATTTAACGCTGGAATGGGGGTATTAACACTTAGCTCCTAATCATCCGGAACACATTGTATATATATGGGGGGCTCCTTGTTTAGATTTTTTGCCCGACATACTAGTTCCATTTAGTTAGGGGTTAAGTGAAAGTATTTACATTCTAGATTGTTAAGTATAAATATCATTTATATTTTATATTTGGAGATTAATGGTATGAGATGTGTATGAAAGGGTTTCCTCATCTGAATTATCTCCTCATCATGCTTTTCTCATATTATTAATCATTAAGATTGATTGTAGAATTTCGAGGATGAAATTCTTTTAAGGGGGTGTGAATGTAAAACCCCGTGAATTTTAGAAAATAGTATGAATTATATTGATAAATAAGTTCTAATTATAATGAATATTATTTATGGATGAATGATTACGCTAAAAATTGATTTGAGATCAATTAAGAATATATATGAGAGTATACAAATGTTAAACAAGCACAAAGAAGAAATCAGGAAAGATGACCAGTTAAGAATATATATGCATTACACACTGATATAGTTTGAATCTAGAAAAATACAAAAGATATAATTTGTAGGTATCTTCAATAGTGTTCCAACATATCTTAAATTACCTCATTCCGACGTTGGACATGAAAATTATAGGCAAAATACCGAAGACTATTTTCTCACTCTGACTAGGTTTCCTATTTCGGGTTCGGGTTGTTTTTTATTCGGGTTTGCAGTTATATATATACATGTTTACAAATGAAAAACATATATTTTCATTAGTTTTCCAAACCTTAGTAGAACCTCTTCCTCTATTTCAAATCCTAAACATAATTTGTGAGATTTAAGAGAGTTCTTGAGGCGTTTGTCGAGAGGAAAGCGGGATTTTATGTCTTTGGTTAAGAGGGATCTTGCACACATGTGTTCAGGAGTTCAACATGATGTTTGAAGCAAGATCATCTTCCTCCAAACCTCTCCCTATAGTTAATTCAAGATTTAATATGTTTAATTGATGAATCTCATGTTTAAGCTTAACCCGATGTTTTAAAATCTTAGTTTATGATGTTAATCTTTAAACTAATATGAAAATCCGTAGTTTTAGTTGTTGTTTATATTAGTTTGATAATCATGATCATTAGGATAGTATTTATTTCGTTTTAACTTTTTTTTTTTTTGATCAATGAAATAAAGCTTTATTCATCAATCAAATGTGGAAATCGTTTTAACTTGTTGATCATGCTTAAATCATGCTTAAACCCTAGTTTAATAAGTATTTGAGTTTTCTTGGTAATTAAAAAGGTCTAAACCCTAGGCTGATGATACCTAAGTGATATCAGCATGTTTAAACGAATTTATCTATATTCAATGTTTAAAATTTATCATATTTACTTAACCATATTTATAAATAAGGTTATTTAAGAAATTTTGATTAATTAGGATGTTAAACCCTAATTAGTTTAATTCAAGTGTTTATATGTAAGACCCCGTTGATTTTGACAACTTACAAGTGTGAATATGAGTGAATAAAGATATTTAATATATATTATATATATATATCGTTGTTGCATGGTCATGCATGGAAAATGATATTTGAGCTTATGAGCATGTGTATATGCCTCAGGTATGAGGACGAGTTGCAAGTTTGCAAATCGTGTGCAAAAGAAATCGAAGTATGCAGATTTTTGTTCATGAGTCGACTCATAACATATCATGAGTCGACTGATCAGGTTGAGTCGACTTGCGCCTGTCATAAGTCGACTCATGATATCGAGTCCTGTTCCCATTTTCTTTCTGCTGAGTCGACTCATAATTTATGAGTCGACCCATGAGTCATGAGTCGACTCATGACATATCATAAGTCGACTTATCGACGATTTTCTGGGTGGTTTCGGGTCGGGTTTGCTGGGTTTCGGGTCGGGTTTTCATTGACTTATATATACTTCCCTCACCCGAAAAATCTCATTTTTCATCTGAACTCCCAAGAAACCCTAACCCCTCTTCCTCTCCTTCAAACCCTAGCTCGTTTTTGGGATTCTTGGTGATCTTGGGGGCGTTTCAAGGGGTTTTCAGTGCTCTCTCTTGGATTTCAGCGAAGGGGATTGCTATTCTTCGCATTTGAGGCGAGTTACATCTCACCCAAACCCTTCCCTATGTTTTTATTTATTTATAAACGTTTTTAATGAGTTTTATTGAGCCTAAGTCTTATTTTCAAGTATAAATCAATGCTCTTGATAGGGTGAATGCTAGAAATCATGTGTTTAAGATTTTAAAGCCCCACCAACCAGTTTTTAATGAAAACCCAGATCTGGAATTTTGTTTAAAGGATAAAAACATGAGTATTTTTATTGGTTTAATGTTTTTCCTTCATGTTTAGGGCTAAATGTTAGATCTAAACTATAAGAGATCGTTTCCCATGATAGATATGTTTTTCTTACTGTATAATAGGGTAAAATTAAAGGTTAGATATGTTGTATATCAGAAGAATCAAGATGGGGAACGTTTAGATCAAGTTCCAGTTCGTTATATGCAGACTTCAGCCCGTGAGTCGACTCACGACTCATCATGAGTCGACTCATCAGGTTGAGTCGACTCATGACCTGTCATGAGTCGACTCACGAAGTGTTATGATGTTTCCTTTTTGCTTCTGTTGAGTCGACTCGTCAATATACGAGTCGACCCATGAGCTATGAGTCGACTCATAAAAATCATGAGTCGACTCACGAAGTTGTTTCCTGTTGCCATTTACCTTCTGTTCAGTCGACTCGTTATTGGTCACGAGTCGACCCATGAGGCTTGAGTCGACTCATTAGTGAGCATGAGTCGACTCATCTGAGTTATTCCTGTTTTCCTTTGTATTTCTGTAAAATCACATGTTGCATATATATACCTGTAGACAAAAGTTTATGTGTTTCCATGTGAAGTGAAATCCGGACATGAGTTTAGTTTCGTGTACTGCGACTTATTAGAAACTTGGGTATATGTACCTAATTCAACCAATTTATCTAGTCCATGTGTTGGGCGGCTATTATACTTAGTCCATGTGTTGGACACTCATCAATTTTAATCCATGTGTTGGATATCCATAAACGTAGTCCATGTGTTGGGCAGTTATTGAATATAGTCCATGTGTTGGACAGTTCATATATTTAGTCCAAGCATTGGACAGCTTGTGTATGTAGTCCATGTGTTGGACAACCACTACCTCAGTTCAGACCTTAAGAGTTGATACCTATACCTGTTTTGGCTAGACATGATATCTATTTGAGTTGTGACACGACATCATATTTAAATCTTGAGATGAGTCGTCTTCTTTTATTGTTCTCTATTATATCTCGGGCTTGGTGTTTAGGGATCTACAATTTGAGATACAAGGTATATACATGAGGGTTTCCTTGTTTGGATTATTTCGCTCGACGTACCTATGCTCGTGTTGTATTTCCCTAAGTACTAAGACCCATATCTGTTTGCATGATGATTTAACGCTATTATGTATTATTGTATATTTTTGTATATACAACGAGCCCTATCCCTTGGGGTTTGGTTGTGATGTTGCTCGCTAGCGCTTTGACGCTCGTTGTCCCTCCCCCTTTCAGGTCACGAGCCAGGAGCACGGAGAGTCGCAGGTTGATAGCGGATCACTCTAGTGTTCAGCCTTACATTCTAGCTGTGTATTATTTTTCTTTGGGCTCCACTGTAGTGATGTTAGACATTTGAGAGTTTATTCTAGAAGTTATAAAGGCTGTGTGCCTTATTTTCTTTATTCAGACTTACTGTATTTTGAGACTTGTAAGAACTCCAGTTTATTTCATTTCAGACTTTGACTATGTACTACAGTTTACTTCGTTGATAAGATGTATTGTGTTCTATCATTTCATCCAGTATTGTTGATTCACTTTTCACTTGCTTTGTACCTACACCTGTTGTTGACTCCACTAGAGAGATAGTGATTGTGATGGTGAAACGTGTTATTGCACGGTGTGGTGCATGGCAGGTTTGACATTCTTGGTTTCACCTCGGACTGCAGCCGTGTGTGAACCCAGGGGCGTCACAGTTGGTATCAGAGCTCTAGTTCCAGTATCCTTAGGATCATCCTGTGTCGAGTTGTGGAGCTAGGTTAGAGTTTCCTAGGATTCATGTGTAGAGTCCGCTAAGGATTTCCTAGTATGAGTGAGGACGATATATGCGTATATCTCAAAATTGAGAATATTTTTTTTTATGGCAACTATTTTTGCATAAATTCAAAGTATTTTTGTGAATACTATATGTTGTGAAAAATTGTATTAAGATACGCTATTTATAAAGGTCTATTTTGACTTATGGACTTTTGTTTTTCTTACCATCAGGAGAGAGATGGCAGGACGAGGTAGGCCCCGTACCAGGAGAGCTAGCCAGGCAGAGTCACAGCAGACTCCTCCTGATCAGCAGCCAGCTCAGTCCGAGCCCCAGCAGGTTCCACCCGAGCCGTAGCAGGCTCCTCAGTATCTAGTGGACCTTATGGCCCCCCTTATTGCTCAGATGACAGCTATCGAGGAGATGGTGACGACTCACATTGCACCACGGACACCACCACCACCAGTAGCTCAGCAGCCGGGGATACCAGCCGTCCCGATCAGAGAGAGAGATCCAGAGGTAGCACCTGCAGTTATTCCACTGGCAGTACCTGACAGAGCCACAGAGCAGGAGACTTGGCTTCGTATGGTGGAGAGGTATCAGAAGATGAGGGCACCGGAGTTTCAGGGGTCACCAGACCCTCTAGCTGCCCATAAGTGGAAGGAGGATGTGAGCAACATCCTCAATATACTCAGTGTGGACCCGGTGCAGAAGCAGAGATTGGCATCGTATAGCCTGAAGGGAGATGCCGGGAGGTGGTACCGGCTACAGTTTACCCCAGAGCAGAGGATGACCCTCACATGGGAGGACTTCATTTACTTCTTTGACGGGCAGTATGTCTCTTCCTCAGCACGGACTGGGAAGGAGCTCGAGTTATCCCGGTTGACTCAGGGAGACATGACCGTGGCAGAGTTTGAGAGCAGGTTTATGGAGCTATTGCATTTCACGGGCATGTGGCAGACCGGAGAGCGTCAGGCTCAGATGTTTTTGGCTGGGCTTCGCCCAAATCTCCGACGATACCTCGTGTCGAGGAGATTCTATTCAGTTAGGGAGGTAGCTGAGGCTGCCACTTCTCAGGAGATCGAGACCTCTATGTTCCAGAAGGACAAGGAGGGGAAGACCAAGACAGGGCAGAGTAGTGATAAGGGAAAGAACAAGAGAGGCTTTTCTGGACACCAGCAGCAGCAGCAGGGCTCTTATAAGAGGGGACCCCAGCAAGATCAGAGAGCGCCTCAGCAGCACAAGTTTCAAGGATCTTGTTATAACTGTCGCAAGGTCGGGCACAAGGCATCAGAGTGTCGTAGTGCACCAACAGGAGCTCAGCAGGGCAAGGGCCCGAACCAGCCGCAGCAGCGACAGTAGGGCAGAGGACAGGGTCAGCCGAACAGACTTGAGGCACCGCCAGCGACGCAGAGGGCAGAGGGGCAGGTTCGAGCAGTTCAGGAGGCTCCCCAGGGGCAGATTGTTCCATACTCCCCAGCATTAGCAGTCGAGCAGACTTCAGCTACAGGCAGAGTTTATGCAGTGGTTCCCCGTGATCACGGTGCCAGCGGAGCAGTTGTGGAGGGTACGTTCCTTGTGAATTCCTTTCCTGCCCGTATCCTTTTTGATTCGGGAGCTTCGCATTCTTTCATATCGCATGCATTTATGGCTAGACTCCAGCTTGTAGCTCAGCCACTAGACACCCCTTTGTCAGTTTCCACCCCTTTAGGTGAGGTATCGCTTCTGGAGAGCGTGTGTAGGAGGTGTACCGTCAGTCTAGACGAGTCGGAGTTCATAGTTGATCTGATAGTGTTGCATATGTCCGAGTTTGATGTTATTATTGGTATGGATTGGTTGTCGTCCTACCATATTAGTATTGACTGCTTCGCGAAGACAGTCAAGTTGCGAGCGTCCGATGGGTCTGAGATGATTGTAGCTACCTCTCAGGGCAACCGATTTGCGGAGTCGTTTCTGGCGTACATCGAGGAGGTGCTGCGACGGGATCAGGGAGCCGAGTTATTGGAGACTAGAGTTGTCTCAGATTTTC
>BQKN01065894.1:242088-269755 GCA_022839385.1 Asparagus kiusianus | reverse complement strand
AAGTCGACTTACATAAGTCAACTTAACAAGCTCCATAAGTTGACTTGACAAAGTGAAAATCAATAGCTGGAGAACAGAACGTAAACAGTCTTGATAAGTCGACTTGTCAGTGACCAAAACCAACAATTCCATAACAGAATGTAAGTCGACTCGTGCACAGACACAAGCCAACTTACCATAAGTCGACTTATGCCTGTGCACGAGTCGACTTATGACAGAAATACTGTATTTTTCTGAGTTTCTCCACAATATGCATTTATGCAAGAACTGTAATTCAAGAGCTTATAAGGTAAAAGTTTCATTAATAAATGGAGTTTGGTTTTGTCTTAGTGTAGACAAATCATTCTGCAGTAGGTGATAGAATATTCGAATTCATAGTTCAAAATCTGTTCTATGGATGCAAGAATTGATTATATTAATTTATGGAAAAAAATAAAACCGGTAGGTTCAACTAACGTTATCTTATATTATTGATCAATGTTTTGATATATTGACACATAAGTTGGAAGTTTCATCG
Organism: Asparagus kiusianus; assembly: GCA_022839385.1. Classification (NCBI taxonomy): domain Eukaryota; kingdom Viridiplantae; phylum Streptophyta; class Magnoliopsida; order Asparagales; family Asparagaceae; genus Asparagus; species Asparagus kiusianus. The sequence continues at coordinate 269,238 of BQKN01065894.1, read as the reverse complement.
GTGTAATCGTAAAAGTTGGGATTGACAAAATGGAGAGGATAGTTAGGTTTTTGATGCTACTAAGAGGTTAGAACTTAGAAGGTTTTACTGTCGTTGTACTTCTCATGATTGTATCGAGGATACTCTGATGTATATCTTCTTCTCCTTTCCACTGATGATGATGATTATTATTATTATTATTATTATTAATTTATGGGAACGACATTGTGAATTTTAAGAGTCAGAGAGATGTCATCTCCTTTCATATTTGAGGGGGAAAAAATCAAAACATTATTCTCAGGCATAGTTTTTTGTATATGATGTAATTTCTCTTTGTTTTTTTATCATTGTGAGATAATATGAATGTATTTCTCGAGTATGCCTGAGCTCGTCTTGTACTTCAATTTCCATGGTAATAAAAAAATTTTACTTGCCTAAAAAAATTTCAAGAATCAGATTTATTTGGAGCCTTAATGGTTTGAAAGTATAGGAAAATTGGTGGAGGTCCATCATGTATTCCTAAGATATCATCCACACCCTTATGTTTTGAAGTCATAATTTGGAGTACCTAAAATTATCTTCATCATCAGTATAGGTCCTTCTGAAATTTGGAGCCTTGGACTATGTAGAAAATAATCTGGACTATGAATATTTGAGAGATAAAGGAATGCGAGGCTCCTGAATCGAATAAGATCCAAGCTAGAAAAGAATTCACTAAGAAAGTCTCTTCCACTCTGGCTTCGCTCGCACCATGTTTTATCATAGCATGTCGGGAATCGAGGGGGGACATACTGGATGTAACAACTCCCATCGGTTGGGGGCTGTGCCGCCCTGCCTTTCGATCGATACACAGTTGAGGAGGCCGATCACGAATGCTACAGGTGTGGGAGCGATCCTGGTCAGGGAAGGCTATACGACTACATAGACTCTGTCGGTGGTTGACGATTGCTGAACTGCCGGTGGGGAAACATATGAGATTATCTGTCCCATAGGAATCTCCTGAATGGCACGAACCTTGGCTGTCGGTCCCTTAATCCTTGAAATAATAGGTGGTGTCTCTATTCTCAAATTCTACTGTTACTAGCCATAATAACGACCCTAAAACTGCTAACCCTGACCTTGGTTCTGCTGATGACCATGTCTTCACCCTTGTTACTGGCCCTGGGCTCTCCCCTGCTGGCCTCTGCCTTGCTGGTGCACTATGACAATCCTCGGCCCTGTGGCCGATCTTATTATAGTTGAAACATGCACCCTGAATCCTGCGTTGTTATTGTGCTCTTAGATCATGCTGTGCTCCCTTCTTAAACTAACCCTGTTGCTGGTGCCGAAAACCATTACCCCACTGTTGTGGTCCTCCTGATCCATTAAAAGATCTCTTGCCCTTGCCCTTGTTATCCTATTGTCCTGTCCTTACGTTACCCTCCTTGTCTTTCTGAAACATCACAGTTTCAGTCTCCTGTGAAATGGCTACCTATCTAATTGAGTGAAATCTCCTGGACACGAGGTAGCGATGAAGGCTCAGATGAAACCCCATAAAAAACATCTGGGCTTAGCGCTCTCCGGTCTGCCACATACCTATGAAGCAAAGCAAATTCATGAATCGGCTCTCATTGTCTACTCCAGACATATCTCTCTGCTCTAATTTGGATAACTCGAGCTCTTTCCCGGCTCGTTCCGCGAAAGAGATGTACTGCTCATTGAAGAAATATACGAAGTCCTCCCAGGTGAGTATCATTCGGCGCTCTGGTGTGAACTGAAGCATGTACCATCCTCCGACATCACCCTTCAGGCTGAAAGCTGCCAACCTTTGTTTCTATACTGAATTGACGTTAAGTAGGTCAAGTATATTAGTCAGATCCTCTTTCCACTTGTGGGTTACAAGTGAATCTGACGACCCGTGAAACTCTGGTGCCCTCATCTTTTGGTACCGCTCCACTAAACGCAACCAAGTATCCTACTCAACGGCTACAACTGATGGTGGGGTGAGTCCTGATGCGACCTCTGAGGACTCCTCTGCGATGGGGATGGCTGGGATCATTGGCGGTGGAACTAAAGGTGGTGGTGTAATGGGTGGGGTCTGGTTCGGCATCTTCTCCTCAAGTGCTACTAGTTTGGCTGCTATAGGTGCCATGAGGTCGATCATATACTGCGGAGCCTGTTGCGGCTCAGGTGGAACCTGTTGTTATTCGGGTGGAGCATGCTGCTAATCCAGTGGAGCCTGTTGTGGCTCTGGATCTACTTATCCTGTCTAACTCCTCGTGCACGGGATTCTCTCCATCCACGTCCATGTCCGGCCATCTATAGATTTTCAGTAAAGGAATTTTAAGACATAATAATGATACCACAGGCAAAAGTATATATATAACACATAGCGACAAGCAAATTGTATCATAAATCATTTATATAATTACTTTTCAATCAAAGTAAGGTAGTCATAAAATAAATTTGTAAATGTTGGATATACGTATATAACATTCTCACTCATTCTAGAAATTCCTAGCGGACTCTATACATAAATCCTAGGAAACTCTATCCTAGCTCCACCACTCGACACAGGATGATCCTAAGGATGCTGTAACTAGAGCTTGGATACCATTTGTGATGCCCCTGGGTTCACACAAGGCTACAGTCCAAGGTGAAACCATAGATGTCAAACCTGTCATGCACCAACACTGTACAACAACATATTTTACTAATCACAGTAATATCATCTAGTGGATTCAATAAGAAGTGAAGGTACAAAACAAGTAAAATAAGGGAATAAACACAATAGACATGATGCGGAAGAGATATCTCATAAATAAAAACCATGTCTCAATTGTAATACATCTAATAACTGGAATAAATAAAAATATCAATATGAATCAACTAAAATCGTACTAAGGCATACTGTCTTTACAATAAAAGAAAGAAACTCTAATGTCTGAATAAAATATAAAATCTATAGTGGAGCCTCTACTAAAACTCATGTGACGGTGACTATGTAAGAACTCCGTCATCCTGCGGCTCTCCATACCTCTATACCACCTGAAAAAAGAGAAAACAACAAAAAGAACCACATAAAGAGCGTCAGAGCACTACAGCAAGATCACCTCCATCCGCCCCCAGGCGAAGGGCTGCTAGATGGAGTGGAGACTCTATCTATTAACTATAGTCTAGCTAGATCATTTTTTCCGCATCTAATGGAATTAATATTTAGACAACTACAATACGAGATGTAGTACATTGAGCGAAATAATACAAAAAAGAAAACCCTCATATATATATCATATGTCCTGAATTATAACATCTAAACATTAATACCAAACTAAAGAAAATAATCTAAATTAAATCAACAATTACAAATCCACAACACGAGACTGGTACGTCGAGCAACATAATCCAAACAAGGAAACCTTCATGTATATACCATATGTCTCAAATTGTAAATCGCTAATTATTGATCCAAACTAAGAAAATAAAGAAAAAGCAGTAAAAGAAAGTAAAGACATCAACATATCGTATTCATAATATCTTCCACTATCACTGGGAAGATAGAATAAATACCGACACAAATCACGTGTACTTTCAAATGTAAAGTACTTTGGGTCATATATTTTAGTAGTAAGTCAAAAACATAACTAGCATCCACCAACGACTCAGGCTATCATTTAACTATCTCAATGCAACTCTGTACAAGATTTTGATACTTAACATTATCCTGTGTAATGAACTACCCTGTAAGTATCCCAATCAGTGTACACGGCTCATTAGTCTCAGCGCGATCTCAGTGTGTAACATGAGTGAGGAATGGCCTACCATATAGGTATCCTAGAAGTTCGGCTCATAAGCCTCATCGCACCCTTGTGTGTACGGACTGCTAGATAAAGCATCCAAACCCGACTCAATGGCCTGTACAAATGGAATATCGACACACTACCCCCGTAGTACTGAACTGAGCTCATCAACGATTTCCATTTCATGAATAATCTATGTATATTAGTATATCAACGTACTACCCCACATAGTGCTGAGCTGTGCTGATCAACGATATCCAACTCGTGTATAACAACTTCTAATTCTGACACAAACAACTCAACTATTGTCAAAATCCCTTTTTAGGATACTCATGTGTATGTATTGACCTAGTACTTGTGTATTCGTGAATTTATATGTATAGGAGTGGGACTCAAACCCTACAAACACATCTCAAATAAATACAAAATAAAGCTTAGGGAACAGCCTTAGTAGTCGACTACTAGCCTGAGTAGTCGACTACTCTGAGTTCAGCTAGAATCTGGAAAATCGAACTAAGTGTGAATAGTCGACTACTATACTTATTAGTCGACTACTTTGTTACGTGAAAGTTTCTATATAATGAATTTTAAGATAGAGTAGCTGACTACTCATCTTAGTAGTCAACTACTCTACATGCAGCTACAAACTGATATGTGCAAACAGGAATATAGCTAAACAACCCGCACTTATGAAATCTTAAACAAGATTTACATGATTTATTTACATTAAACAGAGATTAAATTGATCTTAAATATAGAATTATCTTTGTTCAATTAAAGTTAACACCTTTATTAATAAATCTCTTCAATTAATCACATATAAGCAATATGATTATGAAAACATGATAAAAACTACACATGACAGAGTTATATTTCATTTTAAATCTTATTACTAAGCCTAGATTCACAACCCTAGCTTTTAGCATGATAATATACAAGAAAAACATAATTAATTATTAAATTAGGGTTTTGCACATAAGATTCAAACCTAAATTAGCATAACTATTACGTTAAAAACGAAGATAAAACATCCTAATAATTCGTGATCATGAAACTATAATCAACAGCAAGTAAAACTTCAATTCTTAACATCTATTTAAGATCCTACATCAAGATATAACTTCTTAAACATCTCAGGTTAAGAATTTAACATAAAAATAATAGTTTAATCTTCAATAAACAATTATTAACTAAGGGATAGGTTTGGATGCAAGTGATCTTGCCTCAAAGTCGTGTTGAATCCCTCAAACACGCATGAGTAGATCACCACATGATCACGAACACAAAAAATCAGAGTCCTTCTCTGAGAACGCCTCTAGGAACTTCCCCAAAAACTCACGAATAATGTAGGGTTTGAGCGAGGAGAAAGGTTGCTGATAAACTCAGGGAAAAGCTCTCTGAATTAGGTTTTAACAAGTATAAATATTTGCATAACCTGGGCTTGAAGAAAAACCAAAACCGACCTGAATCAAGATGAACACAAACCTAAAACAGAGTGCTGGAGGTCCGTGTGTCGACCCATCACTCCATATGGGTCGACCCATAGGGTGCTTGCTCGCGTCCGCTTGTCTTGTATTCGTTGTTTTGGCTATAATTGTCACATCTGACATCAGAATGAGCTGATTTAAGATTTGTTGGAAAGATATTTAAAATACCTACAACATTTGTCTTTTGAGTTTTCCTAGATTCAAACTGTATCTTCGTGTAAAATATAAATACTATTAACTAGTTGATTTTTCCAGATTCAGGCTCGTGCATGTCGTGTATGATTCTCATCTGTACTCACATATATACATTGATTTAATCTCAAATCAAATCCTAGAATACTCTAACATCAAAATATGTTATTTATAACCATATAACATATTTATTATTATTTATTACAATATATTCAAATTTACGGGGTTTTATAGTTTACCTCCCATATAGGACAACAATAAAATTTTAGCCAAAAAATTAGCAGCAACTTGACCCAATGGTCAAAAGAACTAACCCAGAGGATCTCAATTGGTATATTACCTAGCACAAAATCATCAGTCTAAATTGGGGGTGGTTGGAAGAATGCAGCAGCAGAACAAAACTCAATGGGCAAAAAAATCAAACAGGCCCAAAGGCTAAAATTTTAGCCAAAAGGAGCAGTAGAAATCCGAGGGTGGAAGAACCTGTTTTGGTAGCAAGTTGACCCAACGGTATAAAAAATAGATCCAAGTTGAGGATCTCAACGGCTATATTACCCATCACAAAGCATTATAACTCCTAAATTTTAGCGCAAAAGAGACAGCAACAGTAATCCGAGGGCTTTTGAGAACCCAGCAACAGAAAATGCAAAACCAAACCCAACTGGAAAAAAATAACAGTATATACTGGCCCAAAAGTGACAACCCAAATTGGGCTAGCTGGGAGAATGCAGCAGTAGAACCAAACCGAACGACAAAAAAACCTTATAGCCCCAACGGCTATATTTGCCAGCATGCTATTTCATTCTAACAACAATATATACCAGCACCCAATGGGTTATATAGACCTCAAATAATAAGAAGGTAAATAGAGCTGAACTTTTCACACAAATGCTAGGTCGATAATAAGAAGCAAAAACTACACATTTTTCTCTTATCAACAGCCACAACAAGGTAAATAGAGCTGAACGGTCCCAACAAAACTAGTTTCATTGCTATTCAAATCCCAACATCCCTTAAGATGTTGAAAAATGGTAAGAATAAGGCAAATATTTTTGGGATTGTGTAAAATACCCAAATAGGCAAAGCAACCTTTTGCTCGAGCTCAAGATAAGTGAAATGAAGAGAGTCATGCCAAAGTTCAAGACTATGAATATAGAAGAGATGAAAGCATCAAATAAAAAAATACCAAGATGAAATAAAAATAAAAAGAGCGATGCCAAAGTTTGAAAATATAACGTTAAAGTTTGAAAGTGTGAATGAAGAAGAAAAGAAAGCTTCAAAAACCAAACAACTGAAGCAAGAGTTGAAGCAAGCAAAACATGCTTTGGAAAAAGTGTGCATTCTTTTATGTTTATTTTGTATGCTTCTCATGTTATCTAACATTATTACTAGTACCATGATAACGCATTGAAGAATATATTGTGGTTTGATTGAATATATAGCTATGTATCAAACCTAGCTATGGTAAAAGAAAAACAAAAAATAAAAGATATTTCTTTTGCTCATCATAAAAATCTGTATCACTATGTAAGAAATTTCTCCAAAAAAAAATTCTAAATGATTGTTCGTGCTTAGAATTGGTCAATATCATCATTGTATGCCTCGTCAAAGATAGCTGTTGATAATTTAATAGGTTGAATTATCGCCTCACCTATATAATGGATCAATAACTTATGACTTCATGTATCAGATTATGACAACCATCATAGCACTAGTAAATATGAATTCTAAAATTGTTAAAATATGCTCTGGAAATACAAAATTTCAAATTCATAGATTGCTATACCCGTCAATAAATTAACAATGAAGATAGCAATTCTTGAAATATGTAATAAGTTCCTCATTTCAGGAGAATTTTCTTAAAAGATACCTACAATTAAGAATATAGTCACAACACAATTATTAATATAGTCTAACAATAGGTGCAAAAATAATGTAAAAAGTACCAAAAATAATAGTAACGACAACATAGTGTAATATGTCACACATAAGCTAAAGTAAGACAGTCATCATAATACAAAAGTCAAACAAAATAGTATCAGATTAATAGACCTCTAAGAAAAATCATGTAAGTTAGTGCTCCCAAAAAGGAGGTCAGTGAACTAGAATTCCATCATACGTCCTTATCTGATCTATGTTTATGTTCTTTCATAAAATCATCAATTAGAGCCCTTTGTCCATACTCAATATTGCAATTAAAGTATCGAGCAGCACTTTCACACTGAAAGAGCTTATCAAAGAACATCTCCTGGATGGGAATATGATATTGATCTTTATATGCAAAGATAGATTGAGCTAGCTTCTCTATCAAATGCATATTAATTATTTTTATAGATGCTAAGAACCCCTTCACCTCGTCAACCATTTGTTTAATAAGCTCAGTATCTGTGCTAGATTTTACACTTTACCTTTGTTGACATTTTTGTGGGAATTTTAGCATTACTAACACCTGAAGATGATCGAAAGTTTATAAAATTAGACCTCTCCTTGCTTTGTGATAGAATATCATTCCTGTCTAAGTCCAACATTTCTGGACCATTATCCTCCTCATCATCAAGATTAATAGCTCCAGAACCACTAATCTTGTATGACACATCCTTGGCAGGATCACCCTAAGCTTGATGATCACCAATGATGATGGCAAGATCTTCATAATGTTTTATAGGATAAATTTTAGTCTTTTAAATGCATTAAATAAATTTAAGTTAAATTGAAATATAGGCAAATATGCATATCTCTTTCCACCTATCAAAACTATCTTGATCCATAATAATATTTTATGTGTTTTCATGCTATCCAACCCTTTTAAGGTTACGACAACTTTGCATGTCATAAAAACAAGTCGAAAGACTTTTCATATGATCTATGACATGCTCCTTAGCAAATTCAGTCCCAAAATGGTTGTTTATATAACATGACGCCAAATTGAATGTAGACTACTTAAAACTTTTATCAACTTTGAAGTGGTTTTTTCTCAACTGGCTAGATAACAAATAAGAATATCATCATGCTTTGTAGTCCATCACATATGCCCCGCGCCTGATTTATTACCCTTATTGCTTAACTTTTTTTATTTGTCACTGTTTTTTTTGGTTATCTTTCAAGCATGTCTTCAATTGGTGATTTGTTGTTACTTCGTGATGATGTGATATGAGAAATTTGTTGTATATGATGATAATTGATTGGCCTTGTGAGCATGTTCATATATGACAATGATTGATGCATGGGAAAGTAGTTACCATCAAAATCTAGAAAATTACTAAATGAAGTTTGTGGTTTTCCAATCTGTGAAGAATGAAATGGCATGAACCACGTATTAAGCCCAATGTTCAATTGATTAACTGGGGCTCTTGGAGATTGACATTGTTGGTTACTTATGCCTTTCATATTTTCAGGCATTTCAAATGATGATTGTCACCCATCCCTGTATTAAACTAACATGGAAATATTGAATAACTTATATCCACCATGAATACTGCAAAACAACACAAGTACTCAACATAAACTAGAATATATTATAACTGATAACAAGTCATGTTTCTGAATATCACGCAACCACAAATAAATAGTACATACCACAATTTAAGTCATGTTTATATATATCATGCAGCCACAAATAAATATTACATATAAATAATTTAGTCATGCAATAAAAGACTAGAATAGTTAATGAAATATTATAAACCATGATAGGTCAAAACAACTATACTATCATGGATTATCAAAGTTAACATTCCTACGTCAGTGGTGACACCTCCACATCATTAAACACAGTAGTCAAACCACATTTCCCTATCTATTTGATCTCTACGTTGGACCCACTCTTTTCTTGATTACGTTTGTTCTCTTTGAGTTTATAGAGTTGAGAAAGTCAACAATATTGTCATCATCTTCAAGTGCCTCATCATAATCTTCCTCTATAGCATCAACATCCTCATTAAGTATATCGTTATTTGGATCCACACTTGCTATGCAGTTGTGGAGTATTGTGCATATCAAGACAATATCTACTTAGGTAGAAAATGGATAGTTGGTCTTAGCAGAAAGAACCTTGAATTGATTCCAGTTGCTATACAGTTGTAAAGTATTGTGCATATCAAGACAATATCTACTTAGGTAGAAAATGGATAGTTGGGCTTAGCAGAAAGAATCTTGAATTAATTCTTCAATATACCTAGTCTAGCTTCAATCTTAAACCTTAATGAGGAATGTCTAAATTGAAAAACTCGCTTCTATTATTGGGTGTTTTTTCTTGCTTGTTCTTTCAAATGGTAGCGAACATCACGAAAATGAGAGATGAAACCTGACATTGTCGTATGTCCCGCATTACACAAATAATATTTGCCTACATTTTATAAAACACAAATATTTATATTAGGTTCTAGCATAATTATTTTTTTTATTTTGACTTTATATATAATTTTTGTGCTAAATATAGAAATAAAGTAAATAAAATTAAGTTACCATCATAAACTCTCAAGCCAAGAGGTTGTAGCTTAGATAATGCATCATGTATGACCCTATAAGTGTTTGAGGAGCCCTCCCACCCGGCTAATTCATAAAAAGAATATCTTGTTAGGTGTACCAGCTATAAGAACATTATGTGTTATACCTTTACATCCTGAGAATCGAGCAACAAGAATAGCGGGAACCTTAGCATCAACATAGGTACCACTTATCATACTAATGCAATCTTATAAAGTAAATAAAATTTTCAAGTTAAAACATAAACTTTTTTAAATATAATTTAACTAATTTGTTGTAAAGGAAAGATGATTTACCTTGAAATATAGGTAGTAATTAGGATTGTTAAGAATCTCTTGTACCACTTCGCTAGGTGCTTGTCTCATATATCTTCCACGTAAATGAAAAAGGGCTTCTCGGACTTTGTTAAAGTACTTACTAATAGTCTCATCGGATCTAGAAAACTAAGACCTTAAGATACGATTTTTAGTTTTATGTCCCAAAATATTTAAAGTCATAGCAAGTTGCTCCTCTATTGTAACATGCTGCTAGTCATTTAATAAATTTTTCCTCATAATCTTTGCAAGCTTCATAAAAGCACTACTACGCATTCTAACATAATTTTGACAAATGTTACTAAAACCATTATAGATACGATTAAGGTATCCAATTCTTTGTTAGTTTTACTTTATTTTTTTCACTAAGACCCCTACATATACTTCTACGTCTACTTTGCATTCTCCTCAAAAAAGTAAATGCTATCACCATTACAGAGAATACTATTGGCCTCTTTGTTTTGATGATGTTTAACAAACAATTTATCACTAATGTTGTTTGTCTAGTATTTGTGTATTTCTATTTATTATAGACAAATAATAAGTTGGATGATGGATGGAATTACGCATTCACGATCATATCCAATGGAGGTTGGCTGAATTGTGGAGTGAAGCCTACGCAATTCAAAGTTAAAGATTCAAGTTTAAGCTTCATCCGCAAGTGTACCAAGTTGAGCTACATCAAAGATCAAGATCAACCTTGGGTAATTTAGTTTAGGTTTTATATTATGTGTGTCAACTACTCTAAGCTCAATATAATATGCACACACATTTTATTGGTTTCTTTATATAGTTATATATATATACATAAGTTAAGTTTTGGTTTCTATGTATATTTAGTTATATATACATACATGGTTTTGAGTTTTCAAGTTTTAATATGAAACAATTGAATATAATTAGAAAACATATTTTTGTTTCATACTTACATGCATATATATGATTTCATCAATGTTCAATGAAATCATGTTTTAGTGCATTATATGTGTATTTTGATAAAATATTATATTCATTATTTATAGAGTTCATAACAATAGTTTACATCTTTCTTCAAGTCTATAAAATTATTTTGTATTATTTTAAAACATGGTTAAGCTAAAATGTCAAAACTCATATGTTCAAATTTTCATGTTTTGGATTATTTTGCAAAATGATGATATTTTTCATTCGGGAGGACCTTTTAAAAAACCAGTTTTTGTAGCATGTGTATTATCATGTCTACAATCATTTTCTAAAGTTTTATATTTTTTAGAATTTGTTTGATATTTTTAAACAGAGTTTTATTATCCGAAAACTGTTTCAAACCTATCATATTGCATATATCTGTTTGCGGTTGACTGTCACGGTCGACCGCCTTGAGTCTAAAGACTCAATATGTGTTTTGATGGCTCACGGTCGATCGTGGCGGTCGACCATATGCAGTCCAGAGAATTTCACGATCGACCGTCACGGTCGACCGTCTGTTGTCCAAAGCCAAACCCTGGCCTTTTTATAGCTCGTGGTCAACCGCGAGTTTTTACGGTCGACCACCGAACTGACCGTTGGGTTCCAACGGCTAGTTTTTGAGCTGTTTTCTCTTGGGCTTTTTGGTCATTTTTATTGGGTTTTTGCTAAAGTTTTGAGTAGGTATAAATACCCTATTGATCTCATCTTTCATGACACCCCAAGAAAATATTTTAACAAGTTTAATAAGGGTTTAAGTTGGTTTAGTTTGTTTTAAGTTTGGGGCTTGCTTTTACAAAGAGGAGCTTACATCAATTGTTTAGGAGTTCATCTTCAATATCTCATCATCCTCTCTTTGTGTTTATAGAGAAGTTTTCTTAACTCAATTTCCTAGGATTTTTACTACTGTATTTTATATCAATTTTATTGCTAGTTCTTTTTGAGTTAGATCTTATTTATTCTCATTGTTACACACACCCACATGAGCTTATTGTATTTTTGTATATAGTATATTTGGGTTGGTGAGAGTTGTAACAATTGAGTATGAGCTTTTATTGTGTTCTCATCCATATTAGAGAATAATCATTTGTTGTATTTGTGCTTATTGTGAAATTCATTTTGTAATACACTTATACACCGAGAGAAATGTGTGGCGAGAGTCGGGGATCGTCCCAAGAGGAGTGGTGTCGGTTGACGAACCTATGGAGAGGTTGTATCCGAGCACTTGAGGGAGACACGTCTAGGTCCAACACTTGAGAGGGTGTAGAGTGGGATTGTAAGAGTGTGTGAGTTGTAGAGTTTTTGGTAAACTAGAAAACTGTATTGTGAGGTGTAAACGTTGTTCAGGTAAGCATAGAAAACCCGGTTATGATAGTGGAGATCTCCTCGAGGTGAGGAGCAGAGACGTAGGTCGTGGGGACCGAACTCCGTGAACATATCATTTGTTTAAGATTACATTGGCGCACTTATTTTCATGTTCATATCTTATATCACCATTGTGTATTGCTCTTTGTTTATTTAACCCGCTATCTAGTTTATGTTTATTTCACCCTTGCATTAGTTTATATATCCTTGCATATATTTCATCATATACATCTTTGCTAGGATATATCTCTTTATTCATATTGCATATTCTTGCTCATATCATATTGTATATCTATCTTACAAGAATAATATTTGAATTAGTTTTATTTGGCATAAAATCGGATTAGATTAGCATAAGACCCTAATCACCCCCCTCTAGGGTCTAACAAATACAACTGTTGAAACTATTGTCATAACTATTCCTCATTAACTCCATCGTCATCCATCTACAATGCCCACAACTATATCACACACATTAACTATATAAATCATATGACCATTCACTGTAACAAAAAACAAACAAACTCGGAAACAATAATAGAGCTATACAATATTTTAAATAACATCAAACTTAAAGATATCAAACAACATGAAAGGTGTCAAGTCATTATCTATTTAGTCTAAGGTAAAGATGATGAAAATGTGAGAATTATTTATAATGGAGCACGAGGTGAATATATATATTGACTAGCAATATCTTAATCTTAAAAAAGAATTTAGGACATTTCAAATTTACATATCAAACTTTAACAAATATGCAAAGGATGATGCAGGAAAACTCATTGCTAATTAAATCCATAAATTAAAAGTTTTTACTTGTTGTATCTAAGGCAAACATCACATTCTCAAAAGAGGATTACAAAAACCCATTATTCAAAAATTGTAAATGTTAGACAAGATATCTAACCAAACATGCCTCAATCATGAAAAAAGCATACTCCTCAATTACGCACATAACTCATCAAAGGACACTACCTCGGTATAGTAAGCAATATGACAAGTAAGTGATTTGAATGAAAAAAATTGCAAATATCAGAAAAATGAGTAGATGCATTCCCAAAAATTCACAGCCATCCACACAACTACAACTAAAAAGTAAAATGCCTAGAGATTAAGTAGACAAACACGGGTCTAGAATGTGGATTGATTCTAAACAATCTCAATTTGTTAAATAAAACAATTATGGCAAAAGTAATAAAATCAAAAAAATAACCAATTTAATTTACCTTTAATTTTAAAGATACAACATCACGGACGATGAGATCGAGGCCGATCGAGCAGTGACTGGTATATCCGAAGGAGAAAGGTACCTCCTTTGTTGTGAGAAATCACTGATTTGTCTTAAGAAAATCACCGATTTACCTTGTGAAAATCACCGATTTGTCATGAGAAAGGAGTACCAAACCCTCCTTTTAAGTATAGATCTAACAAAAATCACCAATTTGTCATGAGAAAGGAGTAGTAAAACCCAAATATCAAGGACTTTTCATTGAAAGAGGTGGCAAAAGAAGATATTTTGTGATAGAGGTGGGAAGGAAAATGGGAGGAGAGAAGTTTGGGGGCAGGTGGTGATTTTTAGGGCTGAACCATTTCCACCAAATTTTCCCAATACAAAATCATTCCCAATTATTTAGGGTTTTAACTCAAAATTCTTCAGCAATTTGAAAGCTTGATGGAAGGAAATGGGCTGAAGAAATAATCATATATGGCATGAGTTTTTCTCCCAACACCAAACCCAAACAAACACTATAAAAGAAATAGTGCAATCCTAAATTCTTAAGTGGCGGCCCAATTTTCACAGACCCTAATTTCTCAGCCTATTTTAGTCAAAACAAATAGGGCCTAAATGCAAAAGCTATGAATGCTCCTCATTGTTCTTTAGTTTAATTTTGTAATAAATTTATACTAATGCGTAGGAAATTTGGAAAACTTTGGAAGTTATACATGAAGAAACTTTATAGGTACTTATAATGCTTATGAGCAAATATGAGATTATTAAGATGAAGGGTCGGAGAGTATTCTGGACATGTTCACTAGATTCATGGACATTGTGAATAGATCAAAAACTTTGGGAAAAGAATATGATAACAAGGAGCTTGTAATAAAAAGTCTTCGTTCTTTTCCCATGGATTGGGAACCGAAGGTAAAAACTATTGAAGAATTAAATCTTTTTTTTGTAAAATAACTCTTTAAAATCTTTTGGGAAATCTTCTTTTGGGAAATCTTCTTACCTATGAAGTGTAATTAAAAGAGAGAAAAGATGATTAAAAAAATAATTTCAAGAAGAAGTCATTAGCCATGGAGGTCAAAAAGGAGAAAACCCAATCTAAGAAGAAGAAAGAATCAAGCACAACTTCTGAATATGAAAATAATCAAGTTGGACTAATTGTGAAACGGTTCAAGTCACTTTTCAGAATAAAGAATAGATAGAAATGTCTACAAAATATACAGAATCAACATACAAAAAAGGTAAAGAATTATTCTTCTAGTGAATCCGAAACCGAACCTATTTATTATCATTGTAAAAAACTAGCTCACTACAAGAACATATATCTATTAAACAATAAGGACAAGAAGATGGAGGACAAATACTTGAATGTAACAACTCGAGGCATTATGAGTGATGAAGATCCAAAACAAGATGAACACACAACTCTGAAAGTGAAAGTTCAGAGAATAAGTTATACCCTGCACATGATTAGTTTTATTCCGAGTATAATAAAACATTGGAATAATTTGAGAAAATTGCTAGAAATATATGAAGTGGGGAAAAGAGTAAATGCAAATTTGAGAAAAGAAAAGAAAATTTTATGTGAGAAAGTTGAAACTCTTTGACTAAATTTTTATTCACATAACTGATCTCAAGAGAACACCATAGCTGATTGCACTCAATGTTCTTCTTATCAAGACAAAAGTTCATGTTTATCTAAGCAACTAGATGATAAAATCATTGAAATTAAAAAAATAGTTACTAAAGTAAATGAATTATTGTGTGGATTGTCTTTTGAACAAATAAAGTTTGAAACTAAGCGCATTGCTATTATTTTTAAAAATGAGCAACTAAAGTCCAAAATATTAATTTGGAAAATGTTGTGAAAAACTTTTCATTGGGTTCTAAATGTTTAATCATTGTCATTTACAGTCAACAATTTGTAAAAGCTAAACTTGGATATAGTTATTTATATTCAGGAAAATATAAAAAGTTTTAACCTTTATTTGCTAAAAGAGATAATTTAACTCTTATTGCACCCATTTCAAATGTGTCATCTATAATGTGTACTTTATGTGATAGGATAAGTCATATTTTAATGAATTATCATTAATTGGGTCGGGAATGATTTTCATTGCAGCTTCCATTATAATCGTTTATCGTTTACAATGAAAATAAAAGAATGAGCTTTTTATAAAACTACTCTTTACAAAGAAAACAAAAAGGAGTATTCCCTAGAAACACATGCAGAAACTATTTATTAGTTATTGCTTGCATGGAATCTTTACATGTGGCGAGGACGCTTTGATCCGTGGACAACCGATTCAATAATCTGGGTTGATCATGAAGAAGACTTTAAGTCGTTTTGTTTTAGAAACAAGAACAGAAGTAGATATCTTAGCCAAGTAAGATAAATATTTTTCCCAATATCAAATAAACTTTTGAAATCGAGGGAAACAGTAAAGGCCTTTGAGATCTCTCGAAAATATGATTGACTCTCTCTCTCTCTCTTGCTCTCAGAATTCTCCAAAAGCTCAAGTCTCTGCCGTCAATTGGGTCAACCCCCGTGCATATAGGTGTAGGGGAGTTATTTATAGCCCTTGGAAGCCGTTTTTGAAGATAAGAAGTCTAAACAAACCTCACCCGATAACTCCCATTTCCGAGACAGTGTTTACTATCTCGGATGAAGGGATTGTTTCAGGTAGTTTTGTAACTGACGTCGATTCTGTTAAATGTCGTGACACTCAAGGATTTTTAGTGTATTATCAGTTTGTAATGTCCTCTTCATGTTTATGGATGTTTCCAAGCAGTTATGGAGCCACGTGATCTGCACAAAACTCGGGAAACTATCGAAAAAGACGTCGCACCATCTCACAATTTTCGAGATAGTCTACACTATCTCAGAATCTGAGATAGGCTACACTATCTTGGAAGTAGAGACTATGTCTTTTAGGCCTCAGATAATCTTCTCTGACTCAGATAATGATGTTCTTCATCTTCTCTTCGTCTTGAGCTGTGTTCGAGAACCTAGGTAATTTTTAATGCCTACAAATACCCCCTCTAAAGTTTTTAGCCTCCTTAGTATTTTATCGCGTCTGAAATACTTTGGATATGATAGGCCCTCCTCTTAATCCCATTTAGTATTTTGTCGAGGAGATTGCGTGAAAAGGACCTGTGAATGGCTTCAATTCTTTGATTTCTTCGGCTTTCATCTTACTCAGTATTTTGTCGAGTATTCTAAAATACTTATGGTGTTGCATTTATCACTTGACCATTATCCAAATCTGGACTGAATTTGATATGTTGATGTTGGAATTTAGCTTGTGTCGTTGAGTTGATATTGAACTGATCATCTTCATCAAGAGTTCTCATCTGAGTTGCGATTAGACTCCCAAGGTAATTTCAGCATAAAATTATTCTGAGCTCGATTTTGATGAAATTGTTGAATCGTTTGTCAGGCGTTGACTTTCATTGCGGCGTAAACATAGTTTAAATTCGTACGTAACTGGAGTCTATACAGTTTAAGCTCTTAAGACGTTGGAGCGGGGAGAAGCAGTTTATACTCATATACTCCTTAGAGTTTTAGGGAGTAGTTTAAGCTCGTATACCTATTGGAGGTTCAAGGAGATATAGTTTATACTCATATACTCATCGGAGTTTAGATATGTACCTCAAACACGTCAAAAATATGATAAAAATACACACGAAGACACCCATTTGACCCACCATTTGTGCGAAATAGGGTAGGGTGTCTCGCACATTTGCAAGACAGCTAACGCTGTCTCGTCACGCGAGACAATTTCGGCTATCTCGCTGAGGCGGTAAGGGAGGTAGTCTCGGGCTCTTTTAAAACCCAAACTTCATGTGTTTTTTTAGTTATCTTTACCCGTGTTTCCTCCTTCAAAACCCTTCTCAAAACCCAAAAAGAGTCTCAATTCACCTCTCATCCTCTATCTCTTCGAATTCGGTCGAAAAAGAGGTAAGTGTTGGCTAGGGTGTCAATTTGAGGTTAGGGTTTTTTTTATCTTTTGTCCCCTGTTAATGGCGTTCAAACTTGGTTTTCTTCTTAAATTTGGTAGGAACTGAGGCTATCTCTTGGTGCTTTGAGGATTTTCGAGCTATTCCTTGCACTCTTCCCCAAACCCTAGCTTTCCTCCAAGGTATACTTCCTTTTTCTTGTGTTTTCCTTGATTCTTGTTGAAAACCGAGCTTGGGGGTGCTTGGTTATGACTTTTGGATTGGTTTTGGATGGACCTGAACATCCTTTTTTTTATATTTTCCTTCATCTGAAATCACCTCCTCTTGATTTTTGATGGACCTGAACTTCCATGAGCTTCGGGTTAGCTTGATCCCTTATATTTGAAATTTTATCTGAAGTTCTAACCTTTCTAATGTAGGTTAACGATGTCTCCCAAGAGGTCACGCATCCCGAGGGGTCGATCAGCTTCTCAGCCAGCTGAGAGAGAGGATCTCACTACTACATCTTTCGGAGGTGAGATTTTTCAATTCTTGTCAATTCAAAAGTTAGAAGTTTGTATGTGTATCCTCGTTTGTTCTCCTTTGCAAGGTATTCGGGAAAAGCCGATATCCTCATTTGTGGGGGTTGACGCTTAATAAATATGTTTTGCTATGTCAAAACACATCTCAAGGCAAAAGAGATAATTTTACGCTATCTCGCTTGTTGGATATCATGTCCTCATGATATAATTTTGATGATAACAATTTATTCATAATCACTATGTGTGTTATACAAATGCACTAACATTTAAATGCAGTCTTCAACATCAAATATGAACAAGTACAAGATGAGTTCAAGGTATTATGAACTAAAGAAGATGAAGAACAAATACATCAATGTATTTTTTACATTTTTTTTTACTTAGAAATATTGTACAAGCCTTGATCACTCACACACACACACATAGAAATTAGAACACACTAACACAGACTTAGTGTGTTGGTTAACAATAGAAATCCTCTATGTTAACCATTAGAGTATTTAGTTAATCATTGATTCTAAAAATATTTCATACATAATATTTTCTACCCTTAGTAGTCGACTAATTAGAATAGTAGTCGACTACTGAAGTCTGAGTTCAAAATATAAGTTTCTGTAAAACTACAGAGTAGTCGACTACTAAGGATTATAGTCGACTACTCAGCTTTGAATTTTGATTTACAGAACTTTCATTTTACAGAGTAGTCGACTACAAGCAACTATAGTCGACTACAGAGCTTTGAAATTTATTTTACAGAACGTTTGTTTTATAGTGTAGTCGACTACTAACAATTATAGTCGACTACTGATCATTGATATTTGTTTTCCAGACTTTTTGTAATATAGAGTAGTCAACTACTAAGAAGAATAGTCGACTACTAAGCTTCAGTTTCTAAATTCCAGACTTTTTGTATTACAGAGTAGTCGATTACTAGCCATTATAGTCGACTACTAAGATAGTTTTTCTAAACATTTAAGTTTAAACTTGTGACAGTTTTTTAGCCATTTTTTAAACATTTTAAAGTTTAAAAATTTGTCTTTTCAAGGGCTATATAAAGGTTATATGTTCAGAAAAATGGCACATGATTCTATACCTATAAGCTTCAATCTTTGTGCATTGTTCAAGAATTAAAACATTCTGATTTTGCTAAGTATTGAGGAAAAAAAGATTGTTTCTGAAATTGTCTTTCATCCTCATTCAAAATACAAATTATTTAGGCAATTTCCAGATGATAAAATTATTCCTAATCCACTACTACACAACACTACAAATCAAGGCTTATAGGAATTGAGTTGTTTGATTCAAGGAAAGGTCTCTCGGTTTGAGAGAGGTTGATCTCTTGGTTTAGAGATTGGTGTACAATTGGCAAAGTATTATAATTTGGTGTTGTAATTTGTAGGGACTTACAAAAAATTGATCAAGTTTGGTTTTAATTTTGTACTTAGTTTAAAATTATAGTAGAAATCTCAAGCGGGATTTGCTTAGGGGCTGGATGTACACCGGATTGGTGGAACCAGTATAAAAACTCTTGTTTGTGATTGTGATTTGTTGAGATTGTTACCATTTTTTCTTTGCAATTTATAATCTACTTTGCATAAATCTTAAAAGAACACTATTCACCCCCCTTCTAGTGTTCTAGTGTATCTATTTCAGATCCTACATTTGGTATCAGAGCAAAGTGAAAGATGACATCAACAAATTCATCACAATTCAAAGAGGGTCATTCTAAAAATCATCCACCAATGTTTGATGGATTGAACTACAACTATTGGAAGTGCCGAATGAAGATTTACCTTCAATCAATTGGTTACGAACTTTAGAACATTATGGAAACAAGATACGAGAAGTCATCAACTCCATTTTCAAAAAGGACTACTTCACAAAGAAATAACACAAATTTAGATTCTAAAGTAATGAACGCTTTGTTCTGTGCACTTGACAATAATGAGTTTAATAGGATGTCAACGGCCTCATCTGCATACGATATTTGGCACACACTTGAGGTAACTCATGAAGGTACAAATAAGGTTAAAAAATCTAAAATTTCTGTTCTTATACACCGATACGAATTATTTAAGATGAAGGAAAATAAGACAATTGGAGAAATGTTCACAAGATTCACCGACATTACAAATTCTCTCATTGGTCATGGAAAAACATACACTCAAGTGGAGATGGTAAGAAAAATACTCCAATCACTCACTCCACAATGGAAAAAAAGGTTACCGCAATCGAAGAAGCAAATAATTTATCAATTCTTACGGTTGAGTTTCTTATCGGAAATCTCATGGCTTATGAAGTCCAAATTGAAGATAGAAAGAATGATGATGAAACAAGAAATAAGAAAGTGCTTGCATTCATTATTACTTCCGATAAAGAAGATTCGGATGATGATGAAGAAATGAGCATGTTTGCACGCAAATTTCAAAAATTCATAAAACAATGTACGTACAAATCAAGAAGTTCAAATTCAAAAAACTTACTTTGTTTCAAGTGTAATAAACCAGGGCATATGAAGAAAGATTGTCCATTGTTGAAGAGTAAGCAAAAATCAAATTATTTTAACAACTTTAACAATATTCAAAACAACAAGAAAAGAAAAGCCATGGTGGTTACTTGGGATGATAGTGATGATTCATCTTCGGATGAAGAAATTGAAGAAAAGAAAAGTGCTCATATGTGCTTTATGGCACAAGATGAAGTAAGTGATAATGAAGAACTTTTAGATGCTTTTAATGAATTATATGAAACTTTTTTGAGATTAAAGACCTTACATAATTTTCTTAAAGGAGAAAATAAAAGATTACTTGAAAAAATTTCAGATTTTAATTCATCTATAAATTCTAACTCTCAAGTAATTAATTTGAAAGAAGAAAATTATTTCTTGCTTAAAGAAAATCAATGTTTATCTAATGAGAACGTTATCTAAAATCAGAATGTAATAATTTAAATATTCACATTAATAGTTTAGATAAAGATATTTCTTCTATTAAATTAAAATATGATGATATATGTTTAAATGTTAGTAAATTCAATAAAGGTAAATAAAATCTTAATAAATTACTTTCTTTTCAAAAAGAATCTCAAAAGATAAAAGGTTTAGGTTTTCATGTCAATAAAAATATATCTAAGAAAACCATTTTTGTAAAACCTTCTTGTAATATAACTAATGATATATGTAAAAAGAAATCAAAATTCTTTTCTATTTGGGTGCCTAAAGAATTAACTTCATTACATAAAATTTTTTATATTTCTGATTATATTAAAATGTTTGTTTATCAACTAACTATTTAGGCAAATCAAACTCTTCATGGGTTTGGTTTCCTAAAGGCTAATTTCATGGACCCAACATAGCATGGGTACCAAATTTGTAAATGTTTATCATTTCGGGTACCCAAGAAAGATAGGTAGATTTTGGATAGCGTTGCTCCAAACATATGACTGGAAATATACAATTGTTATCATCTTTTCAAAACAAGAATGGTGGTACAGTCACTTTTGGAGATAACAACAAAGGAAAGGTTATTGGTATTAGAACTGTTGATAATCCAAACAAACCTATTATTGATAATGTTTTATTAGTTAATGATCTTAAACATAATTTGTTAAGTATAAGTCAACTTTGTGATAAAGGTTTTAAAATTGTTTTTGAAAAAGAATCTTGCTTAATTTATGACATGGATTTAATTTCTATATTATTTAAAGGACATAGAAAAAATAATATATATGTGTTATCTATGAATAACATTTCTAATGAACATTATCTTTTTATATCCTCTAATGATTCTATTTTATGGCATAAACATTTTGAACATGTTAACTTTAAACATGTTTCTAAGATTTCTAAGAATGATTCTGTAAATGGTTTATCTAAACTTTCTTTTAAAGATAATTTTTGTGATGTATGTCAACAAGGAAAAATGCATAAATCTTCTTTCAAATCTAAAAATATAATTTCTACAAGTAGACCATTAGAATTAATTCATATTGATCTTTTTTGTCCTTCTAGAGTAGCATTTTTAAATGGTAGTAGATATGCTTTTGTTCTTGTTGATGATTATTCAAGATTTATATTGGTAATATTTCTTCAACATAAAAATAATATTTTTAATGAGTTTTCTATATTTTGCAAAAGAATTCAAAATCAAAAATCACTTTCTATTATTTCTATTCGTAGTGACCATGGAGTTGAATTTAAAAATAAATTATTTATAAATTTTTGTGATAAACATGGTATTTCACATACTTTTTCTTTTCCTAGAGCAGCTCCACAAAATAGAGTTGTAGAAAAGAAAAATAGAACTTTACAAGAATGTGCTAGAACCATGTTATGTGATAGTAATTTACCAAAGTATTTTTGGGTAGAAGCTGTTTTAACAGCATGTTATGTTCTAAACAGAGTTTTATTAAGACATATTTTAAAGAAAACATCTTATGAATTGTAGGCATCGAAAATTGCCGATAGGTCCCCGAACATAGCTCGGTGTCAACGAGCGACGATCGAACGTCACTACCCGGTTCACAAGAGCTCAAATGACGCCGGTGAGCGACTGAAGCAAACCGACGGATCACGAGGATACGGGTTGACCGAAAACCCCACTATCACCACAATCGGACCAACGCCCGCTGTGCCCCGATCACCCCACAGATAATCCAACCATCGGGGCCTACAGAGCTCGCCGTCACGATTCCAACGCATCCGAAATCACTCAAATCCGAGTTCGGACGAAAAGTCAACGGCGAGTCAACAGCAGGACAACGGCACGGCCCCGGGCTGAACCGGGGACACCCAAGCGAGTCTCGGCTGGCTCGAGACACCCCCAAGGGGTTGTCTCGGCCAATGGCCGAGACACCCCCCCGGGGTTTCTCGGCCTTGGCCGAGACACCCCATGGGGGGTGTCCCAGCCTTGGCCAGGACACCCCTAGGGGGGTGTCTCTCCTCTTGGGGTGTCCATAAGACCCCTATATGCTCTCTTATGGCTATAAATAGCCCCCTTAGCCCTCCATTTACAGGGGCTCTTGATTTGGCTCTGATTTAGCTTTGGGAGAAGAATTTTCGGTCTTGGGATTATCCTCGAGATCTGAAATTCTGGAGTTTGGAAGCGGCGAAGCCCTGCTGGATTGAGGAGTCAGAATTCTTCATCAAGGTTCATTCACCCCCCCTCTGATCCTTAGTATTGCTCCTTAGCGGTGACACTAAGAAGAGCTATTATCTCGTTTTAGCCGAGATATACGCTTATAACCTCTAGATCTTGCGCGGATCGACGAGGTTCTGTTTCTATATCCTACGCGGATAGACGAAACTCTGCCGGATTTTACCGGCAAGGATCTTGAAGAGTCGGCGGTCCACGGACATCGACGTCCCCGTCACAGGCCAACAACCCACGCAAGCGAGACCGTACCAAACCGGGCTCTCGTGTTTATTTTTGTTTAAGTTGTAATCTTTTGTTTTCATTTAAACTCTGTTGTAACGCTCAAAGTTGTAACAGATCTCAAAAAAAAGAGAACAGCAATGAAAACAGCAACTTTTACCGGAAACAAGCTGGCGACCACAGTGGGAGCCGCCGATCTCGCCGCCGAGATCGGAGTGACGCAACCGGCATTCAAGATCCGGGTGAATGAAGAGGTCGAGTACGAGTTCGACCAGCAAAAGTTCGAAGAGTACCTCTCCTCCTCCTCCTCCAGATCTGCCTCTCCGCATAGACGCAGGAAGAACCCATCTCCAAAAAGGGCTTGCGGGATCTCCAACTCCTCAATTCAAGACCCCGCCATCGCTGCTGCTACCCTTGCACCACACAACGGCCTTGCATCGATCAGTGTGGTCAAGAACGTAGATCCAACCGCCACAAAGGCGATAAGTGATGCTGCCCCAACTCCATCAAAGAGAGCGCTCCAAAGGCGTCGTCAACGTCTCGCTCAACAGCTCGCCAAGGCCAAGGAGTCCAAAGATGGAGTGCGCTATGCAGAGGACTTGAAGTCGAGGCAGCGACAAGAGCAGCGGCAGGTAATCAACTTCCCCTCCAAATCAGGAGCGAATGAGTGGATCCGCGTCAAGAGGAACCGCTCCACGCTCGAGGAGCGAATCAAGAAGCGCCGTGCTCTACTTGCACATGCCTGGCTCCTCCTAAAGAAGGCAGAGGAGATGCAGCAAGAATCGGCGGTCAAAACGCCGTCCAAGAGCAAATCGGTGTGGGTGCCCAAGGCAAACCCAACACCTCAAACCAAGAAGGGCAAGATTATCGCCCAGAGTTCAACCAAATCAGAGCCTACTCCTCCCATACCGGCACCCTCAACAGGGCCAGGTAAAAAAGGGGATCATTCAAGATCCCAGGTTCCTTTGACGGGTCGCCTCGGTCCCTTATCGGAGAACCGAGGCAGAATACCCGTCAAAGAACGGCTGGGACCATTGAAAGGTCCCCAAACTAAAATCCAGACTGGGGGTGGAATCAATCCCCCCAAGAATATTGACAAAGGGAAAGCCCCTATTTCCGACCGCACTGAATTGCGAGTCGACCTGAAAGAGCCCGTTCGATTTCTACACTCTCAAAAGCGTAAAATTGAACGGGCCACTCTTGAAAAATCTAACCAATTTTTGCATTCCCAAAGGGAAACACACTCGTCTGAGGATGAGCGTGTTATACCGAGGGACATCCACCAGCACTCTGTAGGTTGCTCCAGCTATCAAGCTGATGAGCTGTACTACAGGGCTGGGGGTGCGGAAAAATCTCGAAAGAGGTACATGCAGGATATGGAGTCCCACTGCCCGTGTGCCAACATTATCAAGGCAGTGTTGTCCGAGTGTTGCTGTGCTCAAACCCCAACAAGAATCTCGGTGTTCGAGAGACTCTCCAAGCCGAAGCGTTTCCACAAGAAGAAATCGCTCCGCCGAGAGGATGAATACTCGAAAGTGTCAGTCAGCATGACCGGCAGAGGGGGATCAACACCACGTCTCAACTTGGATCAGCTTGCCGAGGCATCCCGATGCATGACGTGGCTACGGTCGGGAACCATCAAACGAAACAATTACCCAAGAGTACATAAGCGACTTTCCCTAGAAGAAGAGGAATCCGATGCTGATTCTGATACCTGCTCCGCCGTCGCATCCGACGACACAACTTCGAGTGTGGGCCAACCTTATGAATCGCTCATGATCAGTGCCGAACAAATGTCGAAGATACTTGAAGAAGCCCTGGCCAAGCAAAAGGAGAGCTTCAAATTTGAAATGGAGATGGCCATGCAGCGAATGAGGGAGATGCACGACCAACAGATCGCGGCGATGACGGTTCACCAAAGAGAACCGAGTCAACGCAATCCAGAGGAGCATGAACGGGAAGGGGATAATGTCAACGTCCCTCCTGTCAACACCAGCACTGGGGGTGGTCCCGCAGAAGATAATGCCCAAGAGGACCACGCCCCCTCTCCCAGAAGCCACTCGAAGAACGAGACGAGTGAGGACAGGAAGATGAAAGACCTGGAGAGCAAGATCAATGCATTGATGAATGCTCAGGAGGTAAAAAGATCCGGTATACCATGCCCATATCCGAGGGAGTGGGAATCGATCTCATATCCGGCAAAGTTTAATCTGATTAACTTTACGCCGTTTGATGGGAAGGGTTCCCCTACCCAGCATTTAATCTACTTCAAGTCTCATTTAGGAATCATTTCCGGAAATGAGCCCCTCATGGTGCGGTCATTCGTCGGCACTCTTCGCGGAGCTGCCTTCGATTGGTACCGCCGTCTCAAGCCTGGGAGCATCAACGGCTGGGATGACATGGAGGACATGTTCCTAACAAACTTCTTTGATGATGACACCGAGGTTTCAATCGGCACGCTGTTCGATGAAAAACAAAAGAACGGCGAGACGGTTGAGAACTTTGTGAAAAGATTCCGGAACAAAGCCATGAATTGCAGGGATCCGGTCAGCGAGGATTTCATCCTCGAGACTTGCCACAACAACCTTACGCTCGACATCCTTGAAGCCATAGGAATGGCGCCATCTAAAACCTGGAAGGATTTGAAGATGCGTGGAGAGCGAGCTGAACGGTTCCTCAAGAGGAAGAAAGCGGAGAGAGGGAAAATTCCCAACAATGCCCCACAACCAAATTTTACCCCCAAGGGTAAAGGGAAGGCGCATGCAAATGCGGTGGTCGCAAATCAGGTCTTTGAGGTGCAAGCACAGCCGCAACAGCCTCAACAGCCTCAACAGCCGCAACAGCCGCAACAGCAACAACAGAGGGCGCCTCAACAACCCAGGTGGCAACAACAGCCCCAGAAGCAAAAGGTTGGGGAGCCGAGGTTCCCAAAGGTTTACTCGTTCAAAGAGGATGAAATTCCCGGTATCTTCAAGTATTTGGTCGAGAACAACAAGATCAAATTGCCGCCGATTCAGGATCAAGAAGATGCCAAGAGGGTCAACGATCCGAAATACTGCGCATTCCACCGAGCAGTGCACCATCCTACCAAGGTGTGCTACGCTCTCAAGGACAAGATTCAGGCCCTGATCGATGTTGGGGTCATCACTATGAAACAGCCCAAAGAGAAGAAGGTGGGTGCGAACACCGTATCCATTAGCTTTGGATCTGTTCCCTCGAGTTGGTTCCAACACGAGTCAGTGATCAAAGCGGCGGTGAAGACAGTGAACGATGATCCACACCAGCAGCGCCAGAAAGGGCTTGTGCCACACACAGCCCCAAATGGCGAAATCTTGTGGGTTCATCCGGACTTGATCGCAGATAAACAGTGGGCCGGGACCTCTTCCACAAAGAACAAGAAGAAATCGAAGAGGAAGGGCAAATCCTGTTATGGGGCCTCTGCTATACCGGGGGTGGATGATGACAAAATTCCAACCTTCCCACTTTCTGAGGATGAGCAGGAAGCCTTTGCAACTCGAAGCGGGAACGA
>BQKN01065894.1:139452-224454 GCA_022839385.1 Asparagus kiusianus | reverse complement strand
GTCAACCCAAGCGGTTCTGAAACCCTAAGGCGGACGCCGGTCAACGCGTAGCCCTAGGTCAACGCCGGACAGCGCGTTGCAACAGAAGTCAACACGTGGCGACGAAAGTCAACACGTGACGACAAAAGTCAACCCACGCGGTTTCAAAACCCTAGGGTGTACGCCGGTCAACGCGTAACCCTAGGTCAACGCCAAATCGGTGCGTTGCGACAAAAAGTCAACCCCCAGTGATCCGAAACCCCAAGTCAACACGATGTGACGGGGATAGCAAGTTCAAAAGTCAACTCAATGACACGAGCCAAACTCAACTCATCAGCTGTAAACTCGAGACTCCAACGACGGCCAGGCGATAAACGCAGCGCCGAAACAATTTCGGTTATTCGACAAAACACCGGATAAACCGAAGATCGAAGGAGCCGAGAGTTGAAGCAAACCACAGGTCTCTTAGGCTGACTGAAGGCTGGACCAATCATATCCAAAGTATTCCGGGCTCTTCTATAAAAGAAACGAGTCCGAAACACTTTGGAGGGGGTATCTGTAGGCATCAAAAATTGCCGATAGGTCCCCGAACATAGCTCGGTGTCAACGAGCGACGATCGAACGTCACTACCCGGTTCACAAGAGCTCAAATGACGCCGGTGAGCGACTGAAGCAAACCGACGGATCACGAGGATACGGGTTGACCGAAAACCCCACTATCACCGCAATCGGACCAACGCCCGCTGTGCCCCGATCACCCCACAGATAATCCAACCATCAGGGCCTACAGAGCTCGCCGTCACGATTCCAACGCATCTGAAATCACTCAAATCCGAGTTCGGACGAAAAGTCAACGGCGAGTCAACAGCAGGACAACGGCACGGCCCCGGGCTGAACCGGGGACACCCAAGCGAGTCTCGGCTGGCTCGAGACACCCCCAAGGGGTTGTCTCGGCCAATGGCCGAGACACCCCCCCGGGGTTTCTCGGCCTTGGCCGAGACACCCCATGGGGGGTGTCCCAGCCTTGGCCAGGACACCCCTAGGGGGGTGTCTCTCCTCTTGGGGTGTCCATAAGACCCCTATATGCTCTCTTATGGCTATAAATAGCCCCCTTAGCCCTCCATTTACAGGGGCTCTTGATTTGGCTCTGATTTAGCTTTGGGAGAAGAATTTTCGGTCTTGGGATTATCCTCGAGATCTGAAATTCTGGAGTTTGGAAGCGGCGAAGCCCTGCTGGATTGAGGAGTCAGAATTCTTCATCAAGGTTCATTCACCCCCCCCTCTGATCCTTAGTGTTGCTCCTTAGCGGTGACACTAAGAAGAGCTATTATCTCGTTTTAGCCGAGATATACGCTTATAACCTCTAGATCTTGCGCGGATCGACGAGGTTCTGTTTCTATATCCTACGCGGATAGACGAAACTCTGCCGGATTTTATCGGCAAGGATCTTGAAGAGTCGGCGGTCCACGGACATCGACGTCCCCGTCACAGGCCAACAACCCACGCAAGCGAGACCGTACCAAACCGGGCTCTCGTGTTTATTTTCGTTTAAGTTGTAATCTTTTGTTTTCATTTAAACTCTGTTGTAACGCTCAAAGTTGTAACAGATCTCAAAAAAAAGAGAACAGCAATGAAAACAGCAACTTTTACCGGAAACATGAATTATTTTATGATAGAATTCATAAAGTCTCTTATTTCAAAGCTTTTTGTTGTAAATGTTTTATTTTAAACATAAAAGATAACTTAGATAAATTTGATTCTAAATCTGACGAAGGAATATTTTTTGGATATTCTAACTATAGCAAAGCTTATAGAATATATAATAAAAGAACTTTAGTCATTAAAGAATCAATGCATGTTTCTTTTGATAAAATTTTTACAAAAACACTAATTATTTCAAACAATGATGATGATTTAGTTGATACTATAAATGATACCCTAATGATAGATGCTTCAAAAGATGATAATTTACAAAATGATCTACCAAAGAATTTTGTAGAAATTAAAAATCATCCACATGATTTAATTATTGGTAATATTTCTGATAAAATAACTACTAGATCTCATTTTAATTTGATTGCTCATACAGCTTTTATTTCAACTATTGAACCTAAAAATATAAAAGAAGCCTTACTTAATGAATTTTGGATAATTACTATGCAAGATGAACTTAACCAACTTTCTAGAAATAATGTTTGGGGTCTTATACCTAGACCTCAAAATAAATCCATTATTAGAACAAAATAGATTTTTAGAAACAAATTAGATGAATTTGATCAAGTTATTAGAAACAAAGCAAGATTAGTTGCACAAGGTTATAATCAAGAAGAAGGTATTAATTATGATGAAACCTATGCACCAGTTGCTCATATAGAATCAATTAGAATTTTACTTGTACTTGCATGTTTTATGAATTTTAAAATTTTTCAAATGGATGTTAAAAGTATTTTTCTAAATGGTTTTATAAAAGAAGAAGTTTTTATAGAACAACCTCCCGGTTTTGAACATGAAAGTTTTCCAAACCATATTTTTAAACTTAAGAAAGCATTATATGGTCTTAAACAAGCACCTCATGCTTGGTATGATAGATTAAAGAATTTTCTTTTAACTTCAGATTTTGAAATTGGAAATGTTGATTCAACATTATTTATTAAGAAAATAAATAAAGATATATTATTAATTCAAATATATATAGATGATATTATTTTTGGTTCTACTAACAACAATTTTTGTCAGGAGTTTGTTAAGACTATGCAGGATGAATTTGAAATGAGTCACATGGGTAAACTCAATTTTTTCCTTGGACTTCAAATCAAACAATTAAAAGATGGATTATTCATCAATCAAAGCAAGTATGCTAACGAGTTAATCAAACGCTTTGGAATGGAAAATACAACAAGCAAACCAATACCAATGAGTACAACTATATCACTTGACAAAGATAAAAATGGTAAGAATGTTAATCAAAAGCTCTATTGAGGTATGAATGGATCACTTCTTTACATTACTGCTAGTAGACCTGATATTATATTTAGTATATTTTTATGTTCTAGATTTCAATCTAATCCTAAAGAATCACACCTTAAAGCCGTGAAAAGAATTTTTAGATATCTTAAAGATACTACAAATTATGGGTTGTTTTATCCAGTTGAGATAACGCCTCGTCTTCGTATGCTTACTTCAAGATTGTGGGTCTGATGACGTTTTTGATTTCAACCATTGATATAATGTGAGATTGTGTACGAATCGCCCGATCTCAGCTATCCCGTGCGGAATACCAAGCGTCTTGCTTCATTTGTGGCTGCTTGATTTGAACTACCGAATTGAAACTGCCCGCTTTGAGTAGCTGGCGAATCCTGACGGTTGACATCTCGCGTATATAACGTTTATTCCCTTCATAGGGAGATAACTCATACCCACAAACTCTTTTGCTTAAGCTTTCTCAGAGAGAATTCAGGCTCCTTGAGTTCGAGATGGCCTCGAGAGTAAAAACATGTGCGTCGAAGGAGAAGGAAGAGGCCGTCTGACCTGAGCCTATCGTCTTTTCTGATGACGAGGAGGAAGAACGTACTCCCGCTCCTACCTAACGGTCCAACTCTCAGCCTCCTTCTGCTGACGACGAGGTCATCCCTTTGATCCCTCCTATCACCATGATTCCAGCTGGTCAGGAATTCGCTTCTCTGAGCTCTAGATCCGCGCAGGGCCTTCTCCGGCAACTAGAGAACACTATGAAGCAAGCGGTCTCTATTGTTAGCCTCGGCTGGGGTTCCTATGTAGATTTTAAACCTTTTCTCATAAACAACATAGCCGGTCTTAGGCGTTTGGGTGAAGCTCGCGAGGCTTCGCGTCGCTTGGTTAAGCTTCTTCGCTTTGAGCTGTGCCTAACACACCTGGAGACTTTGTCGTGTACCGACTTGGAGCCGGACGTGGAGTGGTCCATGGCTCGGGCCCGTGCCAGAGGGGCACGTGAGCGGACCAAGGGGCCTCGTCTCGCATTTGCTCGACCGATAATGTATACTTTAGGCGGAAATCGACGCTTCAACCTCCATCATCACCCGAATGAAGGCTCAGCTGATGAAGGAAGAGGCAACTCTAAGGGACTTGCATCTCAAAAGCACAGACGTTCACAATGCTATTGAAAAGGAGATGCAGACTCTTCAGGCGCTCCATCAAGAGAGCTCCAGTGCTGTTGCTGCTCTTGAGGCCAAGATCCGGAAGGAGGCGGAAGACTGGGTTTCAGCGGGTCGGGCGGAGAAAGTAGCTGAGATCAAAGCTGAACTTGCCCCTCTGACCGAGATGGACTAGGACTGACGGGGGGATTAGTTCTTAGGCTCTCCTCATGTTTCTTTGTGTTGTTTTTGTTATAATTCTGTTTGAAAGATTTGTCGCCATCTTGTTTGAACAACTTGTCACGACTTTGATTACCTTTCATATTGGCTAAATTAATTATTATGCATTTGGTTATTTAATGTTATGCGCATATGCACTCTTTCTCTTGTTTCTCTTAGGATAATTAGCAAACCCCCAACTATCAACGGGTTTGATATGCCTTTACCGATTACCGTTTGAATCGGGCTAGCCATACTATTCCCCTCAGCATGATAAGTTGTTGAGTAGTTTCTCTTAGGCTTAATGCTAAGACTTCTCTTCTAACCTTAGCTGTTTGAGGCGTGGGTTTGAGTTAATTATAACTACCAGGTCATAGTTTGGTTGTATCGTAATGACTTAAACTAAAATGACTGTTACTTGTGGGTGCACGTGAAGGATGTGGTAATAGGTCGTATCACTTGGTAGGTCTGACTATGTAGGTGAGACCGTTCTATTCATGTGAGTTAATAACTCGACGCTTCAGATGAGCTAGACCAATCGAGATTTGCCTTCACAGGTAAACTAGGCGAAACAGACGAGCGGCTCAGGCGAGACTCGTTCTCACTGGCGAAGTGAAATTGACATTTGCAGGCGAGTTTCATTTTCGCAGGCAAAATTTGAAATGGTGGAGGGTGAATCACGTGTTCGCAGGCAAAATTTATCCTCACAGGCAAAGTTCGAATTGGCAGAAGGCGAGCCACGTGTTCGCAGGTGAAGCTTTGTGCCTTCCAACTAAGGCCGCGTGGGCTCGTCAGGTCGCATTAAATGCAATTTGACAAAGCAACGTCGCTTCTGTGCACTTCGCTCGACGACAGATCGTGGCCGTAATCTTTGAATCTGGCCATTAGATTCAGTCATGAATTTGGTTCGGGTTATGGGTTTCAACTTGCCCGACCTGTTCCCTATTTTGATGGTTGCTCTATAACCATCGAAAACCGAACTGTTGAAAGAGATCTGGGCCGTTAATTTTGATCGTGGCCACACCCTCTCAACCGCAAGCATCTCGCCTCTAAATAGGCTTCGTCCCCTTCCCTCGAGGACTACTGTGCTCACGATTTCTGCTTGATCGAGATTTTTAGAGAGAACTCCAGCTTCGTCTCTGACTTTCTAATATGGCGCCGAAAGCTAAGAAATGCGTTACGAAGTAAAATGATCCTGGTCGCTATCCTGGTGGTGTCGCTACCGATACGGCCACCAGCACTCTTGGAGCACACTTGGGTAAGTCTAGTGGGTCGTTTAACGACTTCGCATTGACGACCGATGCTGGGTCGGGAAGATGAGCACTGCTCGTCTTCTTCAGTGGATTTTATCATTTTTGGTAATTTTCCCGATTATAGTGAAACTAGCCTTCTTTTTTTTGGCAGATTCGCCTTTCATCTGGTGAGGGTGACTTCTGCTTTGACAGGAAAAATCAGCCTTCATCGGGTGACAGTGAATTCTGCTTCGACAGGCGAGTTCTGCTTTTGTCTAGCGAATTTACCCCTTGTCGGGCAAATTCAACATTTGTCAGGCAAAATTGGTTTCACCAAGTGAGACTCACCTGTTTAGGGGACACAAGAAAGTTTCTGACTCTAAGAGTGGATTCTGTTCTAACTTTTCGGCTTTGCCTTGCAGCCACTTTTTCTGATGAGGCCCTTCGAAAGGCGTAGCCATTGGTCTTGTCGATGGCATGGGCTATACGGTGCCTCCTCGATTCCCTCTTCTTGATCTTGTGCCCGCGTTTGCTGCCGACAAGTCAAATGATTTGGTCAAGAGAGTAACCGACGGGCACCACTTGACGTTGCGTGAGTTAACTACAGACGCAACATTAACAGATGTGGCTAGGACGGAGTTGAAAAAGCCTCAGTTCCTATTTGATGATGCCATGACTGACCATTCGGCTCTATTGCTTGGGGAGAGAAGATGGCTCCGTGTCGTGGATGGAGTCCACTACTATCTTCCCAGTATGCCGAGAGGGTTCTCAATCGTCTAGTTGTGGTCGCTCGTGGTTCCAAGAATGATGAACTGAGATCTGACCCCAACACAAGACGGGGTAACTTGCGAGGTCTTCACGGGCTCCACGGCTAGGTATGGGGTTGACAGCTCTTACAAGCGCATGACCACTTTGCATCCTAGCCTGCTGCATAACGAATTATCTGTCGGGGAGACGACTGTGGTGGCGGAGACCTTCCGTCATCGTTTCTTCTGGGCTCGGGGGCAGTTTCCCCCAAAGGACTTCAGGGCTCCAGGGTGGATCCACTCTACGCCTTGTAACAGCACTTGGTGGTCCAAGATCACCGAGTACATCTTGGCTGAGAACTAAAACCTTATGGGTTCAGAGCTGTATGTGGCTATCCGGGCTACTCAACATGGTCTGAAGATCAACGCTCCTCAGTTCCATAGTATCCTGGAACTTTATTGTCCAGACAGCGGTATGTTCTTCACTCCTAATGGTGAGCTTAGCATAACTCTCCATGAGATGTATGACGTGTCAGGGTTGCCTTTGGGAAGCTTCCTCTACAAAGAGTACGAACCGGGTCAAGATGAGATTGACCACCTTTCGGCACGATTCCCTCTGATGGTGGAGACTCTATGGGAGGTTCTTGGCCACTACCACATATGCCTCAACACCCTAGGAGCAGTGGACCATAAAGGCAAGAAGAAGAGGGCTTCAGGGATCAGTCATAAGAACTGGACTGACTACCTATTCTTGGAAAATGATGTCAAGGGAGGGCCTACTCTGCCACTAGGCGAGTGTGACCAGGCCGAAGTGGAGAGGTGGATGGCCGAACAGGGAGCCATCGAGTCCCTTGAGCATGATAAGGGTGGGTTCAAATTTGGGATGACCTTCCAATCATTCCATCATCAGGCTAGGTCCCATATATCCGGCAAGACTCTGTTCGCGGGGTACCTCATGCTATGGTTGAAGAGATGCGTGGTTCCTACCCACTCTTTCGAGGCGCTCCTGGTGGAGGTTGTCTATCCTGCGGTTTGATTGGCCTATGGGAGGCCTTATGCGTTGGTGCCAGCGATGGTGGCATGCATCCATCATGGACTTTGCATGTTGATGGCCTAATTTTATCGTGTGTCGCACACCGACGAGGGGAAGGCAAAGTCGCTAAGACCCCTTGTTTGGGTCAAAAGTTGATGTTTTCATTATCACCGAATCTATTACAACTTTGGTCATTACAATAAACTCAAATAAAAAGTTGATCATTTTATAAGATCTCCTTTACACAATGAAAATAAAGATTACAACTCTTGTCAAACAGCACAACGGACGTTTATCACCCGCTGATTGCATGGGATCTTTGCCTGTGCCGGGGATGTTAATATCCGTGGACCATCGCGGATCAGATCCGGTTAGCAGAAGTTGGATAATCAATGCTCTCACTTCACGAAGGAAGTAATTACAGTAGCGACGATTTTGACTAAGCAAAATCACGGCTCTTCTCGGGATTTAAGACTAAGCTTAAATCCAGAGGAATAGGGGACGGGTCTCAGATCTCTCGAACTCCACTCTTTATGCACAGGAGATCGCCAAGATCTGCTAACCCTCTCTGAAATTCGTGGCTATGCACTTGAGAAACCAGCAGCACCTCTCCCTCTTGATCTCCTCCTCAAAAAATGAATACCCGAGCCCCTATTTATAGGCTTGGTTGGTGGTTTTCTTAGGTCAAAACGAAGGATCCTCTCTATCTTTAGTTAGAAACTATCTAACAATAATATCAGAGCAGTTGGAACCCCAAATCCCGAAAGAATCCATAAAAGAACCAAAAAACCAAAATTTGGCCGAACAGTCACCCGTGGCTCGGCCCTGGCCGGGCCACCAAATAGGTGTATCGAGGAGTATGTTATCCTCAGTCGCATGTTTAGGTTATCCTTAAGAATATAAGATTCTCTAGGAACTTCCTGTTACATAAATCATCCACCCCCAGCTTTCTTTGCGAAACCGGGTTTAACATTGTACTTAGTTGGATGACTGAGAAGCAGTTTATACTCATATACTCTTTGGAGTATAGGAAGGAGCAGTTTATACTCTTATACTTATCGGAGTCTAGGAAGGAGCAGTTTATACTCTTATACTTATCGGAGTCTTCATTCAACTTAATTGAGCGATATAACGGCAGCTTCAACCAAGGTTTGTATGCTATTCTTGAGAGCAAAGCAATCTTTAGTGGGATGAAGGATCCTCCTGTGATACGCACAGTACTTTGGATCCACAGTATTGTCAGCTTCCTCCTGATTGACGATAGGTGGTAGCTTGATCTTATTATTTTCAAGGAGGGACTCGAAGATGGCTGGAACATCTTCGTCCTTAAAGGAGTACTCTTTTTGGAGTTTCGGGTCCAAAACCTTTTGCTGTCTTCGGGATTGCCGTTGTGATGTTTGATTAGCACCAACAGTAGCTGCAGGTGCCTTGCCCTTACCACGGGAGGCGAAGTTCGAGTTTGGAAGATTAGCCGTCGGTTGGCTACTCTCGGCCTTTTTCCTTCAGAGGAAGCATTCGGCTTGTTCACCGCGCACCTTCAAGTCTTTCCAAGTGTTGGACGGTACGACTCCCATAACTTCTAATATCTCAATAGATAGGTTGTTATGACATGTCTGGAGGATGAAGTCCTCTGTGATCGAATCTCGGCAGTGCATCGCCTTATTCCGGAAGCGCTTGACGAAGTCGTCGACCGTCTCGTCATTTTCTTGCTTCTCATCGAAAAGCGTCCTGATTGACACCTCGGCATCATCATCAAAGAAATGAGCGAGAAATAGATTCTCTAGGTTGTACCAGCTGTTGATGCTTCCAGACTTAAGACGGCGGTACCAATCGAAGACGGGCCCGCGAAGGGTGCGAACGAATGACCGAACCATCAAGGCTTCATTACCGGAGATCATGCCCAAGTGGGACTTGAAGTAGATCAAATGCTGAGTGGGCGAACCTTTCCCATCGAACGGTGTGAAGTTGATTAGGTTGAACTTCGTCGGATACGGGATCGAATCCCACTCTCTTGGGTAAGGACATGGGATCCCGGTCTTCTTTATCTCTCGATCAGACATCAGAGCGTTGATTTTTTTCTCGAGATCCTTTATCTTTTTGACCTTGTCTGTATCATCCTTTGGACGATCTGTGAGAGGAACAACGGAGCAACCCCCAGTGTTGTCATCATTGGCGAAACCACCCCCGATATTATTGTCTTCAGTGGGACCACCCCCAGTGTTCTGATCAACGGGAGGGTTCTCAGCATTGAGATGTTCATCCGCATCTGAATCGCTACCTGCTTGGTCAGCAATGTTGCGACGGCTGGATTCACCGAACTGATTGGACAGAGCCCGAATTTGTTGGTCATGCTCTTCCCTCATTCGTAGCATAGCCATTTCCATTTTGATCTTGAATGCCTCTTTTTGCATGGCCAAGGCATCCTCAACCATTTTGGCTACTTCCTCGGTGTTAATCATAAACACTTCGCGGGATTGTCCCAGACTAGATACCGTATTATCAGAGGCTATGGCCGAGTTAGCATCAGATACTTCATCATCTGAGGATAACCCTCTCTGCATTCTCTGATAGTCCCTTTGTCTAATAGTTCTTGATCGTAATCGGGTTAGACGATGCGATACAAGCGGGTCAGAACTAGAAGGTCGAATTGACTTTCTCTTATCAGCCATATTTATTGTGACTTCCGGGAGTTCGTCACCTTGAACAACCGATCGCTCTTTACGGAGACGCTTTGGTCTGGACTTGGCCATTCCGTTAAAGATCCTCTCGAATACCGAGACCCTCTGCGGAGCGGCCTTGGGGGAGCTACATGCCGATAAAACTGCCCTGATAATGTTTATGCACGGACAATGAGAGTCTGTTTCTTAGGTACTTCTCTTTCGAGATCTGTTCGTACCCCCAGCCTGATAGTACAACTCATCGGTATGAAGACCGGAGTAACCTATCGCGTGTTGGCATGATTTTTTAGGTATAACGTCGTCGTCTGACGAACACGTTTCCTTCTGAAAGCTTGTTGTCTTATTGGCATTCTTAAGAGTCATGCGTTTGGAGCTACGCTTTTGGGAGCGCGAGCTTTTGACTGGCTCTTGGTCTTCAATTCGCCATCCGAGGCGATCAATTGTAGGGGTTTTCCCATTATAGAAAGGCCCTGACTTGTTGCGAGGGCGTGTGTGACCCCAAGCTCAAGTGATTGCTCGGGATTCAGTCACCGGACCTAAGCGTTCTTTGATCAGAACTTTGCCTCGATCCTCGTGCAAAGGACCCAGGCGATCCGTCATCCTCATCTTGAAACAGGATAAGTCTCCGTGGTCGTGAGGTATCACCGGGAGTGTAGAATTCATCGGGACATGAATAGGGGCTACCGGAAACTCAGACGGGACTGTAAGAAGTGAATCAGCAGTGAAACGGACCAAACCAGTCTGAGTTTTGCTCAAACCACCATTTGGTGGTTTGAACTTGGCCGAGCCACCATTTGGTGGTTTGACTTTGGCCGAGCCACCATTTGGTGGTTTGACTTTGACCGAGCCACTATTTGATGGTTTGAATTTGGCCGAGCCACAAATTGGTCTTCTGGTTTCTCCGACGCCTTCGGGCACCGTTTGGGTTGTTTTTTATGCTGGTTTGGACTTTGGCCTCCAGACTCGGCGTGATCTTGG
The DNA here is from genome assembly GCA_022839385.1 of Asparagus kiusianus. Taxonomy (NCBI): domain Eukaryota; kingdom Viridiplantae; phylum Streptophyta; class Magnoliopsida; order Asparagales; family Asparagaceae; genus Asparagus; species Asparagus kiusianus. The sequence goes on along the minus strand of BQKN01065894.1, from coordinate 213,480 downwards.
TAACTTCTTGACCACTTCTTTCTGCTTCAGCTTTTGTGCTTCTCGCACGAGGATCCGTACGTGCGCAATCAAGGCATGACGCTTCTGAATGCACTCCTTAAGGGTTGAGCGGGTCCGTTTGACTTGGATCCATTCATTCGTTGTTGGCTTGGAGGATACGCCAATCATTTGCTGCTGAAGGGGCTTGCATCTTCTGGACTTCAGATCCGCTTCGTAGCGAATCCCGTCAACCGGCTCCAAAGCCTTACCGAGTTGATGCGCAAGTTGTTGGCACTGTCTTTGGCGTGCCCTCTTTGATAGGGTTGGCGTGCCTTCTACAATTAACTCCTTGGTGGAGGAAAGGTCCAGATCTGTAGACCCAGGCTCATTGGAGACAGAGGGGTATTACACGGCGGGGTTGCAGCGCAACGGGGGCCTTGATCTTCCTGCGCTTGCGAGGAGCGGAGGATCTGGAGGAGGAGGACGACAGATACTCCTCGAATTTTAGTTGGTCGAACTCGTACTCAACCTCTTCGTAAACCAGGATCTGGATCCGTGGTTGCGGCACGACAGCTTCGGCGACGAAGCTGTTGGCTCCCACTGTGGTCGCCAGCTTGTTTGGGTCGAAAGTTGATGTTTTCATTATCATCGAATCTATTACAACTTTGGTCATTATAATAAACTCAAATAAAAAGTTGATCTTTGTATAAGATCTCCTTTATACAATGAAAATAAAGATTACAACTCTTGTCAAACAGCACAACGGACGTTTATCACCCGCTGCTTGCGTGGGATCTTTGCCTGTGCCGGGGACTTTAATATCCGTGGACCGCCACGGATCAGATCCGGTTAGCAGAAGTTGGATAATCAATGCTCTTACTTCATGAAGGAAGTAATTGCAGTAGCGGCGATTTTGACTAAGCAAAATCACGTCTCTTCTCGGGATTTAAGACTAAGCTTAAATCCGGAGGAATAGGGGACGGGTCTTAGATATCTCAAACTCCACTCTTTATGCACAGGAGATCGCCAAGATCTGCTAACCCTCTCTAAAATTCGTGGCTATGCACTTGAGAAACCAGCAGCACCTCACCCTCTTGATCTCCTCCTCAAAAAATGAACACCCGAGCCCCTATTTATAGGCTTGATTGGTGGTTTTCTTAGGTCAAAACGAAGGATCCTCTCTATCTTCAGTTAGAAACTATCTAACAACAATATCAGAGCAGTTGGAACCCCAAATCCTGAAAGAATCCATAAAAGAACCAAAAAACCGAAATTTGGCCGAACAGTCTCCCGTGGCAGGGCCGGGCCACCAAATGGTGGATCGGCCTGACCGAGCCACCATTTGGTGGCTCGGCCCGTGGCCGAGCCACTGGTCTGACCGAGTCGCTTTGGCGCGATTCGATCGCCAGGGGCTTTATCTGTTTTTTGGGTTTTGACTTGTCCCATCGTTACGCGTATTTCGTCGTTTCGTTGACTTGTACGCTTTCCCGATTCGTTTCGCAAACGTATGGATAGCTTGATGGTGGCCGATTAGCGTGCGGGCCACTTGGTTTGCCGATTTGGTGGCTGGTTAATACACGGCCCATTTGGAGGTGGCCGGTGAGTATATAGGGTATTCGGTTCACCGTTTTGCTTCATGTGTTCATCGGCGTCAGACAATCCTCTTAGACTTAGATAGTGGCGTTCATCACCTTCTCTCTGCCTCGAGCTGTGCGTGGATACCTATAGGCATTTTTAGACGCCTACACCCCTAATCCCAAAGTGGGGTTGCCATATACCTTTTGATGGCATGGTTTATTTACCACTGCGAGTGCTTGTTGATCGCCCCTACGGCTCTCCAGGAGGGAGGGTTTGTCCCATTCATCCAACGTCTGGAGAAATACTCTTGGAAGTGTAGAGACATTACCGACATGAGGAAGACGCTGTCCACTTCGGTCACTATAATTTTTACCGATTCTTCCCCTACTTCAGTGGCGGAGGTTACAGCGAATCTCTTCGGGATGCATCGACGGCGGACCATAACACCGTCCTCTCCTGTGGTACCTTTCGATGGCTGGTGAATATCCGGTTAGGGTATCACATCCTACGAACATGCTCTGTGTGCTACCTTAAACCTTACATTCCTTGCAGGTTTGCCCGTCAGTTCGGGTATGACTAGCTGTACATAGGAAATATTAACCCTCACTTGCATTATGAAGGAGGGTTAGTGGATGGCATGCGGGGTTGGTTCTGGACCCATGCTGGCTGCAACAACGTGCATTTCAAACTACCTGCTAAGGATCGTGACCTTCACCATACACTCCTTTATTACGGGTGGTATCGGGGTGCCTGTGCGAACCCTGAGGGCTTTCAGATTCAGAATTCTTGCCTGGCAGAACATGGGCACTGCTCAAGGGCAGCTCCCCACCCGTCGAGACGAAGGGGTCGTTAAACCATCGAGGAGTGGTTTGAAGAAGTCCCTACTAAAGATACCAAGGATCTTTATGCTGGTTTGGGGAACTTCGAGGCCTTTGAGGCTCACGCTCCACCTCCTTACCCTCAGTTAGACCCTGCCGGTGAGCAGAGAGTATCTGACTAGCTTGCCCGCGCGGGTGATCGCCAAGAACGGGTCTAGGGGGCGATAGCTGGGTGGATGGGGATGCCCATGCCTGCTCCTGGTAGCTCGCTTCTCTCTAAACGGCAACGGGAGGCCACGGCCGGTAGCTCAAGGGCGGAGGCGGCCAAGAAGGTCCGTCACGAGGAGGCGGTTGAGGCCACCAGTGCGGTGGGAGGCCAGGATGATGCTACTCCTGTGCTAATTCCTGGAGTAACTACCCTTATGACTGAGGCGGCTACGCTTGCTCCATTTACCACATCAGGGACGGCCCCGATAACTTCGGAGGCTGGGCGCCCGGCCCCCCCCGCCCGTCCAGTGGGGGGGGACAGGCGGGGGTTTCGGTGACTTCAACGATTGTGCCAGAGGGTAACCTTTAATACCGTACCTTCGGGCGTAAGGTCAAATTTGTAATACCTGACATTTGTATTGACTTAATGTAGGTAAGGTCGAGGGAGTGATTTCCATTCCTTCCGATGAAGAGGGGGGACTGGAGATGAAGCAGAGCTTGACGACTCAGGTAAGAGTAGGATCGAACATTGTTGATCCTCCCCTGCCAAACTGCCAATGAGGCCCCTCTCAGGAGTTACTACTAACCTTCTTCCTGCATTTGCAGCTGATCTACCCCTCGAGGCTGCTGGTAAAGAGGATCCTCCCTCTTGGGCTAGCCAGTCGACTGGAGAGGGGGATGAAGCAGAAGAAGAAGATGATGTCTCGATCCATGAGGCGGTGTTGAGTGAGGAGGCGGCGTCAGCTTATAAAGAAGCGTCAGACCAACAAGGGGAAGTCCCCATTCCTGAAGAAGTATTGGTTGAGGGTGAAGCATCAGCCCAGGAGGTTCTGGCCTAAGGGGAAACGCCCACTCGGCTAGTGGTTGCTTCCTCGTTTCCTACCTCGACAACTGTCGAGGTTAACGTCAGGTCTGTGGCCGAGACCCCAACGGTGTCGGTTGGTGCCTCGGTCTTAGCGGTATCTACCGCTACTTCTGCTACCGTGGCAACCAGCACTTCAATCACGGCCCTGACTATGACATCGGTAGTCGACGAGGCTACCCTCTCTCCCTTAGCTCGTTCACATAAGAGGACGGTGGATCGAAACCTTGCTAACCTCTAGGACACCCTTACTGATAGCGTCAAGCTCGCATTAGAAGAAAATTGCCCTTTCAAGGAGTTCAAGGAGGCTCTTGACTATCACAGGGGCTTCTTGATCTAGATGCTTGGTGCCTCCGCCGCCACTCCGTATTTCAAGCATTTGGAGGAGGCAGAGCGGACTATTCGACAGCTACTCGCCCTTCACACCGCAAGCTCTGAGATCCTCCATCTTGCATCCGATGAGGTCCAAACAACATTCGAGGAGCACGAACGTAGACTGGGGAGACGATGTCATTGGAGGCGAGGTGAACAGAAGAGCTGGAACGCATTACGGTCGAGGACGAGCGAGTGAACCGAGAGCATCAAAAGGCCGACTCTCGTATCTCTCGCCTGTCTTCAAAGATAGCAAAGACTAAACAAACTATTGCTAATGCACAGGCCTTATTGGCCACCCAGGAGAAGGCTCGTGAATAGCTGATAAGGGAATTAGAGGAACTCGGGTCTCGGCGGTAGCTGGTTGTTGACTCTATTGAGGAGAAAGGCCGAGCCCTCAAGGAGGCAAGGCATAATGTCCAAGACTTGCTTTTGCACTATGAGGAGGATATTCATCGAGAGATCCTGAATAGGCTCGAGCTTAAGCGTGCTGAAGAGATTCGCAAGGTAGAGTCGTGACTGAGAGCTTTGTAATCTGGCTTAACTGTATCATTGTATCCAGCTCTTTCTTAATGAATAGAGTCGTGCTTTTGTCTCAGTCATTGTTCCTCTCATTTCATGTGTGTGCATTTTTTTTGTTTTTGTTAATGTTCACAACGGGCGAGGTTAAGTTAAATGTCGGTGGATTCACACCGGGTGAATTCTGGCCACAGGTGAATTCTAACTACAGGCGAATTTTAGCCGTTGGCGGAATTAAGTCTAGTTCAAGCTGTGGCTGAATCTCAACTGGGTTCGGGTTTTAAGCAAACTTGAAGGCGGGGAAGACCCTAACTGTAATTATACTCGAATTAGGTAGGCCAAAGTGGCACACGAGCTCATGCTATCAGGCGAGATAAAACCATTCGAGTTCTAATGACGAATTTGACTCGTAGGCGGGCTTCTCTTTTAGTGGGCCACGTGTCTATTCGTGTATTAATATGCTCGCCAGTTAAGACGACGTGGTCACGTCGCTCCGCATTAAAGGCGGCATAGTGGTGGGCTCTCCATTTATCGCACCCAATCCGAGCCGTTGGCTAGAGATCATGCTTAAAACCGCTAGATCTCAACCATTCACGTGAAATTCTGAATCGTTCAGCCATACTTACGACTATTTTGTTCGAACTGTCCAATCAAATGGTGGGTGATCATTTCAACAATGTATATATAATGGTCATTTCTCTCGTTGGAGGAAGTTATAGCACTCATTGCTTTCTGCAGGGGAAACCCAAGATTTCTCTCACTGCGTCTGAGATGGCTCCATAAGTGAATTTGGTGGCTGACATAGAGCCATTCATGTCTCACGCTCGACGTCAGGGCACGTGGGAACAAGAGATGTGGGCGCAGGACATGGCTGACTTGGAGTCCCACATTAACCTATTGACAGACCGGCAACATTCACTGCAAGCCCGGATGGACGTCTTTACCTCCACCATCTCCCGTCTAAGAGCGGAGCTGGAGCAAGCAGAGACGACGCTGTGGGGGCTCCAATTTGAGAGCTGGAATGCTGGTAGGGCCATCGAAGATGCAACTCGGAATCTTCAGACGCTGTGTCGAGAGGATTCTGCTGCTGCTTCAACCTTCGAGGCTCGGTCCCAGAAGGAGGCCGAGGACAAAGCCTGGGAGGACCATGCCCAAAGGACGGCTACAGTTAAGGTGGAGCTTGCGTCTTTTAAATTTCTTGACTAGACTCTTAGGGCCGAAGTAGCGTTAAGACATTCAGTCTCACTTTGCTTTCAATGTAACGTTATAACTTACTTGATTATAAAGTCATAACTTTGTTCGAATGTATTGTCTTAGAAATGGATGAAAGTTATGCTCTTTTGGTTTCCCAAATGTGTTTGTGCATATACTCCTCTCTGTTGCTGTTGTCTTTCATTCTCTAGCATTATCTTTCCCTGCAGGTTCGCCGGAGGCGGACTTTAGCTATAGACGCATTCAGGCCGTAGGTGAAAATTCTAGCTGTAGGTGAGTTCAAGCCGTAGGCGAGCTCTAGTTATAGGTGAGTTCAAGCCGTAGGCGAGCTCTAGCTACAGGAGAGTTCAAGCTGTAGGCGAACCCTGGCTCATGCGGGATAAATCTCAATTTGGGTGAGACACGTGACTGGTCTTACGTGCTTGTTAGTTGGGCTGACATTGGCATATCGCTTCGCATTAAAGGTAGTATAATGGAAGCTCTTCATTCTCCACTCTCAATCTGGGCCATTGGCTAGAGATCATGATTGAAATCGCTCATGTGAGACCCCAAATCGCTCTACCTTCTTTGTGATCGTTCGATCCAAACTGCTGAATCGAACGGTAAGTGGGTACTTAAACCGTACAATATATAATGCTCTTGTTTCTTTGCTGGAGCGGTCACGGTGTTCATCGTTCCCTTCTCATTCAGGATGGCACCGCGAGCAAAGACATCTGCCGTGAAGAAAACAGGGAGTGATGCCTCTTCTTCAGCTGCCGCGCCCGGCCACGGTCCGAAGTTTAAACCCTCGGACTCTATGAACTTGCAGGCCAAGGTTGAGGAATTAGAGAACGTCGTGCGGTGGGTGATTTCCCTCGTTGATCAGGGTCGTAGTACCTTTGCGGATCAGAAGTAGTCCGTCTCAGATCGTGTGGCCTGCATCCGGCATCTGGGCAACTACAGGATCACCATATGCTGTTCGATGAGGCTTCTCGATCTGGAACTACTTTTAACAAAGTTGGAGAATCTGTAGCCGGTGAATTTAGAGTCTGATGCGGCACTATTCTTGGCCTCAGCGCGTCGTCATTGAATGTGGTAGCGAGAGTGCTAAAGGCGCGACATAGAAGACAAAGAGTCCCTCATCAGTCATTTAGATCTTCGGCAATGCCTATTGCAAACTGACATGGAGGCTAACGTTTCCTCGATTCTTTTGGGCATGATCACCTATGTTGAGGGGGAATCAACCTTGACTAGCCTACGCATTCAGAGCGAGATAGTGTATGGTGATCTTGCAAGGGAGAGGCATATTCTTCTGATGCTGCGCCAGGAGGATGCCGTGGCTAACACTTCTTTCGAGGCAAAGGCTCGGCAGGAGGCAGAGGACGAGGCTCGCGCCATGCGTACAGAGCAGATAGCCGTGGTCAGAGCTGAGATTGCGTCCTTCAACCTTCTAGAATAAGCTCGTAGGATAGGAGTAGTGTCAATATGTCATGTTCAATCTTTTGCTTCTTTAATGTAATGTTATGACTCGTTTGGTTTGTTCGAATGTATTGTTCTGAAAACCGCTGCTAAATGAATTTTGCATTTTCTTGATTCCTCAATACATTGTACATGTACTCCTTTTCGCCTTTACTGCTGTGCATGTCTTAGCTCTCTGCGTTGATGATAGGTAATCCGAACCCTAGGCTAGCTCATGTTATAGGCGAGATCACGCTAGGTGAGTTTAAGATGTAGGCGAACTCAGCTTAGGCAAGTTCGAGCTATAGGCGAACTCAAGCTTAGGCGAGTTCGAACTACAAGCGAACTCAAGCTTAGGTGAGTTCGAACTACAGGAGAACTCAAGCATAGGTGAGTCCGAGCTACAGGCGAACTTAAGCTTAGGCGAGTCTAAGCTACAGGCAAACTCAAGCTTAGGCGAGTCGAACTACAGGCGAACTCAAGCTTAGGTGAGTTAGAGCTATAAGAAAACTCAAGCTTAGGCGAGTTCAAGCTACAGGTGAACTCGAGCTTAGGCGAGCTCGAGCTACAGGCGAACTCAAGCTTAGGCGAGTCAAACTACAGGTGAACCCAAGCTTAGGAGAGTTCGAGCTACAAGAAAACTCAATCTTAGGCGAGTTCGAACTATAGGCGAACTCAAGGTGTATTGGAGCCTACGCGCTTGTTCGTGGATCTACGTGCTCACCAGCTAAGGTGATGTGGAAGCGTCGGTTCACATTAATTGCGAAGCGACAGAACGCCTCGCCTTCTGCGCTTGATCTGAACCGTTGGTTTGGAGTTCCAAAAGCCATGGTTTTTAGGGGCGTTGAATTCAAAATGCCACATGGTATCTGAACCACACGATTTATCTAAGTCTACGGATCTCACCCGTTGATCCTTCCGCCACATAAGTGTGACGCCCCAGGCTTCACATATGACTGCAGTCCTAGGTGAATCCTAGAGTGTAAAACCTGCCAAGCACCAACCACCATGCTATAACAAGTTTCATCATCACAATCACTATCTCTCTAGTGGAAACAATAAATAGGTGAAGGTACAGACAAGTAAAAATAGAAATAGGACAATACTGGATATACACAGAAGAAGCATAAGAAAAATTAATAATGAGCCTAACTGGAATAAAATAGACATATCTCTGAGTTTGAACTGAATCTCAAATACAATGAGTCACATAAACAAAGTCTCACAATAACTCTCAACTCTATGAAACAAAATACCAATCTAGATTCTAAAATTTATCAACTACATGTGGAGTTCTACAATAACAACAAAATATGATAAGTAACTAAATAGACAACTAAGAAGTCTCATCAACCTACGACTCTCCGTGCGCCAGACTCGCTGACTGAAAAGGGGTAAAACAACGAGCGTCAAAGCGCCAGCGAGATCATCACTACCTCTCCCCAAAGGAAGGGGTAGGAGTATATAAGAAAATAGAGTCAGTACATACATATATCAAATCATTCATATAACTCTCTATGAATGAAAAACAAATAATCAATGATAAATACTCCAATCTCCAACATAAAGAATAATCATCTCATCTCGAATTACGTCCGAGTGACCTGCTCTAATATAAGAGGATACCAACTAAGCTAAAACAAATAGATCTGCCGTCCATAACGAGTGTATAAAATTCTCAAAGGAAGTACCCTACTCGCGGGCAATCTATCTGGGAAGTAAAACTTACAAGTGATCAATTATCTATGGGTGCATCATCTTGTACTACAGCGATACTTTTGTAATGCTCGTTACTTAATCGCTCTGCGACAATAGGGTTTATTATTTTCCTATTTCGGATACATATAATAACGATACTGTTGTAATACTCTTACTCAATCATTCTGCGGTAATAGGGTTTATTATTTTCCTATTCCGGATACATGTAATAACGATACTATTGTAATACTCTTACTCAATTGTTCTGCGGCAAATAGGTTTCATCTTCCTATTTCCGGATATGTATAGAATGTCATTATTCATATATGTCTATCAACTTAACTCGTGTTGAAAGTGTGTCAATCTAACACAATATAGCATACATGCACAAATCTTGGTGTGCGTGTCCACATCTGAAGTTCACCATCATCCCAGGTGTTTAACAATCACTAATATTATAGTCTATCATCATAAGGTCGAGAAATTCATTTGACAATAAAAAACAAACTCAAATAAACATGCACAGCCGAAACAGACTGGCGGTCGACCGTGGCGGTCGATCGCGACGAGCTCCAGAGATAACCCAGGTCTCTGTCCTGCACGCGATCGACCATGGCGGTCGACCGTGAATCCAATTTTCAGTTTCTCATGTTCTTTGTATATGTCATGTTCACGTAGTGTTTTTGTGATTCAAACATGATTAAATCTTCATAAAACTTGTATGCAAACGTGCAACAACAGATATGAACATCTGGAAACAACTCAACAACTATAAACATGATTTTATGCATTAGATTTGTATTCAAAACCCTAAAACATGCATAAAAGCTCAACACAATAAATTAAACTTCTTTCTTTAGATTAACCATGTTTAAAACTCATCATCAGATCTTAATCACATCTCTAAAAACGTTCTCAACCTTTTTAGCATGGAAAGACCTAATCTTTATACATATAATACAAAAGAGTTGTCTTTTATACGAAATCTATTCGTTTTGGCTCTACAAAACATATTTAAATCCCTTTACAAATATTTTAAAAATTGGGAGGGGGATTAGTAGAGATGATACTCACCTGGGCTTGTAGAAAAACTTGTTAGAAGCAACGTCGAAGGAGATCTCCACTCCAAAAGCCAAAAATCAACAAAAACCCAACTTGAAAGCCTCCAATCTTCTCCAAGAATTCAAAATAGGGTTTATGCGGGTTTGGTGGCTGTTAGGATTCTTAGATATGATAAAAGAAAGAAATTTTTATGAAAAATACAGGTATTTATAGAGGCAAACCCGAAACAAACCTGTTCGACCCGAACTAGGAAACCTAGTCTGACTAGAATGAGCTGATCTAAGACTTGTTGGAAAGCTGTTGAAGAGACCTATAACTTTGATCTTTTACACTTTTTCAAATTCTAACTGCATCGGTGTGCAAAACATAAAAACTCATAACTGATCATTATTCCCAGATTTTTACTCTTTTGGCCTTTGTGCTTGTTTTGTGCATTTGCACTCATATTTTCACAAATATACATTGAATTGATCTTAAATCAATTCTTATCATATCCATACATCAAAATATATTATTTTTCATCATATAACATATTTATTATTATTTATTATAAAATATTCAATTTTACGGGGTTTTACATTCTTCCCCCTAAAAGAATTTCGTCCCCGAAATTCCACAATCGCATCTCAAAGCTTAAAAACTGGAAAAACACAATAAGAAGGTGTAATTAATATTAAGAATTCCTTCTGCACTCATCTCATAGTATTAGCACAATGATATTTAAAGTTAACAACCTAGAATCAAACCTTCTCCCCTAAATCCCTATTTAAACGAAATTGGTACGTCGAGCGAAATAATCCAAACAAGGAAATCCTCATGTATATACCATATGTTTCAAATGATTAAGGATCGGGTGACAATATCTCCATTCTAGTATTAAAGATAAATATAAATGTGACTAAACAACATAGATAAAGACTACTATCAAAGCATATAAGCATAAGAATTTATCAACATCATACCTGTCCAAACAGGTGCGGGTAGTCGCGACGAACATCCTCCTCGTGCTCCCAAGAAATCTCTTCGGCTCCTTGCCGATTCCAAACAGGTGCGGGTAGTCGCGACGAACATTCTCTCTAGCAAGTATGCATACCGAAATCTCTACGGTAGTCAAGTCATCCTGAATCTCAATCTCTGGTGAATCAATCACTCTCTGTTGCTCATCATCCCGCAGATGCTTCTTAGGCATCGAAACATGAAAGACATCATGTACACTCGACATTGATGCTGGAAGATCTAACCTGTAAGAAACAGCTCCAATGAGCTCGATGATCCTGAAAGGACTAACATATCTCAGGGCAAGCTTGCCCCGTCCAATGAATCGCTGAACGCCCTTCATCGGTGATACTTTGAACATAACTGAGTCTCCGACCTGGAACTCTAAAGGTCATCTCCTCTGATCTGCATAGCTCTTTTGTCGACTCTATGCCGTAAGAATGCGCTCTCAAAACAATGCCACCTTTTTTTGTGGTCTGTCTAACTAACTCTGGACCAATTAATAAACTATCCTCTGGCTCTGCCCAACATATAGGTGATCTGCAAGGTCTCTCGTACAAAGCATCATACGGTGCCATCCTGATGGTAGTTTGATAACTATTATTATATGCAAATTCAATCAGTGGGATGTGATCCTCCTAGCTACCCTGAAAATCCATAATGCTCGCTCTCAGCATGTCCTCTAAGATCTGATTCACCCTCTCGGTCGGACCATCTGTCTGGGGGTGAAAAACACTGCTAAATGACAACTGACTGTCAAAAGCATCCTGGAAACTCCTCCAAAAATAAGATGTGAAGCCTGAGCCCCGATCTGATACAATCATCTCCGAAACTCCATGCAATCTAACAATCTACCAAACGAAGATCCTCGCTTACATATCTGCCGTATAAGTCGTCCTCACTGGTAAGAAATGTGTAGACTTAGTCAATCTGTCCACTATAACCCAAATAGAATCATTTCTTTTCTTTGACTTAGGCAACCCCACTATGAAATCCATGGAAATATCTGCCCACTTCCACTCAGGAATGGGTAAAAGCAGTAGGGTTCCTGCATGTCTCTGATGCTCTGCCTTAATTTGTTGGCAGGTATAACACTTAGCCACATAATCTGCATCCCTCTACGCATACCACTCTACCAAAAATGCCTCTTCAGATCCTTATACATTTTCCTTGTGCATGGATGTACTGTATATCTGTTACGATGCGCCTAAACTATCGCGAAATAAGCCATACCCTCCGGGTCTGCATCAAAACACCTTGTAGTCCTGCTAATGATGTGTTCACGTAAATGACAAATGTCGTATCACTGTTTAGAATAGTCAAAATTGCTATTGTAGTCTATCTAGCCTTAATAGTCTTAAACGCTTCCTGGCACCCCGTGCCCAAAGCAAACTATACACCCTTCTTTGTAAGGTGTGTAAGTAGTATCACCATCTTCAAAAAGTCCTGAATGAACTTTCTCTCATACCATTCTAAAACTACGAACCTCTATAATGGTTCTTAGTGGCTCCCAATCAAGTACAGCCTCAACAATGGCTGGATCCACTGTTATGCCCCACCTGCTGATGACGTGGCCTAAAAATCTAATCTCTTATAGCCAAAACTCGTATTTGCTGAACTCAACGTATCAGTGATGCCTCTAATCTCGATTGTCCGCTATCCCTGTAATGCCAATAGAGGATGTTGCTCGCGCTCTGTCTCCGATCTCGAAAAGATAATGATGTCGTTAATAAAATGACTACGAATTGGTCCTAACATGGATGAAAAACCTGGTTCATCAAATCCATGAATACCGCGGGTGCATTAATCAGTCCAAATGGCATGACAAGACCTCAAAAGACCCATATCGAGTCAGAAAATGCGGTTTTGGAAACATCTATTTACCGCAATCGTAACTAGAAATAACTAGAATGAAGATCAATCTTTGAGAAATGCTGCGCTCCCTGTAGCTAGTCAAACAAGTCATAAATCCTCGATAGTGGATCCGTGATCCGAAAAATGACCTTGTTCAACTCACGATAATCGATACACAATCACATGCTATAGTCCTTCTTCCCCATGAAGAAGACCGGTGCTCCCATGAAAAAAAAGACTCCGGATAAAAACTAGGTGATAACAACTCATCTAGCTGAGTCTGTAGCTCCCTCCTCTCAGCGGGTGCCATAAGATATGATAGGGTGCTCAAAAAATCGGTACGGTGCCTGCTACAACTCGATGCAGGGAAACAACCTCTCTCACTGGAGAAAACATAGGTATGTCCTGAAAGACATCCTGATATACTGAGACAACTCCGGTCTCGCTCAAAACTACACCCCGATCCCATATCATCACCTCTTCGACGTATGCCAGAAATGACTTCGCATTCTAGTTACCCTATGAGGTTGCTACTATCTACACAATCCTAACGAATGCTCACAAGCGTACTGTTTTAGTAAAACAGTCGATACTGATATTGTAGGATGATAACCATTTCATACCAAGAATGACGTCAAAGTTCGACATCCACAAAACGACCAGGTCAAAGATGAACTCAAACTCATTTATACTGATGACACACCTCCTACATATACTCTCTAATAGGGACACCTCCCCTAGAGGAGTACAAACTGATTATGGAACGCCTAAACGCAACGCTATAAGCTGATGTCTAATCATGACATCATGATAGATAAAAAAATGCGAAGCTTCTAAATCAACAAGATTCGAGCTGGATAAGAATTTACTATGAAAACTCTGCTCGCACTATGATCACGTGGCGTGACTACATAAACTCTATTGGTGGCTAACGCCTGCTACGCTGCTGGCGGTGAAACACATGGGTCTATCCAACACTGATGAATACTCTGAATAGCGCAATTCTGGCCTATAGGCCCCTAAATCCTCTGATGCTAGCTGTAACTGTTGCCCTAAGATTATTGGCCCTGTTCTCTATCATGCTAGTCTCCTGCTGGTGTACTGCGATAATTCTTCGCTCTATGTCCGATCTTGTTATAATTATATCATGTGTCCCAAATTATGTGCTGCTGCGACGCTATCAAATCATGTTGTGCAATCTTCTTATAATATCTTTTTTGCTGATGGAAATAAAAATCCTTACCCCACTGCTGGGGTTCTCTAGATCCCATAATAGGCCTCTTGCCCTTGTCATTATCATCATGCTAGTCTTGATTTCGTAATTAACTATAGGTATATCTCACTATTTTAAGCAAACTAGCTCTAACTGCTTGTCAAAAAAGTAAATAAAATTTTCCCAAATAAGTGATATTCACTGTCCCGACGAAAATCTAAAATCGTAGCTATCCTTTGCTGCTATTCTCCGGTGATATCCTCTGTGCTGAATATATTTAACCTCTAGTTTGATACTGAGTCTACGTTAAGGAGTTTTCACATATTCCTTTTTATTTATAAGCTGCATATGAATCCAATGTGCCCTGCACTATGGTGTTCTCAGTGTCCTACATCTTTCTTATTCTTACAGAGCCAATCCTCCTGCTCTGTATCTCTATCAACAAATGGTTGTAATAATATAATCATTAGTATTACCTCTTTAATTGGCATAATTAGTACAACAGGTGGTGAAACTCTAGAAAATATAATGTGGCTCGCTACTCCCTCCTCGAGTGTTGCTAGTCTCTGTTTCTACAAACGGTGTCATAAAGTCAATCAAATACAATGGAGCCTGCTACGGCTCGGACTCTGCTTGCCCAGCTCTCTGGGTACGAGTTTTATCTCGACCGCATTCTCATCCTAACATTCATAATATCGAGAGGAGAGCTTATGATCATAGTAAGTGAGATCAAAAACATATATACATATATATAACGTATCACAATACGTATTCATAACATATAGTATTCACGCAAATACTTTAAATCAACATAAAATAATTGTCATAAATTTTTTTTTAAATTTTGAGATATACGCACATATCGTCCTCACTCATTCTAGGAATTCCTAACGGACTCTATACGTGAATCCTAGGAAACTCTATCCTAGCTCCACAATTTAACACAGGAATGATCCTAAGGATGCTGGAACTAGGGCTTTGATACCAACTGTGACGCCCTAGGGTTCACACATGGCTGCAATCCCAGGTGAAACCCGGATTGTCAAACCTACCAAGCACCAACCACCATGCTATGACAAGTTTCACCATCACAATCACTATCTCTCTAGTAGAAATAATAAATAGATGAAGGTACAGACAGGTAAAAATAGAAATAGGACAACACTGGATATACACAGAAGAAGCATAAGAAAAATCAATAATGATCCCAACTGGAATAAAATAGACATATCTCTGAGTCTGAACTGAATCTCAAATACAATGAGTCATATAAACAAAGTCTCACAATAGCTCTCAACTCTACGAAACAAAATACCAATCTAGATTCTGAAATTTATCAACTACATGTGGAGTTCAACAATAACTACAAAATATGATAAGTAACTAAATGGACAACTAAGAAGTCCCATCAACCTGCGACTCTCCGTGTGCCAGACTCGCTGCCTAAAAAGGGGGAAAACAACGAGCGTCAAAGCGCTAGCGAGATCATCACTACCTCTCCCCAGGGGGAGGGGTAGGAGTATATAAAAAATAGAGTCAGTACATACATATATCAAATCATTCATATAACTCTCTATGAATGAAAAACAAATAATCAATGATAAATACTCCAATCTCCAACATAAAGAATTATCATCTCATCTCGAATTACGTCTGAGTGACCTGCTCTAATATAAGAGGATACCAACTAAGCTAAAACAAATATATCTGCCGTCCATAACGGGTGTATCAAATTCTCAAAGGAAATACCCTACTCGCGGGCAATCTATCTGGGAAGTAAAACTACAACTTATCAATTATCTATGTGTGCATCATCTTGTACTATAGCGATACTTTGGTAATGCTCGTTACTCAATCGCTCTACGGCAATAGGGTTTACTATTTTTCTATTCCGGATACATATAATAACGATACTATTATAATACTATTACTCAATCGTTCTGCGGTAATAGGGTTTATTATTTTCCTATTCCGGATACATGTAATAACAATACTATTGAAATACTCTTACTTAATTGTTCTGCAGCAAATAGGTTTCATCTCCGCATTTCCGGATACGTATAGAACATCATTATTCATAGATGTTTATCAATTTAACTCATGTCAAAAGTGTGTCAATCTAACACAATATAGCATACATGCACAAATCTTGGTGTGCGTGTCCACATCTGAAGTTCACCATCATCCCAGGTGTTTAACAATCACTAATATCATAGTCTATCATCATAAGGTCGAGAAATTCGTTTGACAACAAAAAACAAACTCAAATAAACATGCACAGCCGAAACAGACTGATGGTCGACCGTAACGGTCAATCGCGATGAGCTCCAGAGACAACCCAGGTCTCTGTCCTGCACGCGGTGGACCGTGGCGGTCGACCGTGAATCCAATTTTTAGTTTCTCATGTTCTTTGTATATGTCGTGTTCACGTCGTGTTTTTATGATTCAAACATGATTAAATCTTCATAAAACTTATATGCAAATATGCTACAATAGATATGAACATCTGGAAACAACTCAACAACTATAAACATGATTTTATGCATTAGATTTGTATTCAAAACCCTAAAACATGCATAAAAGCTCAACACAACAAATTAAACTTCTTTCTTTAGATAAACCATATTTCAAACTCATCATCAGATCTTAATCACATCTGTAAAAACGTTCTCAACCTTTTTAGCATGGAAAGACCTAATCTTTTTACATATAATACAAAAGAGTTGTCTTTTTTACGAAATCTATTCGTTTTGGCTCTACAAAACATGTTTAAATCCCTTTAAAAATATTTTAAAAATTGGGAGGGGGATTAGTAGAGATGATACTCGCTTGGGGTTGTAGGAAAACTTGTTAGAAGCAACTTCGAAGGAGATCTCCACTCCAAAAGCCAAAAATCAACCAAAACCCAACTTGAAAGCCTCCAATCTTCTCCAAGAATTCAAAATAGGGTTTATGGGGGTTTGGTGGCTGTTAGGGTTCATAGATAAGATAAAAAAAGGAATTTTTGTGAAAATATAGGTATTTATAGAGCAAACCCGAAACAAACCTGTTCGACCCGAACCAGGAAACCTAGTCTGACTAGGAAAATGACCTTCTGTATTTTGACTGTAACTTTCTCATCCAACCTCAGAATAAGATGATCTAAGACTTGTTGGAAATCTGTTGAAGAGACCTACAACTTTTATCTTTTATACTTTTCCAAATTCTAAAAGCATCGGTGTGTAAAACATAAAAACTTATAACTGATCATTATTCTCACATTTTCACTCTTTTGGCCTTTGTGCATGTTTTGTGCATTTGCACTCATATTTTCACAAATATACATTGAATTGATCTCAAATCAATTTTTATCATATCCAAACATCAAAATATATTATTTTTTATCATATAACATATTTATCATTATTTATCATAAAATATTAAAATTTACGGGGTTTTGCAATAAGGCCTTCACTCTTTCCTGACAGAGTTCTTGCGCTCATAGGTATTCACCCAAAGAAGGCTTTCTCAGAGAATTCCCTACTCTTGATATGGCTCCCGAGACCAAACCAAATGCTTCCAAGGGGAAGGGGGACGCCTCTTTCTCCAATATCGTCGGTGCCGATGTGGCGCCGACCGATGCTGCTAATCCAACCCAGGGGACGGCCGCTCCGAGCCTTACCCCGACGCTCAATATTCTTCGAAAGTTGGAGGGTGACTTGTGTAGGACGGCTACCCTCATTAGCCAAGGCATTGGGAGGTACTACGACATGCTCCCCTTCATGGCCGAGACTCTCGAGGAGGTTCAGCGTGTGGGCAGCCCCCAGCGCGTGTGTACGCCAACCCCAAATATGAGGCGACGCCTTTTGTGATGAGTGCATTGTTTGAGCGCGAGGCTTTGGCCAAGCGCATCTTGGAGAAGGAGACCGAGTTTAAACGTCTGCATAAGCAACACCGTGCTTTACTGGCTAAGATGGATGCTTATCACGATGCCTATTCTTTCTTGGAAGTCGAATCCCTTTGGGGAGAAGAGGACTTGAAGAGATGGCAAGCGGAGAATGCAAGGGTCTGTCACATTGCTACCGGAGTGTCGCAAGCCCTCCAGGGTCTGCGTCAGGAAGTGGAGGATGGTGAGGTTGCTCTCACCAGGCTTCAGTAGAAGGTAGGAGGAGAAGACCCGAGCTAGGCAGGCGACGGAGCTTGTAGACGTCAAGGCGAGGATTGTCACTTTCAGTCTGCTAAAGCTGATCTAGAATGTTCCTTCTTTTTCCTCTTTCCTTTTTTTTGTACTGCTGTCACTTGCTACATTTTAAAACTCTACCTGTAATAGCGTTTTATGCGTATGGTTATTCACCGTTTTGCGCATGCTACTTTTCTTTGCTTTTCTGTGTTGATCTGTGTTGATTTGTGTCTAAGACCTTCGGCCAATCGTTGGCAGTAAGTGAGTCAAACTTGTCTTTACCGATTGCCGCTTGAGTCAGGCTAGCCGCGTTGTGGTGAGTCATCAAGGAGCTTCTTTTAAACTTTATGGTAAGATTTCTCCCCTACCCTTAGCTTGTTTGAAGCGTATGGTTGGGTTAACTTCGACCGTTAGGTCATAGTTAAGCTGGACGACTCAGCCCAGAACGGCCGATCACCCATGCAGGTGGTCTGGATGGGGTTCGAGCTACGACCCACTGCTTGGTAGGTAGTTGCTCGAAGATCAATAGGATTCATCGCTTGGTAGGTCGTCGTCGATGGCACCGTCACTCAGGGGAATAACAAGGTAGAAATAATCGAATCATTCAGGGACGTAGGAGTGTGACAATCGATTGTTGTAGGAACCGTTGCGTTGTGGGCTGCTACCCATCGGTTATTCTAAGAGAGTATTAGAATATTCAGAATAGGTTAGGTAGTTTAGGGACGTAGGAGTGTGACAACCGACTGGAGTAGTAACACGTAGCATGGTAGGTTACTACTTAAGCCATGTTACTCACGGGAATAACGGGGCCAGCCATCAGAGGTGATCATTAACATGATTGCATTTTATTATGATTGGAGAAACCATGAGGACCTATCATCCTATTGGAGAGGATTAATAAGTTAATTTTGTTAGAGGTAACAATTAACTTGACGGGATCATTTGTTGCGATGTGAGAAACTCTATTGGCTCACCATCCTATTGGAGACGATTGGTAAGTAGATTTTTCTAGAGGTAATAGTTAACATGACGGGGTTTAAGAGATCCATCATCTAGTCGAATGAGACTGACAGAGGAATGACTATCAGGGGTGGGGGTTAACTTGATAGTTTGTTTTAGTCCTAACTGTAGAATGGTTTGACTGAATGGGGGGTTTCGAGTTATCCCTAAGAATACTATATGTAGTATCTTCAGGGGGTTCCCCATAAGAGGTGGCTCACACTCATGTATATGATGGGGTACACGAGTTAGGAACAGTTTAGCCTCGTGTACCGGCTAGAGGAAAAGGGGCAGTTTAGACTCATACACCAGTGGGAGTATATGGGGCTGTTTAGACTCATGCACCAGTGAGAGTGTATGGAGCAGTGTAGACTTATGCACCCGTGGGAGTGTATGGGGCAGTTTAGACTCGTGCACCAGTGGGAGTGTAATGAAGGACTAAGGGTAGTACTTCTTTAGGAACTTGTAGTTAATAGGCATCATGATCTTATCACCATTTGATTTAATAAGACGATAAGCTCTATTTAAATAGACCGTCTCTACTACGAATGTTCCTTCCCATTTGGGTTGGAACTTGCCCTTCTTTTTAGAGTTGAGAATCATCGGCCATCGAACAGCGAGGACCAATTCTCCCTCCTTGAAGGATCGGCGCTTGACTTTCTAGTCGAAAGCCTTAGCCATTCAGACTTGGTAGAACTCAATGTGCTGCTGGGCTTAAAGCCACCTTTCGTCCAGCGCTTCGAGTTCCGCAAGACATCATTGGTGGTTATCCTCGGTCGT
This sequence comes from Asparagus kiusianus, assembly GCA_022839385.1. NCBI lineage: Eukaryota > Viridiplantae > Streptophyta > Magnoliopsida > Asparagales > Asparagaceae > Asparagus > Asparagus kiusianus. Next base: position 193,735 of record BQKN01065894.1, on the reverse strand, counting down.
CATCTGTGCCGCTTGAGCAATGCGAAGAGATGGAATTTGAATCTCTAATGGTAACACGGTCTCACAGTCATATACCAATGAGTAAGGCATGGTGTCGGTCAACGTGCAAACCGTCATGTGATATGCCCATAAGCTTTCGTCAAGCTTCTCATTCCAATCGCCTTTGCTAGTGGAGGTCAGATTGGTTAGGATTTTGACGATTGTTCTGTTGAAGGCTTAGGCTAAACCATTCGCTGAAGGGTTATAAGCCGTAGAGAAAAGGTTCTGGATTTTGAACTTGTCGCAGAACCGGGTGAATGCATGACTAACGAATTGCATTCCGTTGTCATGAATGATACGTCGAGGTATGCCGTATCGGTATATGACGTGATGCTTGATGAATTTAATCACGTCGTTGGTCTTGACTTCTCTTAAAGGGACGGCTTCGGCCCATTTGGAGAAATAGTTGGTGATTGCAAGGATGAAACGGTGACCCCTTGCTGATGGTAGGGATATTGGTCCGACGATATCCATCCCCCATGCCTTGAATGGCCATGATGCTGTCGTTGGGTGCAGGTCTTCAGGAGGTCGGTGCATGTAATTGGCATGGATTTGGCACGTATGACAACGTTTGGCATAAGCAACTGTGTCGCCGACCATCCCGGGCCAAAAGTAGCCTATCCCCCACAGACAATCCCAAAGCTTAGGTCCGGGCTGGTGAGCCCCACAGGTACTGTCGTGGGCTTCGAGTAGAGCTTCTTGTGCTTCTGTCTTTGAAAGACGTTATAGCAGCAACCCGTCATACGATCTACAATACGATGCTTTTGTGGTCGAGTCGTAGTAGAACCTTGAGGCACGCCGACGGACAGACTCTCGCTCCCTGGCATCTTCGATAAGCATGTCGTACAAGACGTAATCGATGATCGAGAGACGCCAATCTTTCAGGTCGGAATGATCTAAGACCTAGTGTATAGTGTTCACTTCCAGGACTTCTTCCGACTGGAAGAGTTGTCGGCTTGTAACCATGACACGTTGATCTGTCCCTAGCGGTAGGGCCAGGTTAGCTGTTAAGGACGCTAGAGCGTCTGTGTGCATGTTCGTGGAACAAAGTATATGCTCAATGTGAAAGTTTTCGAAGGACTCAACCCGCTTGATAGCTGTTTTATGAAGTGGGATCAAATCATCATTCCTAACTTTGTATTCTCCCGTCATCTGTTTGACAATGAGCTGAGAGTCACCGTAGGCTTCGAGATGCTTTACCTCTAACTCCTTAGCCAGTTCGAGCCTAATAAGTAGCATGTTGTACTCAGCACATTGTTGGTGCATGGCCCAGTCAGAGAAAAGGCTCAGGGTAGAATGTGGTTATACGGTGAAATGAAGACCACCCCCACTCCTAATACGATAGATCCGCTCATGCCGACACGAGACGCACCATCAAAGAATATCTGCCAAACCTCTGCTGGGGAGGTTGTGTTGACTTCAAAGGGTTCATCTAGTAAGTCTTCAAACAAGTCAGTTTTCACTCCTTACGGATAGCTGGCCATGAGATCACAGATGGCCTGTCCTTTGACTGATTTTTGCGGCATAAAGTGGATATCGTATTAGGACAACAGGAGTGCCTATTTGGCTAAGTGCTAGTTTAACGCCCCTCGTTGTGTCATGAAGACTTGGATGGGGTTCATTCGGGAAATGACATGGATAGTCTGACCAACTAGGTAGCGTCGCATCTTTTGAATAGCGAATACCAAGGCTAAGCACTCCTTTTCAACCATGGGGTATCTTTGTTCGGCTCCCTGTAGAGTCCTTCTAAGATAGTAGATGCCTTGCTCATGGCCGGCATCATTGTTTTGTGCTAGAAGAGCACCAAGGAAATGCTCCATGCCTCGTATATAGATAAGCTTTGATCCCTTCAAAGGCCCGCTGGCAGGGCTCGTTCCAAACAAAGGAGACACCTTTCTTCATCAATTTAGCGAAGGGTTGGCATTTGCATGAAAGGTTTGAGATGAACTTCCGGATATAAGCCAATCGCCCCGGGAGACCCCTTAATTCTTTAAGATTCTGGGGTGGCTGAAGCTCTTGGATAGCTCTCACCTTATCTGGGTTGATATGGATCCCTTTTGTCATGACTACGAATCTTAAGAATTTACCACTGGACATCCCTAAGAATGATTTCGTTGGATTCATCTTGAGTTGACGAGTTCTCATGAGTTCGAACATCACTCTCAGGCCTTGGAGATGGTCGTCTTTGCTGCGACTTTTTACGACCAGGTCGTCCACATAGCACTCCACTATCTTTCGCAGATAATCTTGAAAAATTATGATCATGGCACGTTAATAAGTTACACTGACGTTTTTTAGTCCGAAAAGCATGACCGTGTAGCAGTATACCCCCATTGGAGTTCTGAATGAAGTATGTTTTTTATGGGTGCATCTTGATTTGATTATACCCTAAGAATCCATCCATAAAGGACATTCTCTCAAACCCGCACGTGTTATCAATGATGATATCTGTGATAGGTAAGGGAACTTGTCTTTTGGGCAAGCGGTATTGAGGTTTCTAAAGTCAATGCAGATGTGGATCTTACCGTTCTTCTTCAGGACTGGAACAACATTGGCTACCCAATCAGGGTGCTGTTCCTCTCTGATAAAGCCAGATTCGATCAGTTTTTTCACTTCGACTTTGATTGCCTCCATGACTTGTGGACGAAACCGTCTTTGTTGTTATTGAGGGGTTTGGCGTCTAGGCTGATGTTGAGGCGATGCATGGCGATTTGAGGATCAAGGCTAGGCATGTCCTCATAATTCCATGCAAAGATATTAATGTATTCTCATATGAGGGCAATGAGGCCTTCCTTATCTTGAGGATGTACGCTACTGCTGATAAATATAGGCTTGGGGTTGGCCTCATTGCCTATGTTTATCTAGAGGACCTCATCCTCAGTGGGTGGTTCACGTTGCTGGAAGCGACTACTCCACTGAGTATTAACGTGACGGTCCTACGTTTCATCATAAAGTGGGTCTTGATCGTCCTCTACCATTTTTGCAGCATCATTCGTAGTCATATTGACCGCGAGTTCCCTGAACAAGTTGCCCATGCTGACGTCTGAGCCCTATGCCAATGATGTCGATGATTGCTCATCCGAGCGGGCGTCGTCAGAGTCCTCGTCAAAATTACAGAATAACTCTGATGAGGGAGAAATGTAGCCCAAACCTCTTCAAGTCTTGGTGAAGTAATTAGAGGGTTTGCTTTAGGCACATAAGTAGGTCAGATGAACGTCTTCCTCCCTCGGCTATGGTTCAAGCCTTCTTGAGGAATGAAGTCGTAACCCATGTCCTTCATCATGCGCTTTGCCGTTTGACTGTATCGCGAAAGCTAGGGTGCTGGTTCCTCTTCTTCGGATTCATCCCATAATGTGTGCACGGGGTGATCGATCCATCCAAAGATAATATCCTTTTGATAGTCATCTTGGGTGGACACGATGAACACAGCCTACGAAGACTCAATCGTTTGTCCTTTTGTAACATACAACGAGTATACGGGAAAGTGTAAGGAAGAATCATTATACAGCCTCGAGATTGAATCATTAGGCATGTCATCCTCAGATGTCGAGCAGGATGACAAGTAAGCAAAGTTAAACTTCTCATTCAAGATAATCTCGTCCGCCTGAACAGCGTCGATTACATCATGGCTTTCGTAGCCGATTACAGTTGATTCTAAATCATTCAGAATAAGGCGGTCGTCATATTCGGGTTCACTATCAGCCTCGTTGCCACTCTCGGGTTCTTCGCCTGGTGGTTTTCAGAGTCTCGGTAAAGCAGGGATTCTGTGAAGTAGTTCTCGACTCCCTTGAAGGGTTGCTTGTCGGCAACTACTGTTTTCACCCGTTCATAGTCATCCACGTACTTTAGGCATTGGTGTAACGTTGATAGGACTATGCGGTTAATATGGATCCATGGCCGTCCCAAAAGCATGTTGTAGGAAGGCTCAGCGTTAATGACATAATAGGTCACCTCTGTCTTCATGTCACCTATACGACATTTTAGACGGATCTTACCGAGTGGCCGGGTCCAAGTAGCATTAAAGCCAAAGATAGTCATGGTTGTCGTGGAAAGGCACCTCAGGGGTACTCCCATGTGCTTGATAAGTTTCAAGGGGACAATGCTTAGCGCGGATCCTGGGTCAACTTGGATTCGGTCCACTTTTGAGGAACCGACGTACCCCGTGAAGTACAAGGGTCGATCATGAGAGGTGCTCTTGATTAGCATGTCCTCAAGGGTGAATATGATGCAGGGGACTCGTTGTTCGGCGACCTGACAGCATTGTACACATTTCCCTCCTGCATTTTCCTCTCTCGCGAGTGAGAAGTGTGTAACGAAGACCTCCGAGTCGGCCAATACCTCTTGTAGAGCTTCCTGGGTAGGTCTAGATAACCGCAGGAGTTCATACATGTTGATTCGGGCTGGAATGCTCTTCAGCTATGCGAGTACATTGAACTAAAAAGGCTAATTACTGGAGCTTGGCCCGTCGGGATTTAGAGGGGCTATTGCAGGTGGCCGCATGGAGGGTCCTGCTGGATCCTCCATTCTCGCAGGGTAATTCTTGGCAAATTCCTTGCCTGCTCTGGTGGCGAGGACAGCAACTTCTTCACCGAAGTTAGTGAGGGTGGCTATTGCCATTTCGTCTCCATCTAGAATAACGGAGACGGCATTATAAGGCTTCCTTTTGGTCTTCCTCGAAGGCCTCGAGGCCCATTTCTCATCGCCGAGGAGGTCCGGGTGGACCCACATTACTTGTCCTGATGGTAAAATTTAGGACACTATACCTTTTCCTCGTTAATTGTGAGGATCATTGTTAGTATCTTCAGGACCACCTTGGGGATAGGAATCACCCGTTGATTGTAGGGATCGTTGTTAGTATCTTCAGGACCACCTTGGGGATAGGAATCACCCCTGCCGGAGCCTGAATCTCTAGGAGATCTGTTCCAAAACTCACGGTTATCATGTTTGTGGCCACCTGTTTTTGTTCCTTCTCCTTCTTTGGGACCCCGCATCGTAGAGGGCCTAAAGCTTATCTTTGAGGATATAGCATTTGGAGGTATGGTGGTCGAGGAATTTATGGTACGCATAGTAACCCGGGTCACTGGTTTTGTTCGCCTCCTCAGGCTTGGTGATCTCTGGTAGTTTAATCATGTTACTTTTGATGAGAGTATCAAGGGTTGTCACCACTTGGTTCTCTCTGAAGTCGTATTGCCTTGGAGGGTATTTTTCGAACGGCCTAGGGTTCGGCCTTGGGGCCGTTTTGAGTGTCAGAGCTAAATCAATGGCCATGATCTCCTTTCCTCTTGATCGAGGAGGATTCTTAGGAGCACTTGGCTCCGAAGCTCCCTTCTTGGGGTGAGGCCCCTTGGCCTCGAGCCTCTTGGTCATATTCTCAACCTGCTCGCCCTAGCGGATGAGTTCTTTCCAAGTTCTGCTTTCTACCATGCCGACCTTAGACAGGGTATGGATCGAAAGATTATTACAGCACATCTCAATCAGTGTAAAATCAGAAACTTGGTCTCGGTAATGCACTGATCAGTTCCTGAACCTCTTCACAAAGTCGTTAACTAACTCTGACTTCCTTTGCTTTTTTGGAAGGAGGGTGGCCATCGATACCTTGGTGTCATCATCGAAGAAGCGAGCCAGGAAGAGTCTTTCCACATCGGCCCATAACTTGATGGAGCAGGGCTCTAACTTTCGGAACCATTCGAAGGCTACCCCTTTGAGGGTGCCGATGAACAGCCGGGTGAGGATGGCGTCGTTCCTGGTGAGGAATCCCATTTGAGCTATAAAATAGTAGATGTGCTGTGAGGGGGAGCCCTTGCCATCAAACTGTACCAAGCTGATGGGCTTAAACTTTGTCGGGTAAGGGACCGTGTCCCATTCAATAGGGTATGGTCTGACTACCCCCAGTTTGTTCATGTTTTGTTAGAGTTTCAAGGCATTGAGTTGGCTTTGGAACTCATCGAATCTCCTGTCTCGGGTAGTACCCCCGGTGCGCGACGTTCCTGCCGACGACTTTGAGGAGTGATCCGACAGGATTTCGACATTATCCTCCTGTTCAGTTGTCTGATTAGGAGTAGGTTCCCATCCCTTGCCTACCGATTTCCGCGAGGTACGTGTTGTGTTCTTCTTTTTCTTTTTATTTAGAAGCTGCTCTAACATGTCCTTTATGAACTCGATGGCTACTTGATGTTCTTCAAACTTTTGGGCGATCGTCTGATCGCTTGAGGTTTTAGCCATGTGCACCCTTGCTAGCTCATCATGACTTGAGTGTGATGTCTAGGATGTGGCCGCCACTGAGCAAACTTCTTCTTCCCCCATCGGAGGGAGGCACTAAGGTTGCATAATCGAACCTGATATTCACTCCCGTACAACTACACGTATGTCGGAATATACCGCCTCAATCGGGTTGAACAAGCGGATGATTAGGCCCCAGGAAAGAGTCCGAATCAGGAAGTATGGTCTTACCCTTGTCTGTTATATTGATTGTAGCGGACGGGAGTTCCAAATCGTCGGCGGTGAGCCTCTTTTGGTGGTTCCACCTTCGACGAGGAGATCCTGTTTTGGAAGGCTACTGAGCAAGCCATTCGAACACCGAAGGTCTCGACGTTCCCACACACTGGCAGTCGGTAAGTACTGCTTTGATAAGCCTTTCGCAGTGACACTGTAGACTCATCTCATGCATGGTGCATTTGCGAGTTAGGTAACCTCAGAGATCTTTCGCGGGTGGTTGGTGACAACCCCCAGAGCTAGATGGATCAGCTTGGTGACTGCACGACTGGGGTTTAGACGAACCCTCTGTTTTGCCTTCATTGTTAAGGCTTGTTCGGCTATGACGTCTCCCCATCAAGCCTGCTCCTGACGACCTGCCTGCTTGGGTAGGCTCGCCTGATTTTGGTGGTCTATTTGCTTCAGGGATGTGACCTGAGAAGCGGAGTTCGTTTGTTTTGGTTGGCCCGCTTGGGTGACCAAGCTTGCCAGGAGTACTGGACTCGTCGAGATGGGAGATATTACAATCAGAGTGAATCTCACCTGTACACGAGAGTTCACCTGGTTTGGTGACTTCCTTAGCATTGGAAGGGTTGCGTCTCCATTTTGCATTTTTCATACCTGAATAATAACTCAGGCCATCATACGAGGCAAAGGTCTGAGCCTTCTGCTAGGCGAGGGCCTGTCGTCACCGCTGTCGAGCTCTTCTTGAGAGAGGAGCACCTATACAGATTATGACGGCATGGTTTGTGTCGAGGCGAACCACCATATCCTCCTAAGAGGGGGTCTGTGAGGGTCATTTAGCGACCCATCTGGCAGTCTTTCTGATACGGGTGTATCTTCTCTTTGAAACTTAGCAATCCTCATGGGTGCTTGAGGATATATGATTCTCATAATAGCATGATAATAGGGGTGTAAAACAGTACAGTGGAACGCAGGAGGAAGCATGGAACGAGATGACGAGCAGCAAATTCAAAGAATCTAGTTTTTAGCTCGTGAGTCGACTCATACATGTACATGAGTCGACTCATCAGGTTGAGTCGACTCATGACTGTCATGAGTCGACTCACGAAACCAAGCCCTGTTAGCAAAAGTCTCTGACCAGTCGACTCATCAGTTATGAGTTGACTCTTATGTGGTCATGAGTCGACTCATCTCAGTCATGAGTCGACTCATCGACGGTTTCCTAGTTTGGTTGGGTTTTTGTTCACACGAATTCCTGTTGGTTTTGGGCTTGATTATTTACCAGATTGCCATCTACATTTGTACACCTATATAAAGGATTGTTTTAGGGTTTCTAAGCAATCTAGAGGAAATTAAGAGAGAATCTAATCATTGTATTAGGGTTTAGAGAGGATTGAGAGGTTGTTCTCGATTCTAGTGAGATTGTAAGGGAGAGATTGTAATCTTTTGTTCTTTATAATCTAGAGAAGGTATTTTTCTTCGCCATACTGAATTGTTCTTGTGTTTTAGTCATCCTCTTCTCAACCCACCTTTTGGTAATTCCGCGACCAAAGAGTGCTCTGATACTAACTTGATACGAGTTGAGCACCCTTTGGTCGCGGAATTACCAAAAGGTGGATTGAGAAGAGGATGACTAAAACACAAGAACAATTCAGTATAGCGAAGGAAAATACCTTCTCTAGATTATGAAGAACAAAAGATTACAATCTCTCCCTCACAATCTCACTAGAATCGAGAACAACCTCTTAATCCTCTCTAAACCCTAATATAATGATTAGATTCTCTCTTAATTTCCTCTAGATTGCTTAGAAACCCTAAAACAATCCTTTATATAGGTGTACAAATGTGGATGGAAATCTGGTAAATAATCAAGCCCAAAACCAACAGGAATTCGTGTGAACAAAAACCCAACCAAACCAGGAAACCGTCGATGAGTCGACTCATGACTGAGATGAGGCGACTCATGACCTCATATGAGTCGACTCATAACTGATGAGTCGACTGGTCAGAGACTTTTGCTAACAGGGCTTGATTTCGTGAGTCGACTCATGACAGTCATGAGTCGACTCAACCTGATGAGTCGACTCATGTACATGTATGAGTCGACTCACGAGCTGAAAACTGGATTGTTCGAATTTGCAGGTCGTCGTCTCGTTCCACGCTTCTACCTGCGTTCCACTATAATGTTTTACACCCCTATTCTCATGCTATTATGAGAATCATCTATCCTCAAGCTCCCATGAGGATTGCTAAGTTCCGAAGAGAAGATACACTTGTATCATGGGTCCCCTCTTCAAGAACTTGAAGTCCCGTTCAAATTAGAACTTTTTCTGAGGAAACTCTCGAGCTCCTCCATCTTTTTTTCACCATCTGGCCTTGCTAGGAATCTGGTCTCGACGTCCAATCGGAAAAAACTCATTCGTCCCGCGTCTCGTCATAGTCACCGTTCGCCCTAAATTGCAATCCTTTGTCGATGGCTCTTCTGGAAGTCTAATACATAGTGAGACAAACTTCTTACTTGCATTCACTAGTCTCTTCGCTCGCGTCACCGTCCCCAAGCTTGTCTCCCTCGGAAGAGATACCGAACGAAATATAAACTTTTCACCACCTTTGGTGAAGGTATACTTCTGAGCCCGCCTCTCGTAGATCGCATATATATCCCATAAGTACGGATTGCCCAGTATAATCTGACAAACATCCAATGGAACGACGTCGCATGTGACATCGTCAATATATGACTCGTGGAGCACAAATCTGACAATGTATTGATCAACTACACCCAGTTTCTCCTCCTTCTGAATCCACCCCAAAGGATAGGACTTCGGATGCTTGACCGTCTTCAGACCCAGCTTCTGCACCAATGCCTCGGATATCAAATTCTTCTCACTTCCTGGATCAACAATGGTATCAACCAAACTGGTCTTCACTTACAACTTAAGAACAAAGAGCTTCTCCCTCGGGTCTTCGTCCTCTTTTGTGACCTGTTTCCCCGTCATAAGGTGAGACTGTTATTGGGCTCTATCATCCCAGGAACTTCCTTCGAACCATGTGCTATCATGTATGCCTTTTTCTCCTCCTTCCTCTTCAACCCTCTTGGCTTCAGATGAGGATACTTCTCCCAGCATCGATCAGCTTCGTGCCATGTCTTCTCGCAGTGACTACAAATCAGCCCAGCTTTTCCTGGATCACCCTTCTTCTCCTCCTTGTGCTTGGAACCACTAGACTCACCACCCGTTTGGTTCGCATCTTCTTTTTCTTTGTTGCTCTTCTTCTGCTTGCCTTCGATGGCAATAGCCTTCACGCTCGCCTCTGCAATTGATTCCACCGTGAATAGCTTCATCTCCTTCCGGATGTAATCGCTCAATCCCATCATATACTTCATAAACACGGAATATTCCTCTGTCATAATGTTGAGGACCATCGCTTGCTGCTAAAACTCCGTGGTATATTCTTGAACATTTTGATTGACTCTTTGGCGCAAGCCGTACCACTTGTACCAACTCCTCAAGGAACCCCACCGGATAGAACTGCTTCCTAAGTAGCTCCTTGAATTTATTCCACGACGCCGCCTTCTTTTCTTGTTTGCAATAGGACTTCCACCACGTCAACGCGTGCCCCAAAAGCTTCAACGTTGCGAACACGATCTTCTCCTTGGATGAATATCCGTAGAGAGTAAAGTACATCTCTATACACTCAATTCAATCATCGAGCTTCTCCACTTTAACACTCCCATCATAAACAAGAATCTCAACCTTGAAGTCTATCTTCAAATTCTGGTAATTCTTTTTACCCCCTTGATGTCCAGCAGTCCTAACAATCTCAGCCTCTCTATCTGAATCAGATTTCTCATTCTCTTCGTCAGACTCGATGAGTTTCTCGGCCTCCATTTTGTCCCCTTTGTTAATGAGACCTACGAGCTGACTGAGTGTCGAACCGATCGTCTTGATCTGCTTCTCCATGGCATCAAGTCTTGCTGAATTATCTACTTCAGACATCTTCTCCTTCCTTATCTTCTGGATTTGTTCTAAGGAAATAAGGATCTCGCCAAGCTTCTTGTACTGTGATCGAGTAAGGACCATACACAGGATGCCCCTTCACCGGATCTGATTGTCTGATACCAACTTGATACGAGTTGCCGTGCGAGCACCCTTTGGTCGCAGAATTACCAAAAGGTGGGTTGAGAAGAGGATGACGAAAACACAAGAACAATTCAGTATGACGAAGGAAAATACCTTCTCTAGATTATGAAGAACAAAAAATTACAATCTCTCCCTCACTATCTCACTAGATTAGAGAACAACCTCTCAACCCTCTCTAAACCCTAATACAATGATTAGAATCTCTCTTAATTTCCTCCAGATTGCTTAGAAACCCTAAAACAATCCTTTATATAGGTGTACAAATATGGATGGCAATCTGGTAAATAACCAAGCCTAAAACAAGCAGGAATTCGTGTGAACAGAAACCCAACCAAACCAGGAAACCGTTGATGAGTCGACTTATGACTGAGATGAGTCGACTCATGACTTCATATGAGTCGACTCATAACTGATGAGTCGACTGGTCAGAGACTTTTGCTAACAGGGCTTGATTTCGTGAGTCGACTCATGACAGTTATGAGTCGACTCAACCTGATGAGTCGACTCATGTACATGTATGAGTCGACTCACGAGCTGAAAACTAGATTCTTCGAATCTGCTGCTCGTCGTCTCGTTCCACGCTTCCTCCTGCGTTCCACTGTACTGTTTTACACCCCTATTCTCATGCTATTATGAGAATCATCTATCCTCAAACTCCTATAAGGATTGCTAAGTTCCAAAGAGAAGATACACCTGTATCACTTTCGTTCTGTGTTCTTGGCCTTCGATTCGGCCTTGATTGATTTGGGGGAGGTCTGACCCCCTGCCATGACCCGGATGGGGTCCTCAGGCACGGAGGCTTTGACCGTTTGAGATCAGCCTCTACGCATGACTCTATGGCATATGCGGGACGTATTTCCACCAGAGGAGGAAGAAGACAAGTACTCTTCGTACTTAGCTTGGTCGAACTCGATTTCGAGGGACTCTACGGTTGTCCCGACAGCAACCTTGTTGAACTACGCTACCACCATTTTGGTTGAGAAAATTGCTACTCCTACTGCGGTCACCATCTTCTGTAGGTGTAATTTTTGATTTTCCAAAATGGAGATTTTATTTGTATTGATAAGAATAGCTTATTACAAACTAATGAATCGAAATTACAACAGAAGAGGAGGGAATGCCCTTCTTGTTTAACATGGGGACTTTGGTAGCGATAGTATGTCTCGCTCAGTTCTCGCACCGAGTTTACTTCCCTTGGACGATCTGATCGAAGTTACAGGTGAGCTTCAGTATGCAGTAGAAGCTTGTGTTGAGTGAGTTTGAGTCTCTGAGTTCAATGGCGATCGAGGCCGAGAACTCAAGGAAGATTCTACAGTGCAGAAATGTTGTAAAGAGCAGATTCTTCACTCACTCCAGAGCTGAAAGCTAATGGTCTGGTTCGCTGATTCAATCAATGAATTCTTAATGAACGAACCTTGAACCTCTTTTGTAGTCAGGAGAGGCTCTTAAATAGAGAAGAGACGACGTAGTCATCTGTACTATGGGCAGCCGCTTGATGGGCTCGGAGCAGTGTGCTCCTTCCCTTCACGTTACGAGGGAATGGGAAGGCCCATCTTTGTACGTGATATTGCAGCTACAAGGTACCCTGGTGAGCCTAGAGAGTTTGTTGATCTCTTGGCTGGTCGTTTGAACGTGCAGGCGAGTCCCAGTCACTTAATTAATCTTGACTCGTGTAGACGAGTCGGGTACGCAGGCAAATTTGACGACTATGCGGATTTGACTGGTCACTTATACTATAAATGGCTACTTGATGGGCTTGGAGTACTGTGCTTCTTCCCCTGACGTCGCGGGTAATGGGAAGGCCTATACCTGTACGTGATATCGTGGCTGTCCAGTACCTGAACGAGTCTAGCGAGTTCGTTGATTGCCTAGCCCTATAGGAGGGTCCAACTCGTGAACAAACTTGACTCGTGCAGGCGAGTTAAGTGTGTCAGTGGACTTTAGGTCGTCTGGTAGGTTGTTTGGATGTGCAGGCGAACTTATGGACTACGTGGTCTTAACTTATGCTGGCGAATTAAGCACGCGGGCGAGCTTCTTTAATGCTGGCGAATTCTACTTTTGAGTAGATTTAACTTGTGCAGGCGAGTTTAAACAATCAGGCGGAATTCAGACTCTTTTGTGGTTAAAGTAGTTTTCACCACCTACAGTCATCCCAGCAGTTGATGCTCCTCGGCTTGAGAAAGCTGTACCAATCGAAGGCGGCCTCGTGAAGGATGCTAACGAATGACCAGACTATCAAAGGTTCATTGCTGGAGATCACACCCAGGTGGGACTTGAAGTAAATTAGGTGCTGAGTGGGTGAGACATTTTCATCGAATGACTAGAAGTTAATTAGACTAAAATTCACCGAATACAGGATTGACTCCCACTCCCTTGGGTAGGGACATGGAATATTAGTTTTCTTTACTTGTTGAGCGGACATCAATTTGTTGATCTTGCTCTCTAGGTCTTTCATTTTCTCGTCCTCGCCCGTATTCTTCTTTGGGTGATTTCTGGGAGGAACAACTAGACCACCTCTAACGTTGTTATCCTCAGTGGGAGCACCCTCAGCAGTTTTGGTCAACAAGAGGGGTATCAGCGTTGAGATTTTCATCCACGTCTAAATCACAATCTTCTTGATTGGTAGCGTTACGACGGCTAGATTCACTAATCTGAATTGATAAGGCTTGAATCTATTGATCATGCAATTCCCTTATCCGTTGAACAGTCATTTCCATTTCGAATTTGAAATTCTCTTTCTGCTTGGCTAGAGCGTCTTCCAGGATTTTGGCCATTTGTTCAGCATTGATCATGAACGCCTCACGAGATTGTCCAGTGTTGGACACCGTATTGTTAGAAGTGATCGCGGAATTAGCGTATGACATTTCATCCTCCGAGGAGTGTTTTCTATCCGGTCTAGGTCGTCTAGTTCTTGACCGTAACTAAGCGATGCACTGAGATGCTTTTAAGAAAGAGTTAGAGCTATAACGCCTTGTCTATTTTCCTTTATCGACCACATTAATGGTAACTTTTGGAAGATTGTCATCATGTCCGACAGATTTCTTCTTGTAGAAGCATCTTGATTTAAATTTGAACACTTCGGTGGAGATTCTTTTGAATACCGAGACCCTTTGGGGAGCGATCTTAGGGTAGCTGCACTCTGATAATACTACCATGATTAACCTCTTACAAGGATAGCAAGAGTCTAATTCTAGGATACTTCTCTCTCAAGACTTCTTCGTACCCTAGCGTGATAATACAACTCATTAATATTGTGGTCGGAGCAACCTATCAACTATTGACTTGATTCCCCAGGTATGACGTTGTCATGTAATGAACACGTCTCCTTCTGTGTATGTAACATCTTGTTGGCATTCTTAGGAGTCACGCGTTTAGATCCACCCCCTTGTGAGTGTGAAATCTTAATGGGCTCCTGAACCTGGACACATAACCTCAAGCAGGTGGTTATGGGTATTTTCCCAATATGGGATGGCTTCAACTTGTTAAGAGGACGTACACGACCCCCAGTCTGATGAATTGCTCGGGGTTCATTCACCAAACCTAATTACTCTTTAACCAGAGTTTTGCCTTGATCTTCAAGCAAAGGACTAAGGTGATCCGTAATCTTCATCTTGAATCAGGAGAGATCCACACCACCATGGGACTTCACCGGAGGTACAAGATCGATAGAAACGGGAACGAAAGAGGATGGAGACTCGAAAGTGGCTGCGAGAGGTAAAGCGGGTCTGAACCAGGTTGAGCTGGCTTGGCCTTAGCGTGGGCCACCTTGAGGTGGCTCATCCTTGGCTGAGCCACTCTTGGGTGGCTCGGCTTTAGCTAAGCCACTCTTGGGTAGCTAGTGTTTTTCGGACGTCTTGGTATTTGTCTGAGTTGCTGTTTTGGATTTTGGCATCTATACTTGGTGTTATTTTGATGGTTTTTTGGCCACCTCTTCCTTGTGCAACTTCTTTGTTTCCTGCATAGGAACCCGTGCATGCACGAGTAGTGCATGGCGCTTCTGAATACTCTCCTCGATGGTCGAATGGGTCCTTTTGATGCTGACTCATTCATTGGTTGATGGTTTAGAGGAAGAGCTATTTGCTCGCTACTAAGGCACTTAGCATTTTTTGAATTCTAGATCCGCCATATAATAAATACCATCAATCGGCTCCAAGGCCTTGGTTAGTTGACGCGTGAGGCGTTAGTATTGCCTTTTACGAGCCCTCTTTGACAGAATCGACACGTCTTCAGCACTCAACTCCTTGAATAAGGAGGAATTCAAATATGTAGAACCGGCTTCATTGGACGTCGGAGGGGTGTTGCAAGGCACAACTACAGTAGCAATGGGCTGATGATCATTAGCTTGGGTCTTCAGATCTGAAGACTAACAAACCTTCCTCGAGGAAGAGATCTTCCTGCACTTGCGAGGGGAGGAGGATCTAGAGGAAGACGACATGTATTCCTCGTACTTCTATTGGTCGAACAAATAGTCGACCTCTGTATCAATCGGGATTAGGATCCTTGGTTGTGACACTACAGCCTCTGATAGAGGTTGTTGGCTCCTACTGTGATCGCTAGCGTATTTGCGTCGAAAGTTGGTTTATTCATAGAACTTATTACACGTTTATCGATTACAATGAATTCAAAAGAGTTAATCTTTTTATAAGACTACTAGCTTACACAAATAAAACAAGAATTACAACTCTCTTCAAGTACACATAGAGGACGTTTATCACCCGCTGCTTGGGTGGGATCTTTTCCTGTGCCAGGGACGTGTTAGTCCGTGGACCGCCGCGAATCAGATCTGTTACAGAATATAATTTTAATACTCTTTCTTCACAAAGAAAACAATCACAAAAGTGATAATCTCAACCAAGTGAGATTACGACTCTTCTCGAGATCAAAACAAAGTCTGATCTCAAGTAATGATGAAACGGGCCTCAAATCCTTTGAATAGCTCCCTCTTTATGCGGGAGTTCGCTAAGATCTGCTGGCCCTCCTCTAAAATTTGTGGATTACTCTTTAATTTGATAGCACCTCACCTCCAATTTCAGATCCCCTGTGTGTAGGAGCCTTAGGCTTGTATTTATAGACTTCGGATGCAGCATTTTAGGATAGGAATTGATGATTTGACCTTATCCTAAGTTATTAACTACTTAACCATGTTTAGGAATAATATCAAAGCAATTAGGAGGATTTGAAACAAACAAATCCTGAGAAAAACTATCAAAAACATGTTTCAGGTATTTCTGGACGCGAGCCACCCTATGGTGGCTCAGCACTGTGTGAGCCACCTAGCCTTTGCCGAGTTGTTTTTATGCGACTCGGTTGCCAAGGGCTTTTCCGGTTTGGTCTTGTTCCGTCGTATTGCGTATTTCGCACTTGTTAGCTCTTTTACGATACGGATAATCCCGTTTGACTTAGATAATGATGTTCATCACCTTCTTTTGATTTTGAGCTGTGCATGAGAACCTATAGGCAATTTTTGACGTCTATATCTCTCTAGTGGAATTAAACATTAGGTGTAGGTACAAAACAAGCAAAGGAGCAATAATGTAATACAATAAGCAAGATAAGCACAGAAGAAGTGTATAAATGATCATCATCAGGGCCTAACTAAAATAGAATAAATTAACTCTGAATCTAGAACAAATGTAATATGTATCAACACAAGTGTCAAGTGAAATCTCACTAAAGCACTCAGCCTCTACAAAATAAAAACACAAAGTCTAATGTCTAAAAATAAACATCTACTGTGGAGCTCTAAAAATAACTACAAATATAAATAACTAGATGGAATCTAAGATGCAATCCCATCAACCTGCGACTCTCCATACACCTGATCGCTGCCTGAAAAAGGAGGAAAAAATGAGTGTCAAAGCGCTAGTGAGATCCACCGCCCCCCAGGGGAAGGGGTAGGAGTATATAAGAAAATACTATTGGTACAAAGTCAAATAGTATTTTCTTATATACTCCTACCCCTTCCCCTTTGGTCGGTGGAGGAGATCTCGCTAGTGTTTTAACGCTCGTTGTTTTCCTCCCTTTAAGGTAGCGATTTTAAAGTAAGGAGAGTCGTAGGTTAATGGGATTGCATCTTAGAATCCATCTAGTTATTTATATTTGTAGATATTTCAGAACTCCACATATAGTTGTTTATTTTCAGACTCTAGACTTATATTTTATTTTGTAGAGGTTGAGTGACTTAGAGAGATTTCTTTTAACTCTTTACTTTGAGACATGATATATTTGTTACAGTTTAGAGATAATCTTATTCTATTTCAGTTGGGCTCAATTGTTGTTTATTTTCCATATACTTCTTCTGTGTATATTCTGTTTTTATACTATTTTTATTATTTGCTTATTTTATACCTTCACCTATTTGTTGATTCTACTAGAGAGATAGTAACTGTGATGGTGAAACATGTCATTGCATAGTGTTGGTGTTTGGTAGGTTTGATAATCCGGGTTTCACCTTGGACTGTAGCCTTGTGTGAACCTTAGGGCGTCACAGTTGGTATCAGATCTCTAAGTTTTAATATTCTTAGGATCATTCATGTGTCATATTATGGAGCTAGGATAGAATTTTATAGGAATCATGTATAGAGTCCTCTAGGAATTCCTAGTATGATGAGGACGTCAGATATATATACGTGAAAATTACAATTTTTTTTATGATGAACTATTTTCTTTGAAGTATAAAGCATATAATGGATGACAAGTGATATTATTTTCTTATTGATATATGTTTTATCTTTATGCCTAAGATCCTATTTACTAAGTTTAACAAGCTCTATCCCTAAACTTATAGATGTCGGGAAGAGGACGTGGACGCAGAGGTACTCGTGCTCTGGGAGCTGAGCAAGATGATAGAGAGCTTGAGCCATAGTAGTCCCCGCAGTACTTAGTGGATCTCTTAGCACATTTGGCAGCTCAGCTGGCAATGATTGAGGAGCAGTTAGCAAATCAGGCTCAGCAAGAGGCACCCATTCGGGAGAAGACGCCCATTCGGGAGGTGATACCAGAGGAGACACTAATAGATACACCACCACCATCAGTTGATGATGGAGCTGCTGAGCAAGAGGCTTGGCTTCGACTGGTAGAGAGATACCAAAAGTTTAAGGTACCAGAGTTTCATTGTTCGTCGAATTCCATTACTGCATACAAATGGAAGGAAGATGTGAGCAACATTTTGGATATACTTAAAGTGAATACTGTGCAAAAGCAGAGGCTAGCAGCTTTCAGCCTCAAGGGTGATGCAAGAGGATGGTATCAGCTTTGTTTCCCTCCAGATTAGAGAATGAAGATTTTATGAGAGACTTTTGAATACTTCTTTGACGAGCAGTATGTATCAGCTGTAGTGAAAACCAGTAAGGAGTTAGAGCTAGCCTAGTTGGAGCTGGGGGATATGTTCGTGACGGATTTTGAGAGTAAATTTATGATACTACTTAGATTCACGGGCATATGGCAAACCGAGGAGTGACAGGCTCAGATGTTTATGATAGGACTTCACCTAGGTTTACGTCGATATCTGGTATCACGAAGATTTCGGCCAGTGCGGGAGGTAGCGGATGCCGCTATGGCTCAAGAGACAGACTCAGCTATGTTCCTAAAGGGCAAGGATGGAAATGTTAAATGAGGACAGCTCGATGATAAAGGTAAAGGTAAGAGACCTTTTGCAGGACCAGGAGGACCCCAGCACTAGGGTAAAGGTCCACATTAGCAAGGTCCCCATAAGAAGGGATATTAGCAGGATCAGAGGACGTAGTAGCAGTGCAGATTTTCAGGGGACTTGTTTCAATTGCAACAAATTTGGACACCGAGCATCCAAGTGTTGCAGCTTACCCTCATCAGGCCAGCAGCGCAAGAATCATCAGTAGCAACAGCAGCACCGTGCTCAGCGCCGAGGCCAGGGCCAGCAGTTGAGGATTGAGGCACCGCCAGCAGTCCCGAGGATTGAGGGATAGGTGCAAGCTATTCAGGAGGTCCAACAGGAATAGATAGTCTTATATGTTCCAAGTGATGCAGCGCAACATCCTTCGGCTAGTGGTAGAGTATATGCAATTATTCCTCGTGACCATAGCGCGAGTAGGTCCATGGTGGAAGATACATTCCTTGTGAAATCCTTTCCAGCACATATCCTTTTTTATTCTGGCAATTCGCATTCCTTCATCTCCTGTGAGTTTATTGTTAGACTCCAGCTTGTAGCGCACCTGTTAGATATTTCGTTATCTGTATCTACTCCTTTGGGAGAGGTGTCTCTTTTAGAGAGCGTTTGTAGGAGATGTGTCATCAGCTTAGACGAATCTGAGTTCATGATTGATTTGATCGTGTTGCATATGTCTGAGTTCAATGTTACCCTTGGTATGGATTGGTTATCTTCCTACCATGTGAGCGTATGTGTAAATTTTGATCTCCTGAAATAGGGATCTCATTTGTATTGATAAGAATGGCTTATTACAAACTAATGGATCAGAAAAATTACAACAGAAGTAGAGGGAAGGCCCTCCTTGTTTAATATGAGGTCTTTGGTAGTGATAGGATGCCTTGCTCAATTCTCGCACTGCGTCTGCTTCCCTTGGATGATTCGATCGATGTTGCTGGTGAGCTTCAGTACACAGTAGAAGCTTGATTGGGTGAGTTCGATCAACTGAGGCCAAACGGAGGCTTGTGCTGGTTGGCTGACTACTTGGAGAGAGCTACCATGCAAGAACTTGCAAAGAGCCTAAGAGCCTCAAGTTTGAGAGTTCAGACGAGTCTGCAAAGAGCTACTATGCAAGAGTCTGCAAAGAGCTTGAGAGTATTAAGTCTGAGAGTTCAGATGAGTCTCTTCAAATGAGGGAGCCTTTACCAAATGAGCCAAGGTTCAACCTTTGGAAGATTAGCCAGCTAAGCAAGCAGCAGCTAATCCCCCTTTTTTCACGCTAGCTGAAAGTGGCTTTAAATAGGCAAGGGATGGCATGGGTCATCCCTTAATTTGTGGGATTTGACCACTAGTAGGGGTGAGGGAGCCAGCCATCCTAGTTGTGGGATTTGACCACTTAGGGGGTCTTGTCAGCCACCCTATTCTTGTTAGGTGAGGAGCGCCATGCTTTCTCCTTTGATTTGTGGGATTTGACCACTGATGTGACTGTTCCAATACTCCAAGTGGGCGGCGGATAAAGCAGGCGGGTTTCTAGTTGTTAGGTGAGCTTAGTCCACACAGGAAAGGTGCAGGCTGTCAGGCGAGCTTCGTCTTCAGGCGAGCTCGAACCTTCGCGCTGGCGAGTCAGCCAAACAGGCGAGCTTCGAGCTGTCAAGCAAGCTTCGCTTAGTTCAGGCGAGCTCGAATGTTCAGGTGAGCTCTAGCCTTATAGACGGACTTCCTTACAAGCGAACTTCACCCTTTTTAGGCGAGCTTTAGCCTTCAGGTGAGCCTGGATCATGCAGGCGAGCTTGACTTATGCAGGCGAGCTCTAGAACATGCTTCAAAGAATAGGCCATAACTTTCAAGCCGTAAGTCGGAATTGGACGAATTATATATGAAAATTGACTATCTCGACAAGATGGAGCTGACCAAACCTACCCCATAGGGTTTGGTTTGCTCCTGTCCGTTTCACCAAATTCCTTCCGGTTTGAGAGATATCAACGTTTCCCCTTTTTAGCTGTTTTGGGCGAGGTTTTAGCAGTCTTATTCTGAACTTCTCTGATAGGAATTAAAAGTAATTTTTATTGCCTACAGAATCCCTCCCAAAGTTTTTAGACCTGAATCAGGTTGCATGGGGTCTAGAACACTTTGGATATGAAGACCTGTATACTGATCACCGCTCAGATGGAGCGAGGCGCCTTCCAATTGAACTCGACGAGATTGAATTAGGATTTTTATCAAACCCTCAGCTATCAACGGACTTGATTTGTCTTTATCAACTGCCGTTTGAGTTAGACTAGCCATGCTCTTGCCCTTAGCATGGTAAGTTATCGAGGAGCTTCTCTTAGGCTCAATGCTAAGATTTCTCCTCTATCCTTAGCCATTTGAGGCGTTTGGATGTAGGGTGCAGTTTAACCTCGTGTACCAATCAGAGGAAATGAGCAGTTTAACCTCATGTACCAATCAGAGGAAAGGAGCAGTTTAGCCTCGTGTACCAGTTGGAGGTAAGGAGCAGTTTTACCTCGTGCACCAGTTGGAGGAAGGGAGCAGTTTAGCCTCATGCCCCGGTTGGAGGAAAGGATTACTTTAGCCTCATGCACTAGTTGGAGGAAAGAAGCAGTTTCAACTCGTGCACCGGTTGGAGGAAAGGAGCAGTTTATACTCATGCACTTAGGGGAGTGAATAAGCAGCAATTTATACTCATATACTTGTCAGAGTAAAGGAGCAGCAGTTTATACTCTTATACTTATCGAAGTAAATAAGCAGTAGTTTATACTCGTATACTTGTCGGAGTAAAGGAGCAGCAATTTATACTCGTATACTTGTCAGAGTAAAGAGGTAGTTTCACCTCGTGTGCCAGTTGGAGGAAATGTAGTTTAGTCTCGTGCACCGGTTAGAGGAAAGGAGCAGTTTAGCCTCATGCACCGATTGGAGGAAATGAAGCAGTTTAGCCTCGTGCACCGGTTAGAGGATAGGAGCAGTTTCACCGCGTACACCGGTTAGAGGTTGTCGGGTTATCCTTAAGAATATTCTCTAGGAACTTTTCATCAAAGGTAAGGAACAGTTTAGCCTCATACACCAGTTAGAGGTTGTCAGGTTATCCTTAAGAATATTCTATAGGAACTTCCCATTAAAGGTAGGAAATAGTTTATACTTGTATACTCGTTAGAGTAAATGGGAGAAGTTCGTCTTCTCTTAGGGCAAAGATGAACCCTGATCTGTCTTCTTTTAGGGGCAAAGACGAATCCTGATTTGTCATCTCTTGGGGCAAAGACGAACCCGAAATAACGGCACATCGCATGGTAGGCCCCTATTTAAATAAGGGCACATCACTCGGTAGGCCATTATCAACCAACACCTTTTACGGGAAGGACGGTGCTGGGGGAATCAAATCATTCAGAGACGTATGAGTATGACGATTGATTGTTATAGGAGCCCTCGCATGGTAGGCTACTACCCATCGATTGTTCTAAGGATATTAGAATGCTCGAAAAGGATCAGGTCGTTCAGGGACGTATAAGTATGATAACTGATCGGACAACATCATTTGCATGAATGACGGTGTCAACTATCGCAGGTAATCGTTAACTTGATAGGAATTGCCGCGATTGGAGCAACTTTTGTGGACCTACCGCTCCATTGAATAGAGTCGGTAAGTAGATTTTGGTCAGAGGTGTGATGTTAACGTGACAGGATTGTTTGTTGCAATTTGATCAACTCTGTGGCATTACTATCCTATTAGAGAGCATTGGCAAGTTGATTTGTTAGAGGTGTAGTGTTAACATGACAGTGGGAGTGGTCCCATCATCCTATTAGAGAGATCGATGGGAAAAATTTGGAGGAGACTATCAGAGGTAATAGTTAACTTGATAGTTTTACAAGATCCATCGTCCAGTTGAATGAGACTGATGGAGAAATGACTATCAGAGGTGACAGTTAACTTGATAGTTTTGGGGACCCAACATCTTATTAGAAAGGTTGACGAGGGAACTTGGCTTTGGTCCTATTATAGGAAGGTTTGACCAAGTGGGAGTTTCGGACGA
Source organism: Asparagus kiusianus (assembly GCA_022839385.1). Classification (NCBI taxonomy): domain Eukaryota; kingdom Viridiplantae; phylum Streptophyta; class Magnoliopsida; order Asparagales; family Asparagaceae; genus Asparagus; species Asparagus kiusianus. The sequence goes on along the minus strand of BQKN01065894.1, from coordinate 171,476 downwards.
TCTTAAATGTTCAAAGTTTTAGTCGCCCATTTTGAAAGTGGACCTCTCGTTCTTTAGAAGGAATCGAGAGGAAATTTTGACTCTTGTCCTAACTGTAGGAAGGTTTGACTGAGTGGGAGATGTAAGGATGAAATTCTCTGCCGATATGTTGCCCATTCGAGTAGAACATCTCCACTACGAATGGGTAATGAAGTTGCAGTCGGCTGTAGGTTCTCTGGCGATTAACGCATTTAAGCGTCACCAATCATCTTTGACCAGTAGTAGCCAAGTCTTCGTAGTCGGGCCCATAGTTTGGATCCAAGTCAGCGAGCTTGGTTGATGCCATCTTGGGCTTCGAAGCAGCGCCCCTCTGTTTTGACGAGGGTTTGGATGAGGATGTGGTTTCCACTACCGAGATGTCTTGGTCATCACCCCCTTGAAATTCGTATGGCCCTTCAGCATCCATGCGCTTGAGCATGCTCTCGACTTGTTCTCCTTGGTGGATTAAGTCTTTCTATGAGTGAGCTACGACTGCATCCATATTAGATAGGATGTCGATGGAGAGGTTGTTCCAGCACATCTCCATGAAAGTGGCCTCAGAAACCTGATCACGTGTATGCAGCGATCGGTTACTGAACCTCTTAACAAAGTTGCTTACAGACTCTGTCTTCTTCTGCTTTGTAACTAGCAGGGTGGTCATGGATACTTCTTTGTCATCGTCGAAGAATCTGGCCATGAAGAGCCATTCCATGTCCTTCCAGTAAGTGATGGATCCAGGCTCCAATCTACGAAACCATTCAAAAGCGACCCCCTTGAAGGTGCCAATGAACAGTCGAGTCAGAATAGGATCATTCCCCACTATGTGTCCAGTTTGCATCTGGAAGTAGTAAATATGCTGGGTAGGAGAACCCTTACCATCAAACTGTAGAAGGTCCAGTGGCTGAAACTTCACCGGGTAGGAGACTATATCTCATTCGATTGGATACGGTCTGACAACCCCCAGCTTGTTCATGTGCTTCTAGAGCTTCAAGGCGTCGAGTTAGCTTTGGAACTCGTTGAGCCTTTTGTCCTTTGGATTATGATCCGAAGATGACGCTCCTCTAGATGAATCGGATGAGGAGTGAGAAGGAGTAGGCACCCACTCTTTGTGCTTCGTGGATTTATGTGAAGCCCACGAAGTCCTCTCTCTCTTCTTCTTCTTCTCGCTCAGAAGCTATTCCAACATCTCCTTTAGGGATTTGATGGTTGCTTGTTGCTTGTCGAGTCACCTGGATATCTCATCAGGGATGTCGGTCATGTGCACATTTGCGTGCTCGCCCTGAATTGAGCTTGAGGTTTGCGACATCGCCACTGCTGAGCAATCATCATCGTCATCGTCAGAGATAGGTGCTAGGCACGTGTAGTCAAACGGAATGGCTACCCCCATTTGGGCGCGAGTGCGCTGGTGGATACCTTCACACTCAATGTCCTTGGATTTCCCCGTCACATTGACAGTTGCGACAGGGAACTCCACATCATCGGAAGCTCGTCTCTTCTGACGATTGCGTCTTTGGTAGAGAGGTCTCATCTCCGATGGTTGTTGAAAGAGTCTTTCGAACACTAATGGTTTAGGTGTTTCAGCACACTGGCAGTGCTCGAGTAGCACCACAATGAGCCTCTCGCAATGGTACTGAGGAATTGCCTCGTAGAGCGTGCGTTTGCAAGTCAAGCATCCTCTGAGATCCCATGTAGGTTGATAGTGACAACCCCTAGCGTCAGAAAGACCAAGTGAGTTCTTGCAAGAAGAGGGCTCAAGAGAGCACTTGGGAGAACACTTGGGAAAATCTCCAAGTGTTGAAATCTAGCGAGCTCACTCTGACAGGCGAGCTTGGGCCTGTTGGTGAGGTTCAGGCTGGTGAGGCTCGCCTGTTAGGCGAGTTTGGTGCATTGCGCCTGTCTGGCGAGCTACTGCTTTGCCTTTCTGACGAATGTCGGCTTGCTGATGAAGTTCGTACGTTAGGCGAGCTTGGTGAAATCTGCCTGTTTGAGCTTGCAGGCAAGCTTGGGCTATCAAGCGAACTTGATGAAGGTTGTTTGAACTATAGAGTTCACCAGATTTAGGAAGCTCTCCAGATTTGGGAAGCCTGCCTGAAGAGCAAAGCCCATCTGGGTAGGTGGGCTCGACTGATTTGAGCGGTTTGCCAAAATTAGGAACCTTGCTCATGGAACGAAGCTCGTGGGGCTCGCCTGAACTGCTAGACTCACCGAAAACACTAAATTCGCCAATTTTAGGAACTTTGCATTTTACCTTGGATCTCTTCAGGCCTGAATAGTAATTCAGGAAGTCATCGGAAACAAGGGCTTGCGTCTTTTGGCGGGCGAGAGCTTGTCGTCGTTGTTGCTTAGCTCTTTTGGAGAGGGAAGCATTCATGTCGACAATGAAGGTGTGGTCCGCGCCAACATAAATTAGCATCTCCTCTTGCATGGGCGTCTACAAGGATTGTTCAATGACCCATCGAGCAGCCCCTGAACTTGCATCCTTTGCCTCGGCTCGACCGTGATGGGCTTGGGGGAGATAGAACCCCCTGTGCTTGCTCGAGCGGAGTTCCCTGGTGTGGTTGCCTCGGTCACTTGGGACTGGGCCACACACACAACTCTATAGCACTTCCGAGATGCATTGTCGCCAGAAGAGGATGAAGATAAGTACTCCTCGAACTCGATCATGAGGGACTCAACAGTTGTCCCCGCCGCAATTTCATCGAACTGCGCCACCACCATTTCGGTTGATGAAACGGTTTCTCCCACTGTGGTCACCATCTTCTGTATGTGTAAATTTTAATCTCCTGAAATAAGAATCTTGTTTGTATTGATAAGAAAAGCTTATTACAAACTAATGGATTAGAAAAATTACAACAAAAGCAGAGAGAATGTCCTCCTTGTTTAACGTGGGGTCTTTGGTAGCGATAGGATGCCTTGCTCAGTTCTCGCACTGAGTTTGCTTCCCTTGGACTATTCGATCGAGGTTGCTGGTGGGCTTCAGTACACAGTAGAAGCTTGATTGGGTGAGTTCGATCAACTGAGGCCAAACGGAGGCTTGTACTGGTTGGCTGACTGCTTACAGAGAGCTACCATGCAAGAACTTGCAAAGAGCCTAAGAGCCTCAAGTTTGAGAGTTCAGACGAGTCTGCAAAGAGCTACTATGCAAGAGTCTGCAAAGAGCTTGAGAGTCTTAAGTCTGAGAGTTCAGATGAGTCTCTTCAAATGAGGGAGCCTTTACCAAATGAGCCAAGGTTCAACCTTTGGAAGATTAGCCAGCTAAGCAAGCAGCAGCTAATCCCCCTTTTTTCACGCTAGCTGGAAGTGGCTTTAAATAGGCAAGGGATGGCATGGGTCATCCCTTAATTTGTGGGATTTGACCACTAGTAGGGGTGAGGGAGCCAGCTGTCCTAGTTGTGGGATGTGACCACTTAGGGGGTCTTATCAGCCACCCTATTCTTGTTAGGTGAGGAGCGCCATGCTTTCTCCTTTGATTTGTGGGATTTGACCACTGATGTGACTGTTCCAATACTCCAAGTGGCGGCGGATAAAGCAGGCGGGTTTCTAGTTGTTAAGCGAGCTTAGTCCACACAGGCAAGGTGCAGGCTGTCAGGCGAGCTTGGTCTTCAGGCGAGCTCGAACCTTCATGCTGGCGAGTCAGCCAAACAGGCGAGCTTCGAGCTGTCAGGTGAGCTTCGAGCTGTCAGGCAAGCTTCGCTTAGTTCGGGTGAGCTCTAATGTTCAGGTGAGCTCTAGCCTTACAGACGAACTTCCTTACAGGCGAACTTCACCCTTTTCAGGTGAACTTCAGTCTTCAGGTGATCCTGGATCATGCAGGCAAGCTCTGCAGGCGAGCGTGACTTATATAGGCGAGCTCCAGAACATGCTTCGAAGAATAGGCCATAACTTTCAAACCGTAAGTCGGACTTGGACGAATTATATATGAAAATCGACTATCTTAACGAGACAGAGCCAACCAAACCTACCCCCATAGGGTTCAGTTTGCTCCTGTCCATTTCACCAAATTCCTTCCTGTTTGAAGGATATCAGCGTTTTCCCCTTTTCAGCTATTTCGGGCGAGTTTTAGCAGTCTTGTTCTGAACTTCTCTTATAGGGATTAAAGGCAATTTTTATTGCCTATAGTGAGTATTAACTATTTTGTGAAGACAGTCAGCTTGCGAGCTAGTGATGGGTCTAAGTTGGTGGTAGCAACCTCACAGGGAAACCAGCTTACGGAATTATTTCTGGCATATGTCGGGGAGGTGATGTTACAAGATCAGGGTGCAGATTTGAGTGAGAGTGAGTGGTCTCAAAGTATGAGGATGTCTTCCAAAACATACTAGGTTTACCTCCAATAAGAGAGGTCGAGTTTTGCATAGATTTGTAGCCAGGCACCGCACCGATTTCCCAAGCACCTTATCGTATGGCGCCTGTAGAGATAAGGGACCTCCAGATCTAGTTAGATGAGTTATTGTGTTAGGGTTTCATTCACCGGAGTCAGTCTCCGTAGGGGGCGTCGTTCCTTTTCGTGAAAAAGAAGGATGATAGCATGTGATTGTTCATCGATTATCACGAGTTGAACAAAGTCACTATCCTGAACAGGTATCCACTATCGAGGATTGATGACTTGTTCAACAAGTTATAGGGAGCATAGTATTTTTCAAAGATAGATCTTTATTCTGGTTATCATCAGTTGCGGGTCCGGGAGATGGATATCACTAGTACCACTTTTTTGAATCAATACTTTCGAGTTTCTTGTCATGCCATTTGGGATGACCAATGCACCCGTGTTATTTATAGATTTGATAAATCAGGTTTTTCGTCTATATTTGGACCAGTTCGTGATAGTGTTTATCGACGATATCCTTATTTATTCGAGGTCGGAGGCCGAGCATGAGTAGTACTTGTGGTTGGCACTACAGATTTTGTGGGAGCACCAATTATATGCTAAGTTTAGCAAGTGTAAATTTTGGTTATCTGAGGTCAGATGTTTGGGCCATGTTATTAGCCGGAAGGGCATTGCAGTGGATCCAGCTAAAGTAGAGTTCGTTCTTAAATGGGAGTCGCCAAAGACTATTACCAAGATTTGTAGCTTCTTAGGTCTAGCGGGCTATTACAGGAAATTCATCCACAACTTCTTGAAGATTGTGATGCCACTTACACACCTTATGAAGAAGGGTGTACAGTTTGTTTAGGGCACGGAGTGTCAGGAGGTCTTTAAGACTTTTAAGGCTAAGTTGACTTCAGCACCAGTGTTGATTCTTTCGAGCAGTGACAAGACTTTTGTTGTCTACACTGATGCATCATTATCGGGTCTTAGATGTATTTTGATGCAGACCTAGAGAGTTATGGCCTATATTTCAAGGTAGTTAAGGACTCATGAGCAGAATTACCCACGCATGACTTGAAGCTAGCAGCAGTGGTCTTTGCATTAAAGACGTAGAGGCATTATTTGTATAGAGTACACTTTAAATTATTCACAGATCATTAGAGCTTAAAATATCTATTTTCACATAAACAACTCAACAAGAAGCAACGGCGATAGGTCGAGTTTATAAAAGATTATGAGGCTGCACTTCAATATCATCCAGTAAAATCGAATACTGTAGTGGACGCATTGAGGAAGCATCATCGTGGACTTACAACTTTGAGATGTTCATTATATCGAGACCTTTATACCCTCAGCCACTATGATTTTAGGCTGGAGATTAGTGGAAGCAGTGCCTTCCTAAAAGCTTTACCAGTGCAGCCATCTTGGAGCGACAGAGTGGTCGTAGCTTAGCTAGAGGATTCTTGGATTAAAACCCAAAAGGAGGAGATCTCCAAAGAACCCAAGGCTGATTAGACTATTGGAACAGATAGAAGTCTTCGAATGAAGGGTCGATTAGTTATGCTGAATAATCCACAACTGAAGAGGGATCTATTTGATGAGGTATATCACACTAGGTATACAATGCATCCAGGCAAAACAAAAATGTACAATGACTTGAAGAGGTATTTTTGGTGGAGTGGCATGCGTAGAGAGATTGCAGAGTATATGACTAAGTGCTTTACCTACCAGCAAGTCAAGGCAGAATATCAGAGACCTACTGGAATTCTATAGTCTTTACCAATTCCCAAGTGGAAGTGGGCAGATATTTCCATAAATTTCATCGTAGGGTTGCCTAAATCAAAGAATGAAATGATTCTATTTAGGTGATAGTAGACGGGTTGACAAATTCGGCGTACTTCTTACCTGTGAAGATGACTTATACACAAATACATATGTGAAGATTTTCATCCGGGAGATAGTTCAATTGCATGGAGTCCCGGAAATGATTGTATCAAATCGAGTCTTAGTCTTCACATCTCATTTCTAGAGGAGTTTCCAAAATGTATTCAATAGCTAGTTGTCATTCAGTAGCGTCTTCCACCCTCAGACAGATGGTCAAACAGAAAGGGTGAATCAGGTATCAGAGGATATGTTGCGAGCATGCGTTATAGATTTTTAGGGTAGCTGGGAGGACCATATCTCATTGATTGAATTTGCATATAATAATAGTTATCAAGCTACTATCGGGATAGCGTCGTACGAAGTATTATACAGGAGGTCTTGTAGATCGCCTATATGTTGGGCAGAGCCAGAGGATAGCCTATTACTTTGGCCGGAGCTTGTTAGGCAGACCACAGAGAAGGTGACATTGATTAGAGAGTGCATTATTGCCGCTCAGAGTCAACAAAAGAGCTATACGGATCAAAGACGATGACCTCTAGAGTTTTAGGTCGGAGACTTAGTCATGTTGAAAGTATTGTCGATGAAGGATGTTCAGCAGTTCGGTAGATGGGGAAAGCTTACCCCGAGATATGTTGGTCTATTCAGGATTATTTAACGTATTGGAGCTGTTTCTTCTAGATTAGATCTTACAGCATTGATATCGAGTGTACATGATGTCTTTCATGTTTTGATCCTTAAGAAACATTTGCGTGATGAGGAGCAGTAGAGGGTGACAGATACACCAGAGATTGAGATCCAGGATTATTTGACTACCGTAGAGATTCTGGTATGCATTCTTACTAGAGAGAATAAAAAGCTTAGAAATAAAGTCATTATATTAGTGAAAGTTCAATAAAATCAGCAAGGAGCCGAAGAAGCTTCCTGGGAGCGCGAGGAGAATGTACGTTGCGACTACCCACACCTATTTGAGCAGGTAAGATGTTGATGCTTGAGTATGCTTCTATACATTTATGCTTATATATGTTATCTAGCCACATTTATATTTAACGCTAGAATGGGTCACTCAACACTTAGCTCATAATCATTCGGAACATATGTTATATATATGGGGGAATTTTTTACTTGACGTACCAGTTCTGATTAGTTAGGGGTTAAGTGAGGTTGCACACATTTTAATCTGTTAAGTTTAAATATTTGCTTATGTTTTGAATTTAAGGATTAATGGTACGAGATGGGTACTAGAGGGTTTCCTTGTCTGGATTATCCCCTCTTATTACTTTTCTTGCATTATTAATCTTTAAGATGCAGTTCCAGAATTTTGAGGATAAAATTCTTTTAAGGGAGTGACTGTAAAAACTCATATTTTTCTAGAATTTGAGATAATATGTGATAATTTGAATTAATGTGTGCTTAATTATGATAAGTAGATATTTAGCGTGATAAATATCATTAAATGATGTTTGAGAAAGACATCAAGTGATTTAAGATCAAACAAGTCTATATATGTGAGAGAAACGAGTCAAAACATGCACGAACGCAAAACAAGCACAAACAGTCTGCTTGTAACCTTAATAGTCGACTACTCTGAGTAGTAGTCGACTAGTCTGGCTAATTTTCCAGTTTCCTTTTTGATTTCGGGTCTGATTGGGTTATTTCGGGTTTTTCTCTGTATAAACTCATATTTTTCAAGAAAAATTAGTTCTTTTTATCAGAGTATTCAAACCCTAGCAGCCACCTTCTCCTCCCCTAAACCCTAGATCATTTTTGTGAGAGTTCAAGAACTTTTTGAAATAAGATTTCAATTTGGATTTGGCGTGTAGCTTAGGGATCTAAATTGGTTTTGCATCCTTCAGGTTTTTACAAGCTTTCAGGCAAGTTCATCTCTACTAACCCTACTCCCACTTTTTTAATTGTTTTATTGAGTTTTAATGTGGATTTATTGAGCCTAATTAACTATTTTGAGTTTAAAAGTAGTTCTTTTATGATATATTAGTTAAAGATCCAATCTTTTTGTGTTTAAAAGTTTATGAACGAATCATCAGAGGTAAATTAAGATCTGGAACTAATTAAACATGTGATTTATCTAAGTTTTGATAATTCTATCAATGTTTTGATGTTTTCATGCATGTTTAGAGCTTACATATAATATTTAATGTTGTAATTCTTGATTTGTATGTTAGATTAACTTCAGAGATGTTAATCAAGATATTAAAATATCTTATACATGTTTTATAGCAAGTTAAACAAGTTAGAATCATAAAACACTTAAAACCTGAGAAATAGAATCTGTTTAATACAGAGTAGTCGGCTAGTATCTTTAGTAATCGACTACTCCTTTCCTAATGCGACACACAGAAGTGTTTTTCATAGCAGAGTAGTTGACTAATAATCGTATTAGTTGACTACTCACTCGTAGTCTAGTTTTCCCAGTCTCTTAATGGGTTCATAGTAGTCGCCTACTTAGTGTAGTAGTCGACTAGTAAGACCTATTTTCTGAGTTTGTGCATGTGTATGTTTTGAGTCGCATTCGTTTGATTCGAGGGATTTTCTCAATCAACCCAAATTGTACTATGATGTTTGTAACATGTTTAACACCTGAGATGTCTGTAAGCAAGAGATATTGATCTGCACATCGAGTTTCGTGCACGAACATGTGAATACATGTTCCTAAATGAGTTTACATGAATAGTTCAGATGTATGACACATGTTAAGTTAATAGTGTTGGAATAACACACCCATAATACACGATTCAATAGTTGTGGATACTCAGTGTGGACGTTTTTTCCGTAATGGGACCTCGGCTGAACCACACTATGAGTATTTGGAAGTTTTTCCTGTAATGAGACATTAGCGGTACCAATACTCGAAGGTGATCGGTGTATTTTCAAGGTTAGGCTGTTGCGCCTATTCACCATTGTATGATCATCTGGAAGCATATTCAAAATAGGAAGATAACACCTATTGCCATAGAACGATTGAGTAAGGAAGTTGAACCCATATGTTATTGTGTAAACCTTACAAGAGTATCGTTATTTCATGTAGCCAGAATAGGGAGATAAAACCTATTGCCGTAGAGCGATTGAGTAAGAACCTTACAAGAATATCGCTATTACAAGTAAAGATGTAAACATATATATAGTTGTAGTTTACTTCCATTATCGATTACCCAAGAGTAGGGTATACCTTTGATACGTGGCATACATGATATAGCCTATTGTGGTTGTGAGTTGGATAATACTTCCTTATGATTATGTCAACTACCCGAGAGTAGTTCGAGAGGTGACATTGGTGCATTATGTTTGAGGTTTGGAGTATTTTTTTTCTTTTTGTGTGTTGTATTTTATTCATAGGATTGGAATTGGTATTTAGATATTTACAATTTGAGACATGGTATACATGAGGGTTTCCTTGTTTGGATTATTTCGCTCGACGTAGTAATTCCCGTATTGTGAATTTCTCAATACCAATCTCCATTTAGAGTTATATGAATGATTTTATACTTATATGTACAGACTCTATTTTCTTATATACTCCTACCCCTTCCTCCTGGGGGCGGTGGAGATGATCTCGCTAGCACTTTGACGCTCGTTGTTTTCCCCCCTTTCAGGTAGCGAGTCTGGTGCACGGAGAGTCGAAGGTTGATAGGATTGCATCTTAGAATCCATCTAGTTATTTATATTTGTAGCTATTTTATAACTCTGCTTATAGTTATTTATTTTTAGAACCTAGACTTATATTTTATTTTGTAGAGGCTGGGTGCCTTAGAAAGATTTCTTTTGACTCTTTATTTTGAGACATGATATATTTATTATAGTTTAGAGATATTCTTATTCTATTTTAGTTGGGCTCATTTATTGTTTATTTCTCATATACTTCTTCTGTGTATATTCTGTTCTTGTACTATTTCTATTATTTATATATTTTGTACCTTCACCTATTTGTTGATTCTACTAGAGAGATAGTAACTGTGATAGTAAAATATGTCGTAGCATGGTGTTGGTGCTTGGCAAGTTTGATAATTCGGGTTTCACCTTAGACTGTAGCCTTATGTGAACCCTGGGGCGTCACAACGGGCTCATGTGTTTCAACACAAACTCCCGGGCGAGAGGTGGTAGGAATTCTCCCGGAAGGGTAGGCCTCCTTGCTCGTTTTATGCATGTTGCATGAACTAGTACACTGAGGTGTCCCAATTTGTTTGGAAGTGGCAGGACACCATTGAGTAGCAGTTGGCTCGATGGGAGGACATGTACAACCCCCTGGCTAAGGAACTTCTTGTGTTTTATTCACTGGACCCAAACGTTCTTTTATCAGAGCTTTGCCTTGATCTTCGTGCGGAGGATCAAGGCGATCCGCCATCGTGATTTTGAATTTTAAAAGGTCAGGCCTAACCTAAGGCTTCACTGATGGCATGGTAGAGGTGATTACAGAAGATGAACCAGGAACGGACGTCGACAAAGTGGTCGCGGGGGATTCTCTTTGGGCGAGACAGGATAAGTTGTCTCAGCCCGTGAGATAGTTTGGGGTGTCTCGGCTCCAGGAGACACCCTATGCTATCTCCACACTTAGTTTTTGCACAGTTTTGACTTTTGGCACCCAAACCTTGCGGAATTTTGATAGTTTTTTTTTTTTGCCATCTCTTCCTTCTTCATTTCTTATATATTTTTCACAAGAGCACACGTGTGCGCGGCATGTGCGCAATGCTTCTGGTTGCTTTCCTTGAGAGTTGAACGAGTCTTATTGACATGGACCCATTCAGTGGTTGATGGTTTGGAGGACATGTCAGTATCTTGCCGTTGAGGCGGTTAGATCACTTGGTGCTTCTTTGACTCCAAGTCTACGTAATATTGAACCACATCGACCTATGCTAAGGCCTTGGCAAGCTAACGAGTGAGACGTTGGTGTTGCCTCTGACGAGCCCTCTTTGTCAGAGTTGGCTAACTTTGATCGAAAAACTCCTTAACTAGAGAGGAGTTGTCATGAGAAGAGCCTCCAGTATTATTGATGGCTGGAGTAGCGTTGCGAGGGGAAGTCTCAGCAATGATTAGGCGAGAGTCGTCACCCATAGCCTTCGTCGGTGTTGAAGACCAGAAAACCTTTTTCGTAGATGAAATCTTCATGCACTTACGAGGTGACGAAGATCTTGAGGAGGAGGATGAGAGGTACTCCTCGAACTTCGCTTGGTCAAACTCGTATTCAACTGTAGAATTAACTGGGATCTTGATCGGTTGCGACATTCCAATCTTAATGCCAAGATTGGTGGCTCCTACTGTAGTCGCCAGCGTGTTTGTGTCGGGAATGATTTTCGTTGCAGCTTCCATTATAATCGTTTATTGTTTACAATGGAAACAAAAGAGTGAGCTTTTTTATAAAACTTCTCTTTACAAAGAAAACAAAAAGAGGTATTCTCTAGAAACACACGCAGAAACTATTTATTAGTCACTGCTTGTGTGAGATCTTTGCCTGTGCTGGGAACGCTTTGATCCGTGGACCACCGATTCAACAATCCGGGTTAATCATGAAGAAGGCTTTAAGTCGTTGTTTCATTTTAGAAACAAGAACAGAAGTAGATATCTTAGCTAAGTAAGATAAATACTCTTCCTGATATGTTTGAAATTAAGGGAAACACCGAAGGCCTTTGAGATCTCTCAAAAATATGAAGGACTCTCTCTCTCTCTTGCTCTCAGAATTCGCCAAAAGCTCAAGTCTCTACCGTTAATTGGGTTAACCCTCGTGCATATGGTTGTAGGGGAGGTATTTATAGCCTTTGGAAGCCGTTTTTGAAGATAATAAGTTGAAACAAACCTCACCCAATAACTCCCAATTCTGAGACAGTTTCACTATCTCGGATGAAGGGATTGTTCTAGGTAGTTTTGTAACCGACGTCAATTATGTTAAATATCGTGATCCTCGAGGATTTTGAGCATATTTTTAGTTTGTAATGGCCTCTCTGTGTTTATGGATGCTCCCAAGTAGTTATGGAGCCACATGGCTCGCACGAAACTCGAGAAAATCGTCGAAAAAGACGTTGCGCCATCTCATAATTTCTGAGACGGTCTACACTATCTCAGAATCTGAGACAGACTACACTATCTCGGAAGTAGACATAGTGTACACTATCTCACTAGTTGTGAGACAGCTTCAGGTCCTGTCGTTTCGTCGTTTTGTGTATTCCTTTGCTTCTTTTAGGCCTCAGATGATCTTCTCTTACTCAGATGATGATGTTCTTCATCTTCTCTTCGTCTTGAGTTGTGTTCATAAACCTATAGGTAATTTTTATGCCTACAATTATATACAATATAGAATTAAAACTTTTAAGCAGATGTGGTTATGTAAAGGTATAATTATTAACGAACATGGACCTATGTGAATATCTAGTTACACCTATCTGCTTTTCTACAAGGCTGCAGGAAGAACAATGATTAAAGAAATACGCATGAGTTCCTCAAAAGAGTGGATATTATTATCTAATCCTTGGCCTAAGAGAAAAATAAGGAGAAGTATGTTTCCAATATTTTTTTTCTTTTTCCTTCTATGGGTAAGTTTTTATCTCGGGTATATTTTGTACCCACCTGTATTATATTCTTTTTCTTTTCTTGTTTTCTTCCCTTTCTTTTTTTTTAATCCTTTGTTAAATATAATAAAATTTTGAGGTTACCATCGATGGTCAAATCCGACCATCGATGGTGGACCAATGATAAGGACAGTAAAAGGGTCGATGTAGTTTATTTATTTTTATTTTTATTTTTATTTTTATTTTTTACTTTTTGCCCTCTCTTACTCATTTACTCTCTAATCTATCACATTTTTCTTCAATTCTCTTGAGTTTTTATTGATCTAACAAGTTTTGGAAGTTTCTCATTGTTACCCTAAAAATTGATCAATCTTATTTTAATCGTCAAGGTAATTTCAAAACTTTAATCTCTTTTGTTTTTATCAACTTTTGTGCATATTTAGTGGTAGATCTTGTTGAGTATGAATGATATGTGGTTGGGATTATCATTTAGAATTGAAATAATTGAGAATTTTGTATGAGATGGATGTCTTTGGGATGGAATCGATGTTTTTTATTCATCAACCATCAATGGTCGATGAATATCATTGATGGCAACTACTCACCATCAATGATATACATGAAGCCATCGATGGTCAGAGAGCAAAATTGTTAATTTTTGACCTTTTGACATTATTTTTTGAATTCTTTTTTATTCTAAGCCTTGTATATGTGTATTCTCTACACTAAGTCAAGCTTATTTATTGTTGTAGAGAAGGACAAGCTCAAACATACCCAAGGTGATTAGTTTTCTTTGAGAACTATACAAGAGAAGAATGAGAAATATCTCATTATTTTTTAGGGAGGAGTTAATGTGCATCATCTTAAGGAGTATGCAAACATTGTAGGGGTACTTTGATAGAGCATGTCTATTCTCTATAATGGATATAGGGTGTCGAGAGAGGAAATGTTACCATTGTGAGAGAATTCTATATGAACTTCAATAGAGAACTGAAGAAGGAGATTGCCACAACAAAAGTGAGAGGAAGGGAGATCAAGATCACATCGGCTTATATCAGAAAGCTCATTAATCTCCCTAAGGCTCCTATGAATAGTAGGAATGTTTTAATATTATTCTACAGGTTTAGTTGCGGGTATTCTGAGAGCTAAAATACAATGATGGAGTATATTTATGGAAGGATACATCTTAATAGCTTCAACTCAAGACACCTCAAGTCAGAGCTCACTCTCCTCAACCTCTTCATCGAGTTCGATTTGCATCCCACTGCAGCTTACCCTACTCTTAGCATCTGGGATGTGGTGTCAATGTAATGTCTAGTGAGGGGTAATTCTTTCAATCCTGCAGGACTGATTTTTAGTTGGATGTGTATGGGTGCAGCTATTACTAAGGAGATTGTTGAGAAAAAGATTTGGCAGAAGAATCAGCTCATATATCCCTTCCTTATTACTCGGATTAGCCACAACCGAAGGATCCCCTTTCTCTCTTGTGATTGATATGAGAAGGTAAGATCTTTACTTTCTGTTGAGAGTGTGAGGAAGAGGTTAGGTGTAAGTGAGAACGGTTAGACCACCGATGGGCAATCATCTGGATCCCAGCCATCTATTTCACGAGCCTAGGGTTCCTCTCGTTCTACTCAAGGGACTGTAATCTCTTGGAGAGAGTGTAGAGATGATTAGGAGGCATATGACCATGCAAACACCTACTATGATGCTTTTTTGTAGAATATTATGGGAGCTCTTCATAGGATAGATCTACCTCTAGACAGGCAGTCTGTGTATGGTGATTGCTACACAGAAGCAGCATTGCTCGTAGTAGCTCCTCATCCATCCATTTCACAAAGCTGATAGCGGAGATGATTAGGATAAGGATATGTAGGAAGATGACAGAGATGATGATAGATGATCAAGATATTTGCTGCTTTCAAGAGTTAGACATTGTATTTCTTTTGTTTTTTCTTGCTTTTGTAGATTTTTTTTTCTTTTTATTTTGGACATATGCATTCTTTTGTGATGCTTGAGATACATGGATTGTACTAACTTATTATCTACATTATGGATGATGATAGTTAGTTCCATATATTTTCATGCTCATTTTCATGTTGTATGTATATATTTTCAGATTTTTTTTCTTTCTTTTTCTATTGTTAGGGTTATTTTTTAGATATTTTCTCTTTTCCAATTTTTTGAAAAAATCTTTCTTTCATTTTGTTTTACTAAACTAACTTTTGATATGACTATGTGTATGCGTTTACAAGATTGATTTTGATGATATTATCTTTTTGGTATATAGGCTTGACTGCGGCACACAAGTTCAGATAAAATTTTTTAGTCCATGTGTATGTATTATTTTCATGCAATGACCAAAACATGATTACATAACGATGTTTATATGAGATATTTTATGCTATAATTTCACACACCTATTTCTATACTTCTCATGTTTTGTATTGTGAAATAGTGGTAGAGAGTCTTATGTTTAGTTTAGAAATATTTTTTTAGTTATGTCAAGTGTTTTTTGAGATTTTTTTCTACTTGGATAATGCATAATTCTTTATCTTTTTATGTACAAAAGTGCATTTATTTAAAATATCAATCAAACAATAAGAGTGTATTTATTAAAAGATGATCAAAAATCCATATTCTTATGAAATCCATGGAAAATTGTATGTATTCATTAAAACAATGGTCAAATACTCATACTCATGGATTTGTATTTGTGCATGTCTCATAGGGTAGCCATCCTATACTAAATATCTTTTATATTTAGAGATGGTGTACACCTCCAGAATAATATCATTTTTCCTCATAAATCATGTATGGTTGAGTTGGTAGGGTGACACTTTAGTTTTTAGCCTCTAAGGTTGAGATATTGCAAGTCTTATTAATTGCTCAATATTCACTTCGAGATACCTAAATTTGTCCAATGATCTAATATAAGTCTTTTTGCTATTTGTTTCACACACTTTACATTAATATTTAATCTCTTATGTGTGCTTTTTGACATGTTTTCTGTTATATTCATGTATTTTGTCATTAAATTTTGATCTTTTGTGCTATTTTCTATAAATTTGTTGTGTAGATAACTGTGATTTTCTCTCCTTTACACCTTTTGAATAATTATTATCTAAATTTCTCTTATTTGAAGTATATTTGTTGGCATATTTTTCCACTTTTACTAATAACAAAAGGGGATAATTTGGTGAAATTTGATAATTTTATGCACAAGCAAGTTTTTGTCTAGGAGGTTTCATGTCCTTATTTTTTTTTAAACACTCAATGCATAGTTTCAGGGGGAGTTTTTAACAATACATGTGCTGTTTATAGTTCATGAATGCATGAATGCAAGGGAGGTTTGCATTTTTCTACATTAGAGTGTATTTTTACTTATTATTGATATTTATATATCTCAAATATGCGTGTTCGATATTTTAAATTTCATGTTTGTTATTATCAATGGGGAATATTGCTAGGACATAGTCCGTACGATAGCTCTTATTTGAGTAATAACAACCTCTCATTGGTACTAATATTTATTTGAGATGATATAGTATAGATAATTATAGGTATAAAAAGTAAGAGATGAAATAACGTGAAAGTCAACTCAAAAGTTGATTTCAACCTCATCGATGAAAGACATCCACCATCGATGGTAGGTTAACCTCGTCGATGATCAATATAAATCATTGTTGATTTTTTCTTCAGAGATGTTTACATCATCGATGAGCCTTTCAACCATTGATGGGGACTCGACACCATCAATGGTTTCCCCATCAATGGTTGAGAGTCACCATTAATGGCAAACATGAAAGAATCGTAGTTTTTCAAATTTAATCTCAACCATTTGTCATTTCATGTGTCTCTAATATCTATCAGGTTTAGAGTATTTCTTTTTAACCTATTGAGGAGTTTATATCATTAAAAGAAAAAAGAGAATAGGATAGTTCTAAGGTTTTAATTTGTGAGAGATATCATTGAAGGATTTAACTCCTAGAACCTCGACAAACTCTTACTCTCTATGCACAACATCTTCAGATCATTTCAATGAGGAAAGCTGCATTCAGATGAATTCTCTACATTATTCTTTATTGAGCTATGCTTATCCTTGTCGATTTTTTGAGCTTTAATTATTTGTGTTAGTTTTGCTCTAGACTTGTTTTTACAGAATACTTAAGCCAGATCGAGTGAGGGTAAGGACCAGTTAGAGTTAGGTGTTACACATTGTGGAGAGTTAGGCCAGATGACTAGTTTAGTAGATTCCAGGGTACGGTCTTTTAAGCCTACTGAATCAGGTTTGTGATTCAGGAGAACTCTTTGCATAATGAGGAGCCTCTTCATGAGAAGAAAGAGTGGGTATATAGTAGTTATCTGAACCATTGCAAAATTTTGTGTGTTTCTGGTTGGTTGCTATATATGTTTGATTATCATTTATCATTTTATTTCATCCCTTCTGCTACATATTATGTGTTTTTAGTAGAAACAGTAGCAACCCTATTCACCTCTTTCATCTTAGATCCGATAGGCAGGGCATTTTTATTAGCCAAAGCCTACATCTGGTTGACATACCAAAACCTCGTGCCAGCAACAGGGCCAAAAGACAGAAGGACTTTCAAAGTTGTAGCTTACTAGCCTAACAAGTTTCTGAAACTCTGATAACACTCCCCTTCATCTTACTAAGTGATTAGTAGGGCATTCAACACTTCATTCCTGAGTTTTCAATTAGAATCTTCTTTGGATATTCATGGTACAGAATCCTAGGTTCTGTAGTGTTGATTTACACACTTAGGCTCTATTTGGTTTGATAGAAAGGGAGAGAAAGGAAAGTAAAATAGAAGAGAAAGTGGGTTTCTACTGTTTGGTTTGAAAGAAAATAAAAAAGAAAATGAAAATAATTTTCACTACAGAAAAACCCATACTTATTTTTTCTTTTCCCCTTTCTCTCTGTTGCCCAGGTGAAAATGAGGGAGAGAGACGGAATCGCTCGCTCGACGCCTCTGACTTTCCCTAATCTCTCACCTCTCTATCTCTCCAAAACTTTTACACTATCCCTGATCGATCTCCCCTCTCCCCTCCCTCCTGTAGGCGTCAAAAAATGCCTATAGGTTCCCGCACATGGCTCGAGATAGAGAGAAGATGATGAATGTCACTATCCGAGTCACAGAAGCTTATTTGACATCGACAAGCGCATGAAGTGAGTCGATGAATCATGTGAAGCAACAAAACTTCATAATAACGAAAACATGAACTGAACAAGAGCTACGTATCGCTTACGAAAGACGAAGTGTCCATCATGCCCCGTCTACTCCATATATGATTCAACCATGAGAGCTTGTAGAACTTCTTGTCAGCTTTCCAACGCATATTAAATCACACAATTCCGAGTTCGGACGACGAAAATACGATGAAAACGGACGGGATGTGCAGAACGGTACCTAGAGCCAAAACCAAGACACCCCAAGGTGTCTTGGCCAAGCCGAGACACCGCGGGTGTCCTTAGCCCTGAAAACCTGTTTTTGGCTGTTTTGAGCTATTTTTCGACCGTTAACCGCCTAGATTTGTTTTAACTGATAAAATATCATCCAAGAACATGGTTAAGTGGTTACAACTGAAGATAAGAATGAATCGATTATTCTTATCCAAAAACAGAGGTCCCAAAGCCTATAAATATAGCCCCATGGCCTTTATTTTTTTAGGCTGTAATTCTCGAGCATCGACGAAGCCCTGCTGAATTAAAGACTGAAGGAGCATGAATTTTAGAAGAGAGGAAGAGATAGGATCGAGTTCATCAGCATAAAGAAGAAGCGATCTCCGCATTGCCGCAGTTGCACCTCGCAACAATCCGTCACCATCCGATGATGCCAAAGCCACAGATCCGAACACCGCTTCCATTAAGGAGTTGATTGTTGAAGGCATGTCAAATTTGTCGAAGAGGTCTCGTCAAAGGCGTCGTCAACATCTTGCTCATCAGTTCGCTAAGTCTTTGGAGCAAGTGGATGGACTCCACTACCAAGCGGATCTAAAGTAAAGAAAGCGCCAAGTGGTTAAGCCGTCACCACAACAAGCATCAGGGTCCTCCTAACCGTCAACTAACAAAGGGGTTCGTGTCAAACGAACCCGTTCTACCCTCAAGAAGCGTATCCAGAAACGCCACGCACTACTTGCGCATGCACGGATTCTCGCACAAGAAGCATAGAAATTATAGCATGAAGAGGTGGTCAAGAAATCACCAAGATCTAAGCAGGTTTAGGTGTTGAAGGCCAAAACAGCACCTCTACCTGACAAGAGACACCAGTCGTGTCTCTCACTTGATTCCAGATCCGAGGCTACTCCCCAACCTTCGTCAACTTTAGATCACGCTCCTATTGCTTCCGCACCTCCGGTGAAGTTCTACGACAATGTGGATCTCTCTAAATCCATAATTTCATTGAAGGATCGCGTGGGTCCTCTACATGAAGATCGAGATAGATTTCTGGTCAAAGAACTCTTGGGCATGGTGAATGAACCCTGAGCAACTCATCGAGTTGGGGATCGTACTCGCCCTTGTAATAAGTTTGAGCCTTCTCGTAAAGAGAAAACTCCTATAACTAACCGCCTTGGACTGCATGTCAAAGTTCAAGAACCCGTTAAGGTCCCACACTCACGAAAGCATAGCTCAAAACGTGTGACTCTTGAGAGTGCCAATAAGGCAACGAATCCTCAGAAGGAAACATGTTCGTCAAACGACGACGTTATACCTGAGAAGTCGTGCCAACACAGGATAGATTGCTCTGATCATCATGTTAATGAGTTGTACTATCAAGCTGGGGATACGAATAGATCTCGAAAGAGAGATGCCTAGGAGACAGACTTTCATTGTCCGTGCGTCAAACTTATCAGGGCAGTATTATCGGTATGTAGCTACCCCAAGGCCGCTCCACAAATGGTCTAGGTATTCGAGAGGATCTCTACCAGAACGGCTAAGTCCAAGCCAAAGCGTTTCTATAAGAAACAATCGGTCGTTAAAGGTGGCAAACTTTCAGAAGTCAGGTTAATATGGCTGACAAGGGAAAGTCGACTCGACTTTCTAGTTCTGATCTGCTCATATCGCATCGTCTAACCCAATTGCGATCAGGAACCATTAGACAAAGGGATTATCAAAGGATGAATAGAGGGCTATCCTTGGAGGATGAAGCATCAGACACCAACTCTGCAGTTACTTCTGACAAAACGGTATCCAGTCCAGGATAATCCCGTGAAGTGTTTATGGTTAACACCAAGGAAGTAGCCAAAATGGTTAAGGATGCTCTAGGCAAGCAAAAAAAAAGCATTCAAAATTGAAATGGAAATGGTTGTGCAGGAGATGAGACAAATGCACGACCAGCAGATCCGAGCCTTGTCAAATCAGATAGGTGAATCCAGTAGTCACAATAATGTTGACCAAGAAGCTACCGA
Source organism: Asparagus kiusianus (assembly GCA_022839385.1). Lineage (NCBI taxonomy): Eukaryota > Viridiplantae > Streptophyta > Magnoliopsida > Asparagales > Asparagaceae > Asparagus > Asparagus kiusianus. Next base: position 151,328 of record BQKN01065894.1, on the reverse strand, counting down.
TTCAGACGTGGATGAATACATCAATGCTGATAACCCTCCCATTGACCAAAATGGTGGGGGTGGTCCTACTAAAAATAATGACTTTAGGGATGGCCCCAATGAGAATAACAACACCGGGGGTAGTCCCACCAATGATAATAACACTGAGAGCGGCCCCGTTGTTCCTCTCAGAAATCACCCAAAGCATGATACGAGTGAGGACAAGAAGATGAGAGACCTCGAGAGTAAAATCAACGTTCTGATGTCTGATCGAGAGGTGAGGAAGATCGGTATTCTGTGTCCTTATCCAAAAAAGTGGGATTTGACACCGTATCCGGCAAAGTTCAACCTGATCAACTTCACGCCTTTTGACGGGAAAGGCTCGCCGATGTAGCATTTAATATATTTTAAATCCTATTTGGACATGATCTCTGGCAATGAAGCCTTTGATGGTTCGGTCATTCGTTGGCACCCTTCACGGACCTACCTTCGATTGGTACCGCCGTCTTAAACCCGGAAGTATCAATAGCTGGGAAGACCTGGAGATCCTGTTCCTCACTCACTTCTTTGATGATGATGCTGAGGTGTCAATCAGAATGCTCTTTGAGGAAAAATAGGAAGATGAAGAGACGGTCGACGACTTCGTCAAGCGCTTCCGGAATAAGGCGATAAACTATCAAGATCCGATCACGGAGGACTTCATCCTCCAAATCTATCATAACAACCTCTCTTTAGATGTATTGGAAGTTATGGGAATAGCACCGTCTAATACCTGGAAAGAGTTGAAGATGCACGGAGAGCGGGCTGAACGCTTTCTCAGAAGAAAGAAAGCCGAGAGAAGCTAACTGATGGCTAACCCTACGAACTCAAACCTCGCCTCCCGTGGTAAAGGGAAGGCTCATGTAGCTGTTGTTGACACTAATCAGATGTCACAACAGTAATCCCAGAGATAGCTAAAGACTTCGGATCCGAGACTCCAAAAAGAGTACTCCTTCAAGGACAAAGATGTTCCAGCCATTTTTGAATCCCTCCTTGAAAACAATAAGATTAAGCTACCACCTATCACAGATCAGGAGGAAGCTGATAATACTTTGGATCTAAAGTACTATACTAGGAGGATCCTTCATCCCACCAAGGCTTGCTTCGCTCTTAAGAATAGCATCCAAACATTGGTTGAAGCTGGTATTATAACGCTAAATTAAGCCAAATGATGTCTTCGACAAGTATAAGAGTATAAATTGCTCCTTCCGACACTCCGAAGAGTATACGAGTATAAACTACTTCTCAATCCTCCAACATATATATGAGGTTAAACTGCTCCCTGCATACTCCAACAGGTATATGAGTCTAAACTGTTTTCTTTCTTTCACGGGAAGTTCCTGGAGAGTGTCATGCCTGGTATTCTTAAGGATAACCCGGTTATCCAACTAAGTACAATGTTAGACCCAATAAGGAAGCTAGGGGTGGATGATTCATGTAACGGGAAGTTCTCAGAAGAATGTTACATGTAATATTCTTAGGGATAACTCGGTCATTACAAACAAAGTGATAAACACTAAACTCCCGCTGTTAAAGTCCTAACATAGCACTGGAAATTTTAATTCGAATGGTCTATTGCGATTGTCAAATACCTTTCGTGTCAATATCTTATCATTTGACGTTGAAAACCCTAACTGAGTGATTCATACAAGTCAACACTCCCACTGTGATTTATACTTTTACTCTCACTTGGTCAAACATTTAAACAGTTAGGACCACAACCAAAATCCCCTCTCGATTCTTTCTATGAATGAGAGCTCCACAAATTGAACAATTCAAACATTTAAATAGTTAGGATCATTCAAACCGCCCATTTGGTCAAACCTTCCTACAGTTAGGGCCAAAGCCAAAATCTTCTCTCGATTCCTTCCATGAACGAGAGGTCCATTTTCAAATCGAATGATCAAACCTTCCTATAGTTAGGGTCATCTTGAACTCCCGCTTGGTCAAACCTTCCTATAGTTAGGGCCAAAGCCACAATTCACTCTCGATAAATGAGAAATTCACCTTTAGTTTAGTAATCAAACCTTCCGACAGTTAGGATTATCCGAATCTTTTCGATTCTCAGAGTAGAGATCCCACTCTTAGTTTCGCCTTCCCAGATTCTGGAAGTGGAGATCCCACTTTGAGTTTCTGTTGGAAACTGAAGATAGAATATAAAATTCTTCTTCTTTAGCTTTGGGAGATAAAATATAAAATTATTCATCTCCCGTATCGGGTTCGTCTTTGCCCCAAGAGAAGACATAATCTTTCAACATTATAACTCCTAAAATCCGTGCTTTACACATGTGAGGAATTATATCCTGAATCCTAAGTAGGGATAAGTCAATGCCTAATACGCGTTACCGATTTAGTCTTTCACCGATTGAAAAGACACCAGAATTCAAGTTTGGGGAATTTTGTCCCGAAGCCTAAGAAGGGATAAGTCAGCGCCTAATATGGGTTTTCAGTTAGTTCTTGACCGTAAAAAAACAAAAGCCCACATATTCGATATTATGACAGGTTGTTATTAATAACACCAAAATCCGTGCCTTACACGCGCGGAGAATTTTATCCTGAATCCTAAGAAAGGATAAGTCAACGCCTAACACGCATTGCCGGTTTAGTCTTTCACCGATTGAAAAAGATACCAGAATCTAAGTCTGGGGAATTTTGTCTCGAAGTCTAAGAAGGGATAAATCAGCGCCTAACACGTGTTACCGGTTTGTTCCTGACCGTAAAAAGAACAAAAGCCCACATATTCGATGTTATGACAGGTTGTTATTAATAACACCAAAATCCGCGTCTTACACGCATGGGGAATTTTATCCTGAATCCTAATAAAGGATAAGTCAACACCTAACACACGTTGCCAATTTAGTCTTTCACCGATTGTAGAAGATACCAGAATCCGAGTCTGGGGACTTTTATCCTGAAACCCAAGTAGGGATAAGTCAGTACCTAACACGCGTTGCCGGGTAGTCTATTCCCGTGAGAAAGACGAAGTCTACGTATTCAATATCGCAGCACTAAGAGAGTTAACTCTCTTAGCACAACGTTACATGTGAAAATAGGTTTAAACAATTCACATGCTAGCCCGACTCAAACGGTAGTCGGTAAAGGCTCATCAAACCCGTTAATGGCTGAGGATTTTCCAAAAATCCTATAAATATGAGAGTCATTGATGCACCAGCCCTAATAGTTGGTCTCGTGACTTGAACATCTAATAACTTCAGAATAAGAGCTATACATGCAGATGAATCGAGTTTAACAGTTGGTCCTGCAGCCCTAACATTTGGGACCGTCATGCTCCAATACCTTATGAGTTTAAACTATGTAAACTCCAGCAAACATATGAGTATAAACTGTGTTAACGCCGGTCAGCGTGTTACAGCTAGGTCAATACCGGTCAACGTGTTATGATAAAAAGTCAATGTCTGGTGATCCGAAACAACACCGTTCAACGCGTAACCCTAGGTCAATGTCGGTTACGTGTTGAGATGAAAAGTCAACGTCTAGCGATCCGAAACCCTAAGGTCAATGTCGATCAACGCGTAACCCTAGGTCAACACCGGTCAACGCATTGCGATGAAAGTCAACGCCTAGCAATCCGAAACCCTAAGGTCAATGCCGGTCAATGCGTAACCCTAGGTCAACGTTGGTCAACATGTTGCGATAAAAGTCAACACCGGGCAATCCGAAACAACGCTGTTCAACGCGTTGTCCTAAGTCAATATATTATGATAGAGATAGTCAGTTCTAAGTCAACTCGACGACACAAGCCAAAGTCAACTCACCAGTTTTTGATTCGAGACTTCGACGACGGCCAAACGATAAATGCAGCGCCGGAAAAATTTTAGTTATTCGTTAAAATATTGAATAGACTAAAAATCGAACGAGTCAAGAATCAAAGCTAACTACAGGTCTTTTTACACCGACTGAAGGTTGGGTCAATCACATCCAAAGTATTCCATCCTCCTCTATAAAAGAAACAAGACTGAAACACTTTGGATGGGGTATCTGTAGGCGTCTAAAAATGCCTATAGGTTCCCGCCCGCGGCTCGATATAGAGAGAAGACGATAAATATCACTATCTGAGTTACAGAAGCTTATTTGATGTCGACAAGTGTATGAAGTGAGTCGAGGAACCGTGGGAAGCAACAAAACTTTAGAATAATGAAAACATGAACTGATCAAGAGCTGCGCGTCGCTTACGAAAGACGAAGCACCCATCATGCCCCGTCTATTCCATATATGATTCAACCATAGGAGCTTGTAGATCTTCTTGTCAGCTTTCCAACACATATTCAATCATATAATTTCGAGTTCGGACGACGAAAATATGACGAAAACAGACGGGACGTGCAGAAACGGTGCCCAGAGCCAAAACCAAGACACCCTAGGTGTCTCGGCATGGCCGAGACACCCCAAGGTGTCTCAGCCAAGTCGAGACACCCCTTGGTGTCTTGGCTTAGCTGAGACACCTAAAGGTGTCTCGGCCACTGCCGAGACACCGCGGGCGTACGCAACCCCGAAAACCTGGTTTTTGCTGTTTTGAGCTGTTTTGAGCTGTTTTGAGCTGTTTTTCGACCGTTAACCGCCTAGATTTATTTTAACTGATACAATATCATCCAAGAACTTGGTTAAGTGATTACAATTGAAGATAAGAGTGAATCGATCGTTCTTATCCGAAAATAAAGGTCCCAAAGCCTATAAATACAACCCCAGTGCCTTTATTTTTTTAGGCTAGAATTCTCGAGCGTCGGCGAAGCCCTGCTAAATTGAAGATTGAAGGAGCATGAATTTTAGAAGAGAGGAGGAGATCGGATCGAGTTCGTTAGCATAAAGAAGAGGAGCTCGTCAGATCTACAGTTCCCAGTTTCTTCCCTTGAGATTACCCCATTGCGGTGATATCCAGAAGAGTGATTATCTCGTTGTTTCCTATATAATTGCTTTGGTTTCTTGATTCCTTTGCAAATCAACGAAGCTCCAGATCTGATCTGATCGTTTGGTGGTCTACGGATATCAACGTCCCCGTCACAGGTCAAGATCCCATGCAAGCAGCGGAGGATAAATGTTTGTTGCGTTTGTTTGAAAGAAAGTTATAATTTTTATTGAAAATATTATAAAAAGACTATTTCTTTGAGTTTGTTGTAAATGTTTGAAGTTGTAAATGAACTCATCAATGAAATTGACTTTCTCCCAAAACACCCCCTCCCCCTCATGCTCTCCTCTCTCTGTCTCCGAAATCCTAGTTTAACTTTGCCTAAGCCCTAGTTTAACTTTGCCTAAACCCTAGTTCGATGCTGACCAAACTCTCGATGCCGATCAAATCCCAGTCCTCTCCTACCCCCTCACCTTCTCTCCCGTCTCAAACAGTGAAGACACCTGAGACCATCGGTGGTGACAGCAGTGGAAGCGAGGACCCCAGGGATGCGAAGCTAGTGACCTCGGAGATCTGGGATCTTAAGAAGAAGCAGCGATGCGCTGAGAGGTTTTCGTCCTGTTTCAGCTTTCTGAAGAGGAGAAGCGCAGTTCTCGGGCGAAGCGGTGAGGTTCTCGATCCCTTTTTTGATTTCTTTATGGTTTAGTTAGGTCGATATTAAAAAAACTATGTAAATTTAATTTTTCTGAGGAATATTGTTTAGATTTTTTTTAGATATATATAATATAGCTGAAGGCCATGCAAATGGATTACATGAAAGGTCTCAAAAGGGCAAAGTTTAGATGATGAATTATAATGCTAGATGTATAGGATATTGAGAAAGTTGGAGATTATGAAACCTAATAGATTGTTGAAGAAAATCATTGAGATCAATGTTTGATTTGATGAATGCATACCTGAGGAAGGAATGTTTATTTTAGGGAAGTGGCCATAAGGACTGTTGTAATAAGAGATGAATCTCCATGGTGAAATATGACGAGTTATATTAATCTTTCAGCATTGTTCTCAAGTAATGTGTAATTTAAGAGGTCGAGATCATATTACGCCATCTGATATTGAGGATGTGTGATTTCTCATGAATGTTCAAGTGATGAGTGTTGGGTAAAGTTGTTTAATAAACCAAATCTTAACTAAAGGTTAATTAGGTTTTTCCTCATGTTTAGGAATGTGAGAATTTCTTTAGGCTAAAATATCTCTTTTATGTTATTTTCTTAACACGTATTTTTTAGTCAATAAAAATATATCCAAATTGTAGATACTCATTGGGTTACCAATTCATCGGAGGAAAATGTGGTTGGAGATTAAGCTTGGATGGGCATCACACAATCTTGGTATCAATACTAGGCGGTAATGTAATTTACACTCTAATTACATGTTTGCATTTTACCACCTAGTTCATAAGTTTAAGGTATAATGACAAAAAAAACTAACTAACATTCCTTTGCCTAATCTAAAAGCTTTCAAATTCTTGCTGCAGAGAACTCAATTTGAAATATATTGTATAAGTGATATCATGTATTATATGTAACCCATTCTTTATCAAAGCGCAAAATAAGGTTAGGACAAGTCACAAAAAATTTTGTGCACATCTGCAAAATCACAGGTTGTTTCTAGCTGGAATTGGCATTGAATCAAAGTAGCGTCTCAAATCCTGTCCAAAGAAGTTAACATCTTCTAAGTTTATGTTATGATATAGAACTAGTGGAGGAATAGCTCGGTTATTTTTGTTATTTAAATAAAAAAATGAATCTGATGTTATCTGGCATTCCTGATCAATATAAAATAGAAAGTTATCCCCGCATGATATTTTCTATTTTCATGTGTTTAATGATTTGGTTGTTTAAGCTTGTTTATGCAAAATGATGATGAACAATTTGGCTGCCAATAATAGTGAATTCTCCACAATAAAATTTTCTGACCACATTTGAGGTTATTGCATAGACATGGATGTTTGATATAAACAATTGACAAACCTAAACATGACACTCTTATGTGGATTTTCCTTGGACAGTTGAGCAACTAGTGAATTCTTCATAAACTAGTAGTTCAAAAGTGATCAACTATCATGTCTGTGTATAAGTTATCATCTATTACATCTGTAGTCTATTATAAACTTATGATATTATTATATGACTTTAATCAATGTGTAAAGAAATAGTATATGTTGATAAGCAATTTGCTTGCTGATACCGTATAAACGACATATGTGATGGCATCAGTTTATAAGGAAAAATAATATAAATTTCAGAAAAATATGAAAAGCCATAAACTTCCAGGAACTGTTTTGAAATAAGTCTTAAAGTGCGCATGTTATGCATAGTACATGCATATTACATGCTGCCACTTGTTACTTTCGGCTGTGTAATCCATATACCTACGCATGAGCATGTGGCTGCTAATGCAACTACATGATCTGTTTTCTGCTATATAATGATTGTCATTGTTTGATTATTAATTATCCTATGGGTTTATAACTTTCAGTATAAAGTACGTCCATTAGAAATAGCAAATTATCTGACTAAACAAGTTGAGTAAAAAATCCTAGCTAAACCCATACACCCAACAAGAACCCAATTGCTATCAGTTTTGTATCCAAAAGTGGTTTAGAAAGGATATGATGCTGATACAGGCAAGATGTATCATGCCACCATTCTTAGCGTTTCACCAGGTACATGCATATCAAATTCAGGTAGAGGGGTCCTTTAAAGGACCACTAGTGTATCAAAGATTTCAAGTCATGTGTAAATAGTTGCATGGGGCTCTATATAAGAGAAGTCACTTGTCTGATTGTTTAAATTGCTGCAGATGTTGGTGTTTTATGTTGTTTTGTTTCTCATGCTTGAGAATTTAAGTTTTTCAGGTTTTAGAACATTTGTTGCCAAGAGGGTTCAACTTATAAAACTTACTGTCAGAGTTGGGTTATATGTATTGTAATCAAAAATTTTGACAAAATTTTCAACCATCTTTGTGCACCAATTAAATTATTTTGTGCAAAATATATTTGTGATGCAGAGAGATCACTATCATTAAATTAATATTTGTACGCTACTTACCTGTCATATATCCATCATGTTGTAGTGTATTTTCAGATAATGATATGATGTATTTCTTGTTGGGTTGATTTTTCAGCAGTTATTGTATATACAAACTTACCAAAAGAATCTTAAGACTTCATTTTATAGGTTTTTTATGTTTATATTCTACTCATTTGAATTTTTTTGAATTAATTTCAGGGGATGAAGGATACGAGATTGATGTTTTGATGGGCTCACTAAAGTAAAAAACCAAGGACTTCGGCATATTTTTCTCTCTCTCTTTTGTTAAGATTATCTATATATAAAATTGATTGTAATAGACTTTGTTGGTTAAGATCTTCTATATGAAATTGATTATAATAAACTTTGTTTGTTAAGATTTTCTATATGAAATTGATTCTAATAGACTTTGTGACTAGAAATGGATTATACTTTATATTAGGAATATCATGACATTTACTTTAGATTTGTTTTGGTTCTTTCATTGACCTTCCTTTCTGCAAATATTATGTGTGAGAAATGTTGTTCTTTAATTAGTGGAATTGTTGTTGTGCTTCTGCTTTATTGTCTATAGCCACTCGATGTTGATGGCCACTCAAGTTTTTGTGTTAGGAAATTGTCAATTGTTTTTAAATACATGTTTATTAACCTGTTACTTTCCAAGATATGAAGGATACTAATTTTGAATAATTATACTTGAACTACATTATTGTATATAGCTTATTCGGAATCATCTTTCTTCACCTGAGGTTATGAATAGCTTGCAAGTCCAAGACCATGTAAGATTATACGCAAATTAGAGTCATCGTAAATTTGACTAAATTTTCTTGAGTTAAGATTGTGCAAACATGTTTGTAACTTGTAAATTTTTTGAAATATGATAGAATCAGAATTTAATTTAATTATTTTTTGTAAATTATTAAAATCAAAATCTAATTCCAAAAAGTATGAATTAAATTTATGTTGTGATAATTTTCTTCCTCTTTTACTCAGAAAGGCAACCAAACAAGAGAACTTTCTTATAAATTTTCTTCTAACTTTCCTTACAATATTCTTTCTAACCAAATAATAAAAAGATTATCATTTTCTTTTCTTTTTCGTTTCTCTCATTTTCTCACAAACCAAAGAGAGCCTTAACCTGCATATATACTTGTCTGGGTGAACCAGGTACATCGTCCGAAAGTAAAACTACCATCGCCCCTCCATTAGGTACCTCCATGAGAAGGTCCATGAGAAAGGGTACGACTTATACAAAATATATGAATAGACAATTAACACACAACAGACAAGAACAACCAATTAGCATGACAACAAATAAACAAAGTAAATATGGGAGCAACGGGACAACATATTCTTTTATTGAAGGAACAGACGGTTCATTTAGAGAACAATAAATGCTTTCCTAATAAAAATTAATAGAGCCATGAGTTCCCAATGAAGTTGTTCATTGCGGGTTGATGCATTATTGAACCTACTAAATCAGACACCTGCAAACTTATCCAGTGAGTCCTCAGCGAACCGATGCGCTACACAATACTGGCGAAAATCTTGATAACGAAATGGCTTGAAACGAAGAGGGTGGTCTTCATCAACGAGCTCACGAGGGGTCTCTACAATCTGATCACCCTTAGCACGCAGGAACAAGGCACAAGATTGTCGTGCCTTATAGCCCCTAGCGATTACCATGTGTGGACAAGCATGAAGACGACCATTACTCCAAGCCTACACCATGCATCAAATCAAATTAATTAGCAAACCCTTTCTTATGTTAAGGTTGAGTTGGGCTCGCTTCCAAATTTAATCACTACTGTCCAATTTTCAGTACTGCTATAAATGTTTTTTGAGCACTTTAATTAAATGGCTAGCTATAATTTATCTTGATCGAATTGTGTGTGTGTATATATGTATAAGTATATGTATATGTATACGTATATACATATGTATAAATACATACATGTGTGTATACACAGACATGTGTGTGTATTATATATATGTATGTGTATATGTATATAGGTGAAAGACCCAAAATTTTTGTATAATTATTTTGCAATATAGAAGAGCAAACATTGTGATTTTCCACAAAGTAGAACTCGGAACATAAAGGGTTTGCAAAAGGACGGAGCAACCATTTTTGCACCATATACGAGGCGAATAATATCCCTTGCTCTTTCCATAGAAGAATCTAACAAAAGTTAACAAGAAATGTGACATTGACAAAACACAAACCCATCAACGCACTAATCTTCCTTGCAGGTTATACTAATTTATTAATTTAGTTTTATTCCTCGTCTCGTTTATTTTAAGATAAGATATTTTTTGCGTTATCACTCGTTTAGACAACTAACTACTATTTAATGCTTTATGGACCTTCGTGTCAAATAATGATGCTAACCCTACATACTATTTAATGCTTAGCTTTTTCATTAAGACATTTGTAGCGATTTTATTTCCCCAGTAGATTGATGGCATGTGAGCCAAACTAGTTATATGTATCAGACACTGGAATTGTCTCTTAAACATTCACTGGATATTGAGTTAAAAATTGAGCTTTTGCAAATATCTTTATAATTTAATTTGTGATGATGATTGTCATATTGGATGCATCTGAGTTGTATCTAATATTGTTATTTAGTGAATGATTGTGAATGTATAAAACAGACTTATGAGTATTTATAGGGAATATCCCGTTGCCCCCAATAAATATCATGCTCGCGTAATCGTGTAACAACTTGTATTCTATCTCTGCTGCGTGATAGTATGTCTTGAAGGCCCCCACCCAAAATTAGTGGAAACCACTACTCCAATTATATTCATGTCTTTATAATTAGACTTTTCTTATTCATTCTATGTCTAATGTCTATTATAGGATAGTTTGATATTGTTGAAGCTTAGTTTGCTTATATAAGCAGCTTATAGAAGTAACATACAAGCTGGTGAATATAGTCATTCGGATGCATCATAAGTTGCTTTGAAAAAATGTAGGTGTTTTGTTAACATGTGTTTACAGATAATTATAAGTGAAATAACCAAAGTTAATGTGCATTTACTACATGGTTATTCACAGTAAAAAAAATTCATTGCATTAGCACATAAGGTAATATCGTCTAAAATGGTAAAGAATATATATGGCATAAAAACTACGAAAAGTAACACTTGCTTTTAAAAGCATCACAAATTGCTTCTAGAAGCAACCCCATACATGTAGCAACAGTCTCAATGAGCATACAAAAAAGTTGTACCTGAAATCCTTAAACATAACTAGCATTTATTTGAAAATAATCGTACTAAATTAAAACATTAAGCACAAACCCTGTTAAATTAAAACTTAAGCATTAATAAATAAAAGGATAAATGATTTTTCTCTCACCCTAATTAAGAAGCCGGCCAAAACGATGAAAGTGTTATTGCTTAGGATAACTTGATGCCACTGCCCTTTTGAAGATTTAGTTAAGAGCCCGTCCACATCGTTCTCACATAGTATAGTTATAAAACTGGTATCAATATGCTCACAAAGTCTATCAGTAGGCTCATTGTTTATGGGAGCTGAATATCTTGTCATGTTGAAGTTTGTTTCTGTGGTATCAGAGTGGGAGTCGCAGTATTTATTGAGGCCGTAACTTTGAAAGATCATCTTCTTCAGTGCAAGAGCCAATTCTCCCATCTTCTTGCTCATTGACTGCAAGGCTTGGCTAAGAGACCATATAGAAAATCACGTGAAGTATAAAAAAGAAAGTATAAGGACAAACAGAATAGGGAGAAAACTATTACATATTTATCTCATAGTATATATCATGTAGTTTTGAGTCAGAAGACGATTTCTTTTTAGCTTGGCCATCCAAACTATTAAGCTTGGCCCTATGTACTCCCTGAATTACTTTTATCTTACTTACTTCGCCTCT
>BQKN01065894.1:86394-99672 GCA_022839385.1 Asparagus kiusianus | reverse complement strand
GGTGAGGGTGAGGGTTAGGGTTAGGGTTATGTGAGGGTGAGTGTGGGGGTGATGGTGAGGTTGAGGGTTAGGGTTAGGGTTAGTGTAGGGGTGAGGGTGGGATGGGGGTGATGCTGAGGGTGAGGGTTAGGGTGGGGTTGAGGGTGAGGGTGGGGGTGAGGATGGGGGTGGGGGTGAGTTTGAGGGTTAAGGTTAGGTTTAGGGTTAGGGGAGGGTGAAGGTGATGGTGAGGGTTAGGGTGAGGGTTAGGCGATGGTTGTATTGGTTAGTGAGTTGGTTAGTTGGTTGTTGTTTTGTTTTGTTGTGGTACGTTCGTGCGTAGGGTCGTTGGTTATGTTATTGGTTGGTGGGTGTTTTCGTGGTGGTGGTGGTGGTGATGATGATGATGGAGGGGGAGGGGGTAGGGGTAGTAGTTTGGTTTGTTGGTGGGTGGGGTTGGGGGATTGTTATTGTGGTGGTGGTGGTGGTGTTATTGTTGTGTTGTGGTGTTGCATGTGTTGTGTTATCGTGATCGTTATGTGCGTGCTTGATGTCGGGTTTGGTTGTGGTGGGGGAGGGGGAAGTGTGGGGATTGGGTTGAGCTGGGTACTCGTGTGTGCGTGTGTGCGTGTTGGTGGAGATAGGTACGTGTGCGTGCGTGTGTGCGGGTGGGGTTAGGGTGTGTGCGTGCGTTGTTAAAAACATGTGTGTGCTTGCGTATAATATATAAAAATATGTCATGGTACTCTCTCCGAATCATATAACATGTAAGAATATGTCATGATACTCTATTATTGCTATACTTGCATGTCATGCCATGTTGTTTTATAATTTGTTACTTTATTACAAAATTCAGTTTTTGATGATGTACGTATTGCTCTATAACGTTTTATTTATATTTTTAGGCTGGGACTTCTCGACAAGGTGGAGTTGGTGATGAGGATGATGATGATCGGGACTGATTTTATTTGTTTTAACATTGAAAACAATGGGTGTGCTGTATAAATAACATTTATAATGTTAGGATATTTATTATGTTTTTAGTGAAATATGTGTCATATATGCGTGAGAATAAAATATGTGTTATATGTGCTTGTGCTGTGTAAATTTATTGTACATGTTTTTATTGTGAAATATATTGTACAAGAATTTTTAAATTTCAAAAAAAATTTAAAAAAAAATTCTGCTTACATTTAGCGACGGATTTTCCATCGCTAAAAGGACTTATGGCGATGAAAAACTAACACGCCAGACATGAACTGATACAAGCTTTTGACGACGGATTATCCATCGCCAAAATATATAGCGACGGCCAAAATATATAGCGACGGAAAAAACCGTCGCCAAAAAATCAGACATAAACGACGGATTTTCCGTCTCTATTTATCCGTCGCTGATATTTAGCGACGGATTATCCGTCACTAAATATCAATTTACCAACCCTGGTAATAGTGACAGAGTTATAGGGACGGAATTACTATTTTTCCATCGTTAAAACTATTAGCGACGGATTTTTAGTTTTTGGCGACGGATTTGTCCGTCGCCAATAGTCCACTATGCAGTAGTGTCTACAATAACCTTGTAATATGGAAAGGTTCTAGAGATAACTAGGATTAGAACTATGACAAAAATAAGATATATCTAGAATATAGGAATATTATAGTATACTCTAGAATGTTTCACGTAAAATATCTATCTCTACATAGTTCAATATATGCCTATAAATAGGCAATGGATATAAGCATTGGGAGCAAGCTTTGAAGCAATTAAAACAAAGTTTGTTCAAGCTAGCATCTTCCCTTCTAACTTTTCATTTCTCTTCTACTTCCTCCATTCTCAATCCTCTAAAACTAAATCAATTATCCATCTAGTTTCTGCAACTCCAACAGCAAGTGCATAACTATCAATTATAATATAGAAAGATGTCGATCACATAAGAAAAGTGTGTAGAAAATATTAATTGGATCCTAGAGTTGTTTGTGGATATAGAGGAGTGAAAGTGTGGAGACATAAAGAGTGTATGATTATTTGTAAATAAAAAATTAGGAGAATAAGGGAGAAAAAGAGTGAACAAATAAAAAAATAAAAAATAAACAAGGAGAAGAAATAAGAAAATAGAAAAGACCAAAATGAAAAAGAGAAAAATTCAACCAAAAAGAAAAAAAATCACAACAAGTAAAAGATGGTGGAGATCAAGTAGGTAAATGAGGAATCTAGAATTGAATCCACTAGTTAATTTTATTTATGATTTATGAACTACTCTCTTTTTATCATATTTTACTTTAGAGTTATTAAGCATAGATTATCAAACTACTAAAAGAAACCATAATCTATTAAATTATCATCCAAATAAATTACATTCATGAAAAAATAACAACTAGATAGTAACTCTAGAATTCATAAGCATAACCTATAAAACAACTTAAGATAAGCATAGATTATCAAATTCTTCTTTTATCAATTAACTCTACTTGATTATCCTAAACATTATTATTTAATGCACAAAGAGAGCACTTCACAAATTATAAAAAAAATCAGACTAGTTTCTTACAACTCTAGAATTCCTATAATATTTAGTTGTAAACTTTGGAAAATAAAAAAAATAAGAAAATAGAATCTAGGTTAGAAAACATAAAAGAAAGACACTAAAAATAAAATACTAACTACAAAAAGTAAAAAATAAGAACAAGAAAATAAAGATCTAAACTATGACCATATAAAAAATCTAACTAACAATAAAAGAGCATAAAAGTAAATATATACTATGAAAGAAAAATACAAAAAAATAAATTCTACAAGGCATAACAATAAACAAAAAAAATAAAAGAATAGGAAAGTAAATCTACACTACAGTGAATGAAATAAATCTAATCTACCAACATAAAAATAAAAATAAAATAAAATCATAAAGCATGAATTTCTAAAGCAAAAAAATACATGAGAAATATAAAAATTAGCATTGCAAGGAGTTAGCCCCTTAAAAGCAAATTTTCATCTTTATGAATAAAGAAGACGAAAATAAATTTGAAAGGTAAATTTTTTTATTAATTATAAATAAAGTTTATAATTTTAGAAGTTCTTCTTAATTAAGAATAACTCTACTATCCAAATGGAGTTTTTATAAAACTTTTCACACTCAAACCCCTCACCATCTTCCCTTATTTATAGTCTATAACAATCAACAAGAGTCATTGGATTAACCTTAGGCTTTAAGGAATTAATTTAGTCGTTTACTATTTTTATTATGAACCATTCAGTTGGCTACTCAGTTAGACAATCGGTTGATCAACCGATTGGTTAATTGGTTTGTAAGCTGATTTGTTTCCAACATAATTGAATCCTTAATTGACTCGTTTTTTCTTTATTCCTTGGGTTTTGTGGGCCTGCTCTTGGGTTGATATTGGGCTTCAATAGCTAGTAGTAAAATAATAGAATTTAGTTCTTTTGGGCTCTTATTCAATAATTCTTCCTACAATTTAAGAAAAAAAACCACATTATTAGTGATATATTTACTCAAATAAAATATATAATAAAGATACAAAAGTGTAATAAAATATAATAATCACTAATCTAACTCTTCACAATGAGTAATACCGAGTCCTAACTAGTCTTAATCCTTAATTAATCTCTGCTTGAGTACACCGTAAAAACAAGTTTAAAGTAAAACTAACACAAACAATTAAAGCTCAGAATATCAGAAAGATCTTATAGTACTTTTATTAAACAAACCATCCTCCGATGAATAAAAGTGTAGCTCGATGAAGAACGAGTATAGAGAATCAATCCAATGGTAGCTCTCATTGGTAAAATAATCTAAAGCTGTTGTGCGCAATGAGTAAGAGTTTGTTGAGGCTATGGGGGTCAAATCTTTCATCTCTCACAAAATTAAAATCCTAGAACTCTCCTCTTCTCTCTCTCTCTCCCCCCCTCTCTCTCTCGCACAATAATATGTAATCGCCAACAGACCAGGAAAGAGATATCCTAAATGTAGTAGAAATATATAGGAGATATTAGAAATGATGAATGACTGAGATTAAATCTAAAAAACTACAAACAGCCAACTTTACCATAATAGTGGCTCTTGACCATCGATGATGTCGATGGTTGAGAGGCACATCGATGACATAAAAATCTATAAAGTAAAAATCATCAATAACATTTGTTGATCATCAATGGGCTATTCATACCATTAGTGATCAATCTCTACCACCGATGGTGAGAATGCTGAAATTAGCATTTGAGCTGATTTTTTGGTTGTTTCTACCGGTACACTTCTTATATCTGTGTTTACGTGTACTATATAATCTCAAATAAATATTAGTAGCAAATGAGAGTTTTTTATTACTCAAATAAGATTAACTATGTCCTAACAATCTCCTCTTTTGATTATAACAAACTTGTAATTTAAAATACTAAAATAGATGAATATTTGAGATATATAAATAGTAATTATAAGCACAAATATACTCTCATGAAAAAGAAAATGATATGCAATACTCCCATACATTTATGCATTCACAATAATTATAATCAAGCGCAGATATTATAAAACTCGCCCTAAAATAATTATCGACTATTTTAAAAAATTCAAAAAGTTAAAACAAATGAAACCACTTTGACAAAAACTCTATTCATACAAAAGTCATCAAATTTCACTCAAAATTCTCTCCCTTTTGTTATTAGAAAAAGTAGAAAACACACCAATGGATATGTTTAATACAAGAGAAAGTCAGATAAACATCATACAAAATGTGCACATAAGAGAAAAGCACGTTGATCCACATAAAAATTTATAGAAAAAGGGCACAAGGGATCAAATTTTCATAAAAATATATATGAATAAAAAAACACATAATAAAGCACACACAAAAGATTAAATATCAATGTAAAGTGTGTGAAACAAATAGTGAAAAGACTTATACTGGTTCATTAAATAAATTTAGGTATCTCAAAGTGAATATTTGAGGAAAAATAAGACTTAAACTATCTCAACTTTAGAAACTAGGGACCAAAGTGTCTCCCAGACACCTCAAGCATACTAGATTTAGGAGGAAGAATGATATTGTTTGGCAAGCTATTCATACCATCTCTAAATATAAAATATAGTTAATACGGGATATCTACCTTTTGAAATATACACAAATACAAAATCACGAGTGTGGGTTGTAGATACTAAAAAATGCCATGGAATAAAGCAATGTTGAACCTCGCTACAAGCATAACGAGGCTCATCATCATAATGAACCTCATCTCAGCCAACGAAGCCCATCATGATGATGAACGTCATTGAAGACGAAGTCCATCCGCAGACGAACCTCGTCAAATGGCACTTCACCCCTCAAAAGACGAACTTCGTCATTGAAGACGAAATTCGTCCAGAAACTAAGTTTGTCATTGACGACGAAGTTCTCCCAGAAACAAAGTTCGTCATTAAAGATGAAGTTCATCCAGAAACAAAGTTCGTCATTGAAGATGAAGTTCGTCATTGCATTATTGACGAACCTCGTGCATAACCATTATTGACAACCTCGTTTGTCACTATTTCCAGAGGCTACATTTAAGAAGGGTTAATAGCCAATAACTCACCCATTTAAAGAGAGTTAATGACCATTAACTCACCCATTTAAATAGGAGTTAATGATCATAACTCCCTCATGTTAAGAGGATTTAAAGCCCTTAACTCACTCCATAATGGTCATAAGCCTATAAATAGGCACGATCAACATGAAAGAAGAGGGGGAGATTGAGAGGCTAGTCAAAAGTCTATCTCTCCTCCACTCTCATGGATCTTCATAAATCATCGGCTAATCATTTGGCCTTAGAGCGTTGAAGCTCATAACAAGCATGATGAGGGTCATTACAATGATGGACTTCGTCTCAAACAACAAAGCTTGTCGTTGGAAATAAGATGTGAAGCTCGTCATTGGAAACGAGGATCGAAGCTTATCATTGGAAATGAGACTTGACATCAAAGATGAAGCTCGTCATTGGAAACGAGGTTCGAAGCTCATTATTGGATACGATGTTCGGAGTTCATCATCGGAGGTGAAGTTCGTCAATGAAAACAAAACTTGTCATCAGACTTAAAGCTCGTCAGTGAAGACGAGGCTCGTCAAAAGGAAAGTCACAAGACTTGCTACGCAGTTAGACTCGATCAGTTATCAAAGACAAAGTTTGTTAGTGAAAACAAAGCTCGTCAGACGAAGTCAGTGAAGACAGAGTTTGCTATACTGCAAAGCTGGCCTTATAAGACGAACATTGATGTATATTGAGGCTCGTCCATTCAGATGAACCTCGCTATGTAGCGAGGCTCGTCGTTCATAGAAAATCCAGATGGTAATGGATTTGAAGACTTAGTCAGCCACGTGGGCTAATCTTCAGGAGCACGTTACGACGCGTGCTAATTTAGAGGAGGCAGTTACGCCTCTCTACCCGTGAGTGTAGCACGTCGGTTACGTGCTTAAACCCTATAAATAGCCATGGATGGCTACAGAGGAAAGGGTTTGGACTTTTAGACTTTTGGCAATCATCGGAAATCAGAGCTCTTGCGTATAGATCTAGAATTCGAACCTCGATTCTAGTATTCTAACGAACGTCAGAAGCTCCAGCAATTTTGTTCTGATCATCAACGGGAAGCAATCTCAACTCAAGCATCAAGGGAAGCATCCTTTCACCACCAAAAGCCCACGTTAAATAAGGAGAAGTTGAATTAATCTTCTCTTCATCTGTAATCGAGAGAGAGTGAGTGATTGAGGGTTTCATACCAAGTGATCGAACCCAGTTTTCTTAAAACAAGAGAATCAATCAATCTTTAATTTTTCGGCACTACATGGGTCTTTAACCATCTTTTAATGAGTACACTCAATTTTCCATGGATTTTATAAGAGTGTGGATCTGTGATCATCTTTTATTAAATACACTCTTATTGTTTGGTTGATATATTAAACAAATGCACTTTGTATCTATAAAGATAATGAGCTCAAAAACACTTGATATAACTAAAAAAATCTCAATTTCACATTCACAAAACATGATAAATATAGAAATAGATGTGTAAAATTAGTTATGAAATATCTCATGTAAACAACGTGTCGTGTAATTATCTTTTGGTTATTGTGTGTAAAAAAAATATATAAATATAGATTGAAAAAACATATGTGAACCTGTGTGACATAATTAAGCATATATACCAAAGTAATAATCTCATCTCAATCAAACTTGTAAAAGCATATACATAGGCATATCCAAAGTTTTTTTAAAGAAAACAAAAGGAAAGAAAGAGATTCTTTTTATAATAAATGGAAAAGAAAAAATCTAAAAAACGTGCCTAAATAGAAAAAGAAGAAATAAAAAGAATCCAAAAATATGTACATACAACAATGAAAGTGAGCATGCATATATAAGAAACTGATGAGAATCCAAACTTGACTTTATACAACTGACGAATCAAGCGGTATAAAATCTCTCTACAATCACCAACGAGTCAAACAAATATGTTGCTCAAGAACACCAAAAACAAATCTTTTCCAAAAATAAGAAATATTAATTTTATTGATAAATTCTCTCAAGTTTTCAATCACCAAAAGCATAATAAAACTCTTATACCTAGCCGGCCTTAAATAACCTCTATTTTGACTTCCTAAAAAAACTCTATTTGTAAATAAATTCCCACTTCTAAATAATTTCCTACTTCCAAAAGAAATCTTATTTGCCTAAACAAATCCCTACTGCCTAAACAATTCTCTACTTCCTAAAACAAATTATATTTGTAATCAAATTAACTCCTACTAAGACTAATATTCCTTCATTATACAACTTCTTGTAATTATGTACCATGCCAACACGATCACTCTTACACATTGATGGATCCAGAATTATATTTTTCTCCCCTCCTTCAAGACTACACTTGTCCTAAAATGTAAGATTAGGAAATATCTCCTTGAGCTCATCATAATCCTTTCATGTAGCCTCATCCTTCAGTAAGTCCTCCTAAATCCTCTCTGAAATTAGCAAAGATTGCATCAACACCTTTGCATCCCTCTGGTCATATTTTATCTTCTGGCACATATCACAATCTACTACTTTTGCCTTCACCACTGCTTTTAGTTCATCCCAATAAAAAATGTGCTTCACCCTAACATAAGTCCAATGCCATCCTGAATGACCCCCCTATCTGCTCTCATAAAAATGAGATAAAATGCCCTCCCTCAAGCCTAGTACTCTGGGAACATATGCATAGCTTGTTTAGAAAAGTAGCCTATCTTGGAGCTTATGTCTTTGTACCCTAGAGTCTCCTCACCTAATCCACTCACGAACATCCCTAGCTTGCTCATCCAACTGCACAGCCTGATGAATACAATCTCATGCTCTCCAATCCACATTACTAATGACATTCAAGCTTGCCTTCTTCCCGATACACACCAACTCACACATAGGACCACCCTCCTTCCGACATAATGCATCGGCAACTCTATTCTCTTTCTTGGACTCATATATGATGTTGAAATCAAATTTGAGAAATTTCACCACAAACTTTTGATGTTTGGAAGAAATAATTTTCTACTATAATAAGTGCTTCAAAGCCTGCTGATCCTTCTTAATCTTGATTTTTTCCTCCAACAATTATGGCCTCTAAACCTTCACAACATGCATGACTCCTAATACCTCCCGAGCCTAAGTACTCCAAGCCCTCTTCTATAGTCCCAACATCTTTGAGATATAAGCTATCGGCCTCTTATCCTACACCAAAACCTTTCTATATGCCTACCATTAACATTGGCATATACCTCAAACTCCTTCAAAATTTTAACAAAGCAAGCACCAGAGTTTGAGACATCGCTCTCTTTAAATCTTCAAAAGATCTGTCGTGATGAATATGTCCACTAAAACCCATCATTTGTCAGCATGTTGGTCAATGGCCAAACAACCAGACCATCGTGCTTCATAACCTCCAATAGAATCGCGTCAACCTTAAAAGTCCTCGAAAGCTGACGTATCCTTAGATAAAGGCCAATTCATCATAGCTATAATCTTCCACTTATCTACCTTCACTCTCTTAACTAAAATAATAATATGCCCCAAGTATTCCAATTTTGCCTTCACAAAGTCATATGTCCCAAGTATTCTAATTCTGCCTTCACAAAGTCACACTTCAATAATTTAATACTAAAATTATGCTCATACAATACCAACAACTCCCCCTCCAAATGATGTAAGTGCTCCTCCATGATAGCTGAAGACAACAATATACCATCGAAGAACACCAGCACTAATCTTCTTAGAAAAGACATGAACATATGTTCATCGTCACCTAAAACATTGAGGGTGCATTGCATAGCCCAAATAGCATCACCACATACTCATAGTTCTCCTAAAAAACATCAATCAACAGCATCAATGATAATAGCATAGTACTCAGCTCTTTCATTACACAACCACTCGAAGACATTAGCCTCACAACTCTTCAATGCTATGGAAATGGCAATCCACGAGTATCATGCATCTCCTTATCAACAATTTTAGACAAATGATGTTTATCTGCTTCTAAACCTACCATAACAAGAAAAGAGCTACCCTTAGTTATTGTAGATAGGTGACAAGCAGGCATAATCAAATGGGATAGCCGCCCTCGTTTGAGTACGGGTGTGTAGGTAGACACCCTCACTTTCAATGGGGAGATATTTGAATCCTGGGGAAAAGTCCAGATCTAACGAATCTGAATACTTGGCTTTTCCTTTCCCCGCCATGTTAACAGTGGCAGCCAGTAGTTCCAATTCATCAGTAGCCTGTCTCCTCTGGCGATTGCGTCTCCAATGAGGGAGTCTTGACTCTAGATACTACTGAGAAAGCCTTTCGAATACCGAAGGTCTTGGTGCCTCGGTACACTGGCAAATCAGCAAGTACTGCTTGGATAAGCCTCTCACAATGGCACTAAGGAATTACCTCATGAATAGTGCGCATGTGAGTCAAATGATCCTTGAGGTCCCCTGTAGGTCGATGGTGACAACCCCCTGCCTCAGAAGAGTCAAACTCGCGGTCATGTGACAAGTGCTCAAAAGAGAGCTTTTGAGAACACTTGAAAAGTCCTCCAAGTGTTGAATTCAGGCGAACTCACCTTGCCAGGTGAGGTATGGGGTTCGGGCGAGTTCCAGCTAGCTAGCGAACTCTAGCCGCTTGGTCGTTCAAGCGGGGTTCGCCGGCCTGACCAGCTTTGGCTTTGCCTTTTTGGCTAAGGCTTGTCTTCAAGCGGACTCAATGGGATTCGCCTGTATGGTGGCTGCTGTCTACGAGGTGAAGCTCGCTTAATGTGCATGGCTCGCCTACTTGAGGGTATAGCTCGCCTGAATTTTGGAGCTCGCTTGACCTGGGCAGCTCACCTAATTTAGGTAGTCCGCCAAATCTGGAAATGTGGCTTGAAGAGCGAAGCCTGCCTGATTTGGTGGGCTCACCTGAATTGCTTAGTTCGCCCGAATGGGGAACTTTGCTGCTGGAGTGAGGCTCACCTAAAATGTCAGGCTCACTTGAAATGCCCAGTCTGCCAGTTTTTGGAACTTTACTACCAGAGCGAAGCCCGCCGAGTAGGTGAGCTCGCCTGATTGACGTAGTCCGCCAAAGCTAGGAACTTTACGTTCTTGCTTGGCTCTTTTCAGGCCTAAATAGTAATTCAGGCCGTCATAGGAGATAGAGGCTTGTGCTTCTTGGTGCGCGAGAGCTTATCATCGTTGTTGTTAGACTCTCATGGAGAGAGGAGTGTTCATGTCGACAGTGAAGGCGTGGTCGCCAACATGAACTAGGGTCTTCTCTTCCATGAAGGACTACGTGGATTGCTTGGCAACCCAACGAGTAGCCTCTTAGCTTGCGTTCTTGGCCTTTGGCTAGGCCTTGGCTGGCTTAGGGGAGATAGAACCCCCTGCTATTGCTCGGGTATAGCTCTCAGGCATGGTTGCCTCGGCCACTTGGGGCTGGGCCACGTGCACAACTCTGTAGTATCGGTGAGAAGCTTTACCGCTAGAGGAGGAAGAAGATAAGTACTCCTCGTACTTAGCTTGGTCAAACTCAATCACAAGGGACTCGACTGTCATCCCCTCCGCAACTTTGTCGAATTGCGCTACCACCATTTCGGTTGAAGGAATAGTTTCTCTCATTCTGGTCGCCATCTTCTGTATGTGATATAAAATTGATTTTTTTCAAAATGGAGGAGATTTGTATTGCTAAGAATAGCTTATTACAAATCAAGAAACCAAGCTATAATAGAAGTGAAGAGAATGCTCTTCTTGTTTAACATGGGTTCTTCGACAGCGATAGGACACCTCCCTCGAATGCTTGCGTCGAGTTTGCTTCCCTTAGACGATCCGATCGAAATTACGATTGAGTTTCAGTATGTAGTAGAACCTCCTGTGTGATTGAGTTTAATTATACTTGAGCTTAATGAGTATCAAGACCAAAAGCTTAGAGAGGGCTACAATGCAAGAGTTTGTAGAGAGCTAATAAGTCTCAAATTCGAGAGTTTAGATTGAGTCTACTTCAACAATCCAAGCTTATAGCCAAGAATGTTCCACCAAGTAAGCCAATAGAAGTCTCTGCTTGAAGAGCCTAAATACCAGCCAAAAGCAAGACAAGACCTCAACTAGCCTAGACCTATGACCCCTTTCACGTTGGCCAAGGAGGTCTTTAAATAAGCAAAGGGAAAGTGACCACTATAAGGGTGATAGGAGTCATGCATCATCACCCAGGATGTGGGACGTGGGTGGGCCCACTCTCACAAGCAAGTAGCTGCTTGCGCTATTTAGGCAAGGCTGATATGCTTGTGGGTGAGTTTAGATGTTGTCTGTGTGCTCAGGCGATCTTGCAAGCGAGCTTTGCTACAGGCGAGGTTAGCTGACGAACCCCTTAAGCGTTTTGGCGAACTTAATCCTATCTGGCAAGCTCAATTAGTGCGGGTGAACCTCCTGCAGGCGAGCTTGACTCATGCTGGCGAGACAATCAAACAGATGAGCTTGACTCATGCTGGCGAGACAATCAAACAGATGAGCTTGACTCATGCTGGAGAGCCAAACGAACAGGCGAGCTTGACTCGTGTTGGCGAGCCAAACGAACAGGCGAGCTTGACTCGTGTTGGCGAGTCAAACAAACAGGCGAGCTTGACTCGTACTGGCGAGTCAAACCATACTGGCAAACTTTGGCTCATGCAGGCGAGCAAAGCGTGTTAGCAAGTTAAGCTTGCAAGTCAGCTCTGCTTGGCTTCCCGAATGCATGTGAGCTTGACTGGGGCAAGCAAGTCAAGATCGCAGGTGAGCTTTGCTTGGTCTTTTGAATGCAGGCGAGCTCAAACAGGTGAGGTTTGAGCTCTCTTGTGTAAAGGTAGTTTTTATTACCTACAGCGGGATATCGAGATATTTGACGGCAACATCAGTTTTAGCATTTGACAAGTTAGGATGATCGTCGTATTAACACAGAGTGGATTGAAGAAGGCTTTGTTTGAGAAGTCGAAGAAGCCGGCTACTATGGCGGAGGAAGATTAGAACGATTTGGATGATAGAGCTCTCACAGCGATCCAGTTATGTTTAACAAATGAAGTTTTACAAAAAGTTCTCACAGAGAAAACAACTGCTGATTTGTGGTCTAAATTAGAGAATTTGTATTTAACGAAGTCGTTCACTAATCGCCTCCTCTTGAAGTAGTGTTTGTACACACTTTAGATGTCGAAAGGAACACTCATCAAATCTCATAATGGTGAATTTAATTCTGTGATTACAGATTTGGGTAAAATTGATATTAAGATCAATGATGATGATCAAGCCTTGTTGTTATTGTGTTCTTTGTCGCCTTCCTACAAGCACTCCAGGGATACTATATTTACGGTCGAGATTCTATTGGTATCAAGAATGTCAAAGAGAACTTATTGAATGAAGAGAAAATCAACAAAGAGTTACCACAAGTGAAAGTGTTGATAAAGCTGATGGCTTGTTTTTTTGAGGAAGATCGAAAGACAGGGGCATTAGAGGTAACAGGTATAATTCAAAGCACAGGACTCTAACCTGCAGATATTGCAAGAAGAAAGGATACATCAAGATCGATTGTTACAGATTGAAGAATAAAAATAAACAAGAAGAGTGTGAAGAAAAATTAAAGGAGGACTCTGCTGAAGTTAATATTGCTGAAAATGTCATTTTGTTGGTTACAGATGATATAAACAGGAGTATGGATGATTGAATTTTGGATTCGGATTGTTCCTATCATGTGTCCTAATCAGGACTGGCTCACCACTTATGAAGCTATTGATGGTGGAGTTGTTTTTAT
>BQKN01065894.1:51619-76975 GCA_022839385.1 Asparagus kiusianus | reverse complement strand
TACTTCACACATTAGGATCAGGGTCATAGACAAACAATTCACATGCACAGTCGTCTTCAAAAATTATCAGATTATTCAGTTTATTAGGAGGAAAACAAAATGATGCAGATGTATAAGTAAAGGAACCCTAACTGAAATAAAACTAGAATTTCTAGTGTCAACTAAACTAAAAAAACAATAAACAAATTCAATCCTACTCGAAGCAAAATTTCTAAACTAAAACTCTCCAATAGGATAAATTGAATACAAGGTAAGATTAGCTCCAATCCTAACTAATCTAAAATGCTAACTAAATCACAACTCCTAATCTAAAGTTATTGAAATCTCAAAAGATACTTTACAAAATAAACATGTCCTGAATTCATGAAGAGAACTTTTTGGAAATTAGAATCCTCTAGATGGAATTTTTTTTGATGTGACCAACTGCAAACTTGTGTGCACATCAGTTACGATAATATAATAAACTATTATAGCTATTTCTCATCTATTAATTTATTTTATGATACACGATGATATAATAAATGGAAATACATAATGGAAAACTATGTAAGACAAATATCCAGACACGACAATTTTGATACCAACAAAGCATCACATAAACCTTTAATTATCGACCTATGATAACACTCTTCACCACTTTAGAAGTATGAAACAAGATTTAACATTCTTTTTGCACAACAAATATTCACAAATTAGTTACAACATACTTGTCGCAGTTTAAAGATAGTTGGGACAATCCAATCACCTAGCTTGTCTTAATTTCCCTGTAACCATGCACTTTTCTAGCCATGTATGCATAAGAAAAGCCAATGGCATACTTAAGAAAATCCAACGGAAGATACGCAACTACCAAATATTAGTATGTCAAACCTTACCTTAGTAAAGATCTCTATCATCGAAAACAACATTGTTCCAGTATTCCTTCCATTACACAAGTATACAACTAGTTTTGTATCAGGATGTAATTTTTCACGGCATATACTAAAAATTCTATTCAATAAGTCAAACCTGTGATCATTTTCACATTGACACCCAGGTTAAGTGCCCGGCGGATTGTCTCTGCACTGTCATGTCTTGGAGGATCAAAAAGCGGCATAAGACCCATAAACTGCCATGGACCTCCTGGACTGTCCTTGCTTCGTTCTGGAACTTCCTGCATGAGGACAGACAAAAAAAACACCCAAATGTTATACAACTGAAACTACGTATAATAGAACAGAAGGTTTATCTATAGAAAAAAGAAATTAAAATTGTTGTAATCAACAAGGATGTCAACTCTGACAGGGACACGCAGTACTTTACACGATAATTTCCCATAATCCAGACATGAAATATGGAAATGCAATTGTTTGTGTATATTTCTTTATACGTAAACATGAATAATGTATGCATCAGACTATCAGATTTTTATTTACATAAGAATAAAAAAATTAATAACGTGATTCACAAACAATTATCTACTGTCAAAACAAGCACAGTAAACTTCATCTACACATATTTATGGTGAATAATAATTTACACTTTTGTGAGCATCGGATATACATGTAATATCCACACAGGAATACACGCGTCTTTTTCTGGATATGTCAGATAAGACAAATTTTTGGTTGGAGAGCATTCTACGTACCATGAAAGTTGTCGAGCGAGAGTTTCTTTTACCTGATATGCTACAGCAAGTGATCGAAGTCCACGCTCTGCAAACTTGTCAATCACAGCATGCACCCTGCGCTCTATCTCTGACTTATTGTGTGCAAGATTCAGAATCTGCAAACAAATACAGTTAAAAGATGGATTATTTGTTAACTAAAACAATAAAAGCCACAAAAGAAAGAGTATCACGAAAAAATTTACCTGTTCTGGAGCACCTTTGCTGACACGATGCCATTTTCCATCTGAATCAATGTATGTCAGGGCAGTTCTTTTGTCAGTGGGGTTGAACGGCAAAAAGTGTACTTCTTGGATACCAGCACGAGCCTTTCATAAACAATGCATGTTTTAGAAAGAGCAAATGGTTTTCCCTTTTATATGGAAGGCGGAAGAACCTGGGTGAGACCGCAAGCATTTTATATATATTAGGACTTACCTCTTTTGGGTCAGCAAGCATCCCAACAATAGCAGTATCAATTGCATCTTGATTTTCAACACGTGATGCCCTAGCAGCCATTAGGATAACAGCATCTTGGCTTACACCCTTTACAAAAACCTGAAAACCACGTTACAGCATATCCAGGTGGAATATTCAGTATAATCCTTAAAGAGAGAGTGAGGTAGTGTTTAGTCCCTGAAGAGGAAAAAGAAAGCTGACCTCAATAAGGTTCTTGTCCACTGTAAGCTTGTTCAGAGTAAGAGTTCCTGTTTTGTCACTGCAAAGGACATCCATTCCAGCCATTTCTTCAATAGCAGTCATCCTCTTTGTTATGGCTCCCTGTATTAGCCACAAATTGTTAATTCAATCTGTCAAGGAAAGAAGAATTGCTAGAATTTGAGAACATCATTAAATTCCATTTCACTCACCACTAAGAAATTTAAGTTTTATAATCTAAAATCACATTTAATTTTACAAAATATAACACTTCGATTTATCATGATTCTGACAAGTAATAACAACTATACCTGCTGAGACAAGCGATGTGATCCGATTGCCATTGTAACAGATAAAACAGTGGGCATGGCTATGGGAATTCCTCCAATGAGAAGAACCAGAAGATTATCAATTCCGGGACGATAAGCTCGGTGCTGAATGGGATACATGACTATAATCTCTACAAACATTCCAACAGCAATTGAACAGATACAGAAATTCCCAATAGCCGTCAGCACCTATAACCAAATGAAAGTAGAACTCAGTCTGGGATATGCTAAACATCAGCAGAAATCAATAAACTGAACAAAGAGCTTAAAGGGTTCCAACTTGCCTTTTGGAAATGACCAACTTGGTTCGTGGAGTCTACAAGATGTGCTGCCTTGCCAAAAAAGGTATGGACACCCGTTGCAATCACAACGGCCTCTATTTCTCCCTGCTTACAAGTCGAGCCAGAATACACACCATCACCAGGACCTTTTGTTACCGGCAGAGACTCTCCAGTGAGGGCGGACTATGAATATGAAGACAACAAAAAGTAGGAGAAAATGGTCAGCTCCAAGAAACAAAAAGATCAAATACAAAACAAAGAAAAAATAGAAATAAGAACCTGATCAATTTTCAAAGGATCTCCATCAAGAAGTCTAGCGTCAGCAGGGACAATATCACCAAGCTTGATGCTGATAATGTCTCCCGGCACGAGAACAGCTGCATCCTCCTCACTCCATCGACCATCCCTCAGCACCTGCAGTTTTTGCATGCATATGGGATTTAAACTTGTAACTTCGTTGTTCATGAAACAGATTGGAATTGTTGATAAAAAATTACAAATGAATGGGGTTATGAAAATTCAAAAACCTTGGCTTTGGGAGCAAGACGGGCCATGAGGGCTGCTGCAGCGTTACCGGCGTTGTTTTCCTCTATAAAACTGATTGTTGAGTTGATCACAAGCAAGGTTATGATTCCCACAAAATCTTGCCAATCCGGAGGCTTACCCTGATGAATAACAAAATTAAGAAAATGATAATGAAGCTGACCACTTTTTGAAAAGAACTATATTTTCTATTTCTCTAAAAAAATTCTTTTGTTTAAAGGTCTCTTTCACTGCAACATACCCCGAAATTGTGATCACGGTTGAGAGTTATAACTTTATACTCAACATTGCCCCAGAGGCTGAAGGTTCTTTTCTATGGACCGAAACATGGACTTATGCAAAAGTTTTTCTCTTTTTCTTCTTTTTCCTAAATTATCTTTTAAATGTGTATCTGATGGAGTTGAACCTGGTTGCTTCGATACTATGTTAAATGTCTTGCCCCTACACCAAAACTCCGAAGTTATGGTGATGATTGACGGTTATAATTATATAGCCTAACCCTTTTGTATGGTTTTTCTAGCATATTCTACAAGAATGACTGTAATAATAGTTGCAAACTTAAAATTGAAAATGGTTAAAAAGACTGTCAAGAAGGGCTGAAAATCTTTAATTGAACTTTAATCAATTAAAAATAATTTTAATTTCTTTCCAAAGGGCTAAAAACCTTTAATTGAACTTTAATAAAATGATTTAGTTGCAAAGTCAAAATTGTGATATTTTAGATTGTCAACCCAACAAGTCAACAATTTTTTACACTGTTCCTATAATGTTAGTAACTTTAATCACTCTTTTTTTATAACCCAACCCGGAATCGAACCCAAGACCATGGAAGCCATCAGTGGCAGAGCAAGCAATTTTGGCAAGGGGGTCCAAAAAATAATTAAACCCTCACTCATGATAGGAGAAGACACTTAATCTCTTTTAATAAACCATTCCATAATTGAATCGTCGTATTAGTACCTTAAGTCTTTCACATTTTGCAATTAGTCCCTCAAATCATGGAAATTACTATTAGGTCCCCCAATTTTTGACTTATTTGGAAATTAGGCCCTCCACTCAAGAATATACATAGCTATTAGAGGATTAATTTGAAAAAAAAAAATAAGACTTGGAGAAGCTAATAGTCCAGAGCAATAGATTTTACTTGGTAATCCCTCCAAATGCTACATCTAGTCTTAATTTTCAGTTTTATATCTCAAATAAACTTTTAAGATACAATAATCTCTTCTTAAAACCTTTTTCATGTTACAAGACATATAATAGTCCCTCTTCTTAACTAATCAATGCTTTTTTTTCAAGATAGATGGTTAATAATTTTTATTTGCCCAAGCCAGTAGCCAATAATTCTAATAACATCATATTTACTTAGTAGTTGTCCAAAAGCCAGCTTTAGTCACTATGGGCCTGGATGAGCGACTAAAAGTTTTAGCCTACTTCCATGAAGCATTCAAGCTCAATGAACTAATCGCGGAAACCATTTGAAAATCTCTCTTCAATTTGAAAAAACAAACCTAATCATATAGGGACAGGGACAATATCATAAAAACCCCAAGATTCAAGGGAGGTTATTAATATGTGAGTATAAACTCACATCGGATAGGATAAGAAATAGTGAAGGGTTTTAAATAAAAGTTGGGGTCAGTACCTAGTAGCTATAGTTTTTGAGTTAAATTGGCTCCTAGCCTCTATTTAAAGCCCACTAACTCTTGATTGGGCCCGATCTCTCCCCAATAAATGGTATCAGAGCTAACGTTATGGCCCAAATGTGAAAAAAGTAAAGTCCAATGTGAAGCTCAAAGGTCTGGGAAAATGACTAAGGTCAAGTTAGACCATGTCAAGTTAACCCATAGATGCCCGTAGTAGTGATATGATCTAGTTAGCCCACAAGTGAAGTGGCAGCCACCAGTGAAGTGGCAGAAGATCCTATTGATGTTTGATAGCCATGTGCCGGATGTATGGTTGATAGGTCACACCAAGTTAGTGAATTCCGTGAAAGTTTGAAGTATAGCAAAAGATTGAACTTACTCACAAATTAAGGGGGAGGTGTTGAGGTCATTAATATATGAGTACAATCTTACATTGGATAGGATAAGGAAGAGTGAATGGTTTAAAATAGGAATTCGGACCAAACCCTAGTAGCTAATGCTTTTTGGTAAAAATTGGTTCCTAACCACTATTTAAAAGCCCACTAACTCTATATTGAGCCCTATCTCTCCCCCAACAAACCTCCCAAGCGTCTGAGTCATCTACGATGGGTCAAACTTTAGTCACTAAATATAACTTAATATTGAGCCTATGCAAGATTCAATTATGCCAAAAAAGAAAAATAAAGTTAGTGCACTAGCCATCAAAAACGGACAACACAATCTTTATTCAAGCATAAATTAGACTGCAAAACACAAGGAAGATCTTAACAACATAAAAATTTTAAAGATCATTTAGCAATTGAAACAATGAAATCTTTTCCAGTCTGTCTGATTTTAAGCTCTCCACTAAATTCTTTCTTAGTAAAGTTATAAAGCAGAAATGGGTCTTTAGGGAAAAGTTCTAACTTTATGGGGGCAAAAAGCACATGCTTTAATCCCCTTTAACAAAAGAATCAACAAAGAAAAGAAGTTCCACTATCTTCGCTTTACTCTTCTACACGGACGTGGAGTCTTCTTACTTATCCAAACATCCACATTAAAAAAAGATAAAATACTAAATAATAAATAAAAGCAAATAGAACCAGAAATAAAAATGGTAAGAATAGTAATAAATAAATAAAAATTCTCACCCCTCCATTAGCAAGAGCAATGGCCATAATTGCAGCGGCCTCCATGACCCATGAGAGAGGGTTCCACATAAACCCCAAAAACTTGATAAACTTGCTCTCCTGGCAAAATTAAAAAAATAAACAAAAAATCAAAAAAATACCCAAAAATACATTTCATTTAAGAAAAAGAAAAAGAAATGATAATCTACTTGTTTCTCTTCGAGCTTGTTGTGACCAAAAATACTAAGCCTCTCTTGAGCAGCATCGCTGGTGAGCCCATCTCTGCTGCATCGAAGATTCTCGAACACCTCCTCAATCGGTATATTCTCCTAAAAATCCCCAATTAAAACACAA
Organism: Asparagus kiusianus; assembly: GCA_022839385.1. Classification (NCBI taxonomy): domain Eukaryota; kingdom Viridiplantae; phylum Streptophyta; class Magnoliopsida; order Asparagales; family Asparagaceae; genus Asparagus; species Asparagus kiusianus. The sequence continues at coordinate 70,411 of BQKN01065894.1, read as the reverse complement.
AATTACACAAACTAATCAATCAAGAACAGAAAAAATTGGGGGGAAATTTTGGGAAACCCAGAAGAAATTGGGATTACCAAATCGACGGCCTCCTTGAGGACGGCATCCAAGACCTCCGACTTGTCCCCCATCGGCGTCCTCCCTCTCTTTTTTTTTATTTTTTGTCTTTTTTCTTGATTTTTTTGTTGATTATTTGATGGATTTTAAAGGGTTTTGGGTCGTTTTGTTTTGGCGTTGAGTGAGAGTGGTGAGTGGAGATCCACACAGGAGAAGCTCTGCTGTTATTAGCAAGCGTAACAAAAGAAAGACCCAAAAAAGTACACAATCATTAATGGGAAAATTGTGTCTACATCCAAAAGTAAAAACTTTAGGTGGTGTAGCTCCTTTGAATTTTTCTAATGTGTTTTAGCTTTTAAATTGGAGATTTATGTTACAATTTTTTTTAGTAATTATTACTTGTCAACTAAGTTTAGAGAAAGAATAAAGAATAAAGAATAAAAAATAAAAAAACCTTAAAATGCCATTATCTCCTCTATTCTTTCATGTTAAGTCTAACAGCAAGTTGAATTAATCTTAACATAAAAGTCTAATTTCATGTTAAGTTCAATTTAATTCATGTTAAGTTCAATTTAATTTATATTAAGTCTAATTTAAATCATGTTAAGTATAATTTAAATCATGTTATATCAAATTCAACTTGTTTTAAGCCTAATTTAATTCATGTTAAGTCTATTTCAACTTGGTTTAAGTTTAATTTCATGTTAAGTCCAATTTAATTCATGTTAAGTCTAATATAATTCCTTTTAAATCTAATTTAAATTATGATATGTCTAATTCAACTTGAACTAAGTCTAATTTAATTGGACTTAACATGAAATTAGACTTAAAAAGCTAAATTAGACTTAACATGATTTAAATTAGACTAAAAAAGAATTTAACATGATTGAAATTAGACTTAAAATAAGTTAAAATAGACTTAACATTTTTCATATTTAGTCTGATTCAACTTGTTTTTAGACTTAAAATAAGTTGAATTAGACATAAAATGATAAATTAGATTTAAAAAGAATTAAATTAGACTTAAACCGAATTAGACTTAATATGAACCAAATTGGACTTAACATTAATAAAATTGGACTTAATATGAAACTAGACTTAAAACAAGTTGAATTAGACTTAACGTAATTCATGTTAAGTCTAATTCAACTTGTTTTTAGACTTGAAACAAGTTAAATTAAATATAACATTATTTAAATTAGACTTAAAAGAAATTAAATTAGACTTAACATGAACTAAATTAGATTTAATATGAAAACACGTTAAATTAGACTTAACATGATTTAAATTGGACTTAATATAAACCGAATTGGACTTAACATGAACCAAATTGGACTTAACATGAACTAAATTAAACTTAACATGATTTAAATTGGACTTAACATGAACCGAATTAGACCTAACATGAACTGAATTGGACTTAACATATAATCCATGTTAAGTCTGTTCCATTTTATTTTAAATCTAATTTCATGTCAAGTTCAATTTAAGTTAGACTTAAAATGATTTAAATTAGACTTAAAAAGATTTAAATTAAACTTAAAACGATTTAAATTAGACTTAAAATGATTTAAACTGGACTTAACACGAACCAAACTAAATTTAACATGAATCAAAATGGACTTAACATGAACCAAATTGAACTTAAGATGAAATAAATTGGACTTAAAACTAAACTGGATTAAAATTAGACTTAAAAGGAATTAAATTATATTTAACATGAATCAAATTGGTTTTAACATGAATAAAATTGGACTTAATATGAAACTAGACTTAAAACAAGTTGCAGTAGACTTAACGTGATTCATGTTAAGTCTAATTCAACTTGTTTTTAGACTTGAAACAAGTTACATTATTTAAATTAGACTTAAAAGAAATTAAATTAGACTTAACATGAACTAAATTGGATTTAATATAAAAACACGTTAAATTAGACTTAACATGATTTAAATTGGACTTAATATAAACCGAATTGGACTTAACATGAACTGAATTGAACTTAACATAATTTAAATTGGACTTAACATGAGCCGAATTAGACTTAACATGAACTGAATTTGACTTAACATATAATCAATGTTAAGTCTATTTCATTTTATTTTAAATCTAATTTCATGTCAAGTTCAATATAAATTAGACTTAAATTAGACTTAAAACGATTTAAATTAGACTTAAAATGATTTAAACTGGACTTAACACGAACCAAACTGGACTTAACACGAACCAAACTAGATTTAACATGAATCAAAATGGACTTAACATGAACCAAATTGGACTTAAGATGAACTAAATTGGACTTAAAACTAAACTGGATTAAAATTAGACTTAAAAGGAATTAAATTATATTTAACATGAATCAAATTGGTTTTAACATGAAGTAAAATTAGACTTAAAATAAGTTGAAATAGACTTAACATGATTCATGTTAAGTCTAATTTAACATATTTTTGACTTAAAATAAATTGAATTAGACATAACATAATTTAAATTAGACTTAAAAGGAATTAAATTAGACTTAACATGAATCAAACTAGACTTAATATGAATCAAATTAGACTTAACATAAAATTAGACTTAAAACATGTTAAATTAGACTTAACATGATTCATGTTAACTTTAATTCAACTTATTTTTAGACCTAAAACAAGTTGAATTAGGCTTAATATGATTTAAATTAGACTTAAAAGAAATTAAATTAGACTTAACATGAACCAAACTAGACTTAATGTGAATCAAATTAGACTTAACATAAAATTAGACTTAAAACATGTTAAATTAGACTTAACATGATTCATGTTAACTTTAATTCAACTTATTTTTAACTAGACCTAAAATAATAGATCTTCATAGAACGAAGAGGGAGGAGGAAATGAGGGTAATTTGGGCTTTTATCTTTTTTTCTCTCTTTGTGCTTAGTTGGCATGATAATTACATGAAAAAATGCTGCAGTACATGATGTGATATTTCTTGGGGCTGAACAATATAGAAAAAAATGGAGGGGCTGCAGCACATGAAGATTTTACTTGTGGGGCCTTGACATAATTTTCCCAAAAAATTTATTTGTATTTATTAATTATTAGATATACAGTAAAATTTTATTTATTATTGTAGTTTGTAGAGAGAATAAAGAAATAAATGAATTATGAAAAAAGGGCAAAGGGACGAGAAACGGAAGTTACTACAGGAAAGAGAAATCAGGCATCACCCCCTTAACAAGTGGTTACAGGCACATGGGTTCTTTTTTTTTTTTTTTTTTTCTTCTTTCAGTGTTTTTTTAGGATAAATTGCAATATATTTTAGGCGTTTTTAGATATTGGTCCCTTACACCTTATAATTGCATACTATATAAGGTCTCATAAAATGATCGTTCTGTTAATGTCTCAATTAAGAAAAATCTAAGTAACGTTGGGTTAGTTCCCAACGTAACATCTGTAATCACCAAACTACTATTCTGTTAATGTTCTATTCTAATTATCGGAGAAGAGGTTAAGTGAGTTTGAGTATTTTTAAGTGGGTATTCGATTTAGACCCATTAAAAATGAGTTTGAAAATAGAAAACGGTAGCCTCTAACCGTTATATTTAACAGAATATTCCCCTCAAATCTTATGTGGTTAACTAGAATGCCTATTTTGCAATTCATGTAAGATTTGAGACACTAATATGCAATTTTCAAGATGTGAGGGATTAATATGCAATTATTGAAAATTAAGGGACTATTATCTAAAAACCTAGTGTAGAAACTACTTGAAACTGCCAAAGATAGTGGGGATTTCTTATTGCTGAGTTTGAATTATCTACCAGGAATTCCTACGAAACTGGTACATAGATCAATGCCATCGTTTCTTTTATTTCATTTTTTGAGAAACGATTGTTTCTTCTACGGATTCTATAATTAAAAATTATTTTAGATAACCCATGGAAACAGATTTTCTTGCTTGGGATTAGTAATAAAATTTATGTGTTGTTTGAGATAAAATTATATGATTTGTCTACAAAGTAGTGGGATTTATATTGTTTGAGAAAAAAGATTATACGGTTTGTCTATGAAAAAGTATATAGAAGAGTCCTTGTAATGAGTTTAAATAAAAAAGACACAAAATCAAGTAAGGGGGGGTTATTGGTTGGGGTAATTGTTGGGATAATGGGATAATTTTTGGAACACTAATGTTTGGTGTTATTCATTGGAGTAATTGGAACTGGGGTAATCTGTGTGGTGTTATTAGTTTGTTGGGGTAATTCTGGGACAAATACCCCCATTTCCCCCAATTTATCCCACCTATAAAAAGAAACTTCAGCCCTGCCCCAAAAATTTGCCCCCTTTCTATCGCTGGAACCAAGAAACCCAGTCGAACGCCCGCTCTCTCCGCCTCCTCTCTCCGCGTCCTCTAGGTTTTTGGTCTCTAGGTCGGCGTCCGCCTCCTCCGCCTCCTCCGCCTCCTCTCTCCGCCTCGAGCTCGTATGTCGTTCGTCGCCGTTCGCCGCCTCGAGCTCGTACGTCGTTCTCGAGCTCGAACGCCCGCTTCGCCGCCGTCGTTCTCGGGCTCGGTCGCCGCCGCCATCACCTCCGCGGCTCCTCCGCGGCACAGCCTCCCAACTCTAGGTAAAATCTCTGGATCTATATTGCAGTTAATTGGGAAAATATGATGCAAAGTTGCATTTCAATAGAACTGAATTGCAATGGAGTTTAAATTGCAATTGCACCAGCAAAGTTTCATCTTCACCCAGTTCCAATTTTGATTTGAACTTAAAGTTCGAATTTTCATCTTCACCCAGCAACATGAGCACCATCTAGGCTGATTTCCCTTGTAAGAAACCCTAACCCTAGTTCATTTTCTTCATTTAGATCTGTTCGATCTCTGACCTGATTGTGATGTCTGTAGGCATCGAAAATTACCTATAGGTCTCCACGAACAGCTCAGTGTTAAGGAACGACAATGAACGTCACTATCTGGTTCACAGGGGTTCGATTGACGTCGGTAAACGTTTGAAGTGAATCGACGAACTACGTGAGCTGATAGAATTTCAGAATAACGAAGGCACGGGCTAATCAGAAGTCCCGCGATGTTTACAAAAGATGCATCGCCCCTTGTGTCTCATTTATTCTACAGATGATCTAATCATTGGAGCTTACAGAAATCCTCGTCGGCTTTCCAACGCATTTGGAATCACTCAAATCCGAGTTTGGATGAAGAAGTTACGGCAAACACACAACGGAGCGTCTCAGGCTGAACTGGGACACCCGGGGTGTCTCGGGAAAGTCGAAACACCTCAGGGGTGTCAACGCTGATTTAAGCCCTGAGTCCATTTTTGACCGCTCCATTGTCCCTCATGCCTATAAATAGAAGCCTTAGGCCTCACTTTTGGGGATCTGGATTTTTGGAGTATTGGCGAAGCCCTGCTGGAGTGAAGAGTGATCGAGCACTTCAACACAAGAGAGTTCTTCATCAGATCTACATCACCCGCATCCGTTCCTTAGCATTACCCCTCGTCGGTAATCCTAAGAAGAGCAAATATCTCGCTTTATCCGAGATAGGCGCTTCAAGTTTCTAGATCTCCTCGCGGATCGACGAAGCTCTGCCCGATTTTTCTGGATCAGATCTGATTGCCAGGTAGTCCACGGATATCGACGTCCCCGTCACAGGCTAAAGACCCACGCAAGCAAGAGACGACGAACGGATCTTGTGTTTATTTTCGTTATTTGAATTCATTTGTAACGTTTGAAGTATTAATGAAATCAATGATGAAGGCAACTTTTGACGAAAACAAGCTGGCGACCACAGTGGGAGCCAACAGCCTCGCTGCCGAGGCTGTCGTGACGCAACCGACATTCAAGATCCGGGTGAATGAAGAGATTGAATACGAGTTCGATCGACAAAAGTTTGAAGAGTACCTCTCTTCCTCCTCCTCCAGATCCGCCTCTCCGAACAGGCGCAGGAAGGCATCCCCTTCCAGAAATGTTCGCGGGACCTTCGGCTCGAAGATCCAAGATCCCATTGCCGCCGCTGCGTCCGCACCACGCGACGTTCCCGCGTCGTCCAACGTGGTCGAGACCGCAGATCCGGACTTCTCCTCCGCCGAGGAGATGGCTACTGAAGACGCTTCAGCATTGTCAAAGAGAGCACGCCAAAGACGGCGTCAACGCCTTGCTCGTCAACTGGCCAAGGCTTTGGAGCCGATGGACGGGATCCGCTATAATGTGGATCTAAAATCCAGGCAGCGCCGGGAACAACAACGGCGAACAACCAACTCCTCCTCCAAGACAGAAACGAACGAATGGGTTCGTGTCAAGAGGATCCGCTCCACCCTCAAGGAGCGAATCAAGAAGCGTCGAGCATTGCTCGCACATGCCCGAGCCCTTTTGCAGAAAGCGAAAGAAATGCAGAGGGGAGAAGCAGTGGAGAAGCCGCCTAAGTGCAAGCAAGTTTGGGTGCCAAAGACAAAACCAGCACTTAAGGCAAAAGTGGGCAGAGTTATCGTCCAGCCTATTTCAAATCCAGATCCCGTTTCCCCTGTACCCGCACCTCCGACGGAGTCAGGAAAGAACGTGGATCTCACTAAATCCAGGGGTCCTTTGAAGGGTCGCCTCGATCCTGAAGATCAAGGTAAAGCACCCGTCAAGGAGCGATTGGGACCGTTGAAAAGTCCCCAAACAACAGTCAAGATTGGGGGTCGTACTAACAAAGGGAAAGCCCCTATTACCGACCGCATTGGATTGCGAGTCGAAGTTCAAGAGCCCGTTGGACTTTCACGCTCTCAAAGGCGTAAAAGTGAACGAGTGACTCTTGGAGATGCAAATAAAGCGTCGCGTCCCCAGAGGGAAACATATTTGTCTGATGACGATGTTACACCTGGGAAGGCGTGCCAACACTTTATGGGTTGCTCCAGTTATCAAACTGATGAGCTGTACTATAGGGCTGGGGGTGCGAATAAATCCCGGAAAAGAAATGTTCGAGATACGGAGCCTCATTGTCCGTGTGCCAACATAATCAAAACAGTATTATCGGAATGCTGCTGTTCTAAAACCCCAAAAAGAGTCTCGATGTTTGAGAGAATCTCTACCAGGGCGTCCGAGGCCAAACCAAGGCATTTCCAAAGGAGGAAACCCATTCGCCAAGATGATGAATTTCCAGAAGTGTCCGTCAATATGACCGGCAGAAGGAAATCGACGCAACACTCTAGCCCAGATTAGTTTGCCGATGTATCCCGGCGTATGACTCGGTTGCGGTCAGGAATCAATAAGCGAAAGAATTACCAAAAGATGCAAAAAGGACTTCCTTTGGAAGAGGAGGTATTAGATGCTGGTTCAGATTCTTGCTCGGCTATAGCGTCCGATGATACGGCATCGAGCGCGGGACCCTAGGTCAACGCTAGTCAACGCGTAACCCTAGGTCAACGCTAGTCAACGCGTTGCGACCAAAAGTCAACGTTCAACGATTCGAAACCCTAGGGTCAACGCCGGTCAACGCGTAACCCTAGGTCAACGCCAGTCAACGCGTTGCAACAAAAAGTCAACATTCGACGTTCGAAACCCTAGGGCCAACACCGGCCAACGTGTAACCCTAGGTCAACGCCAGTCAACACGTTGCGATAAAAAGTCAATATTCGACGATTCGAAACCCTCGGGTCAACGCCGGTCAACGCGTAACCCTAGGTCAACGCCATTCAACGCGTTGTGACAAAAAGTCAACATACGGTGATCCGAAACCCTAAGTCAGCACAATGTGACGGAGATAGTCAGTTCAAAAGTCAACTTAATGACACGAGCCAAACTCAACTCACTGGTTGTAGACTCGAGACTTCGACGACGGCCAGGCGATAAACGCAGCGCCGGAAGAACTTCGTTTATTCGTCAAAGCATCGAATAAACCGAAAATCAAAGGAGCCAAGAGTTGAAGCTAACTACAGGTCCTTTATGCCGACTAAAGGCTGGATCAATCACATCCAAAGTATTCCAGCCTCTTCTATAAAAGAAACGAGTCCGGAACACTTTGGAGGGGGTATCTGTAGGCATCGAAAATTACCTATAGGTCTCCACGAACAGCTCAGTGTTAAGGAACGACAATGAACGTCACTATCTGGTTCACAGGGGTTCGATTGACGTCGGTAAACGCTTGAAGTGAATCGACGAACTACGTGAGCTGATAGAATTTCAGAATAACGAAGGCACGGGCTAATCGGAAGTCCCACGATGTTTACAAAAGATGCATCGCCCCTCGTGTCTCATTTATTCTACAGATGATCTAATCATTGGAGCTTACAGAAATCCTCGTCGGCTTTCCAACGCATTTGGAATCACTCAAATCCGAGTTTGGATGAAGAAGTTACGGCAAACACACAATGGAGCGTCTCAGGCTGAACTGGGACACCCGGGGTGTCTCGGGAAAGTCGAAACACCTCAGGGGTGTCTTGGCTTTGCCTAGACACCCCAGGGGTGTCTCAACGCTGATTTACGCCCTGAGTCCGTTTTTGACCGCTCCATTGTACCTCATGCCTATAAATAGAAGCCTTAGGCCTCACTTTTGGGGATCTGGATTTTTGGAGTATTGGCGAAGCCCTGCTGGAGTGAAGAGTGATCGAGCACTTCAACACAAGAGAGTTCTTCATCAGATCTACATCACCCGCATCCGTTCCTTAGCATTACCCCTCGTCGGTAATCCTAAGAAGAGCAAATATCTCGCTTTATTCGAGATAGGCGCTTCAAGTTTCTAGATCTCCTCGCGGATCGACGAAGCTCTGCCCGATTTTTCTGGATCAGATCTGATTGCCAGGTAGTCTACGGATATCGACATCCCCGTCACAGGCTAAAGACCCACGCAAGCAAGAGACGACGAACGGATCTTGTGTTTATTTTCGAAAAGTTGTAATTTTTATTTTCGTTATTTGAATTCATTTGTAACGTTTGAAGTATTAATGAAATCAATGATGAAGGCAACTTTTGACGAAAACAATGTCGTTGTTCCTCGATTTGCTGATTGGGATTGATTGAATGCTAGGGTTTTGTGATTAATATCTTTTATCAGTGCTGCTAGGTTTTTAGATGAAATTGTTCGATTTAGATGCTAATTTTCATGGAGAAATACTAAGATATATTGATCTTAGTAATAATTTTTTGAGATAATCTTAGTTGTTACTTACATATTGATTACTTCTGTGCATCTTGCACTGGGTATTTGGATTGAATTGAAAGGATTGCTCTGCAACTTGATGTGTAAACAAGAAAACTAGCGGTGAGATTATCAGCCTTCACAAAGAAATTGCTGGTTTTTGTGACTAATAATTATTTCAAACTTCAAAGTAAAGAATAGTGCATTTATCCTCTCAAGAAACATGAATTAAAGCTTTAATCATGCAGTGTTCTACAAATTTCATTGCTTATCTATTCTGTCATTAGCATAGTTGGGTTCTTACTCATGCATGTTACATGACTGTTTCCCAGGTTTCATTTTACCTCTAGAATTTCTGCAATGCTTTGATGAGGGAATGAAGCTGGTGAGCAAACCCAATACTAATAATTTGAGTTACAGTCTTGAGATTAAAGCAGGGGATATGATGCTTTATGCTGAGTTTCGGCGGCCGCAGCCTTATTGGTCGATGCAACAAGAGAAAAGAAAGATCAGTAATAAGTTTGGTGTTAAGCACATGAATGCTTTTGGATAGTTGTTTGCATTATCTTTTGGGGTTGATGTTAAGCACATGTACATGTTCTGATTTATAATCAGAATGTTTTGTATTTCTGCAAATGCAATTATGGTACTTGGTTAATATAAAGTTGTTGCACACTGCTACCAGTGATGTTTTATTTTATTGTTCTGTGCTTGTATGTGGGTATCCTTGTGACCAAGTGGCATGCATACTCTCTTGTTAATTGAGACACTTAAATGTTCTGATTTCATTTTTTGTATTTTTTTTCATTCATTAGAATTTTTTCAAAGACACTTAAATGTTATGGATAATTGAGACTTTATCATCATCATGGTAATAGATGTATGAATGATTAAATAATTATTGCAATTAAAAAGTTTATTAATATAGCATAATAGTTAAAATAAACATCAAAATATTTAAAGATTGATTAATATTAATAATAATAATAATAATATATTATTTTTAATATTTTATATTAAAATAATTTTAAAAAATAATATTATTGTATATTATAACTAATATTTATTTAATCATTTGATGTTATATCAAGTTAAACTTGAACTTAATTGAGCTATAATATAATATTATAAAAAGATGTCATACCAATTGCCCCACTCAAATTGTCCCATTACCCCAATTTACCCCATTTTACCTCACTTTATCCCACTCAAATTATCCCATTGGGTAAAATTACCCCATTGGAACAATTTACCCTAATTTACCCCAAATTACACCAACGAATAACCCCCCCTAAGCAAATAAATATAAGTCGAACAATAAAAAGAATGAATGTCTCGATTCTGAACAGCAATGTTGCACCAAGGTAGCAATAACATTTGAATCAATACATTAATCTACAAATGTTTTGTAATCGAGGTCAGTGTATTGATTCAAAAGTTATTAGAGAATAATACATCTATTTTCCTTTATAACTAAAAGAAAATCTTAAGGTTAACAATAAACTTTCTAATTTTCCATGTATTTTTCTCTTAATTCTCCACAACCGTCCATTGTTGAGTTAATTCACTGCAACCAACAATTGTTCTCACAGCTTCCCCCACAACTATCCACTGTAAATGCAATTCCCCACAATCGTCCGTTGTTAACGCAATTCATTCAAATTGGCCACATTGAGAGAGCTTCAGACATGTTTCTCAACTTCCCCCGCTCAAGATGGCCACGTTTCTCACTTCCCCCCGCTCAAGATGGCCACGTTTCTCAACTTCCCCACAAGCAATTGCCAATTGCTCTACTTCCATACATTCCTGTTTACAATCTTCTTTTCTCTTCCGCCTAAAGATAGAGAGAACTGAGTTCTTCTTCCACCGCTAGAGAGAGAAATTTCTTCTTCAGGTTATAATCAACTGAGTTATGTTTATTTATTTATATTTTTCCTTGCTTAGCATAGAAATTTAAGACTCGGTAATAGTATCTGAACGAATTCTTCTTCAATTTCCTCTTCTGCATGATAGTTCATGATTTCGTTGAGTGTTTGTTAATTATATTTATACAATTTTCTTCTTCCGCCTGATACAAATATAATGGTGCTTACTCTCTGTTCTTGACAAATAATGAAATTAAATTAAACATACTTACTCATTATACAGTTATGAAAATCCTCGATATGTTTAGATGATTAAACATCACTACAGCATTATGTACTTTAATTTAGCTTAAGCGTTTTTTTTACAGATTTTGTAACTCAACAATTTAAAAGGTTTAATTATATTTATTTATACTTTTCCATGCTTAGCCTAGAAATTTAAGGCTCAGCAATAGTATATGTATGAATTCGTCTTCAATTTCTTCATCAAAAGAAATTATTAAGATACATATTGGAACCGCCAATAAGAAAATTTGAAGGGTATCTTGGATCTAAAGAGTGCCTAAATACAATTATGAGTTGCTTAACTATTATTGATGAAAGTAGGATGGACTCCCCCCACCCCCCTTATTTATTAGCGTACATCATTATGTACACGCTTCAATTCTCTCCTCTGTGTTTGGTTCACCTGCATAAAATCGAAGTAGATAAATGCAAATTAGAACCTGTAGCGAGAAAAATGTAGGGTTATCTTGGACCTCAAGAATGGCCACATATTTTGATAATCATCATCGCTATTACTGATGAAACTAGGATGTTAATGTTTGATCCGCTAAAGTTTCTCTTTCGCAATTTTTTTTCCCATAGTTGATAATCCTCAATTCATATTTGTTACACCATGCTTGAAACTGAGTGTTGTTGGCCTCTTTGTTTTGATAATGTTTAACAAACAATTTACCACTAATGTTGTTTGTCTAGTATTTGTGTATTTTTATTTATTATAGACAAACAATAAGTTGGAGGATGGATGGAATCGAGCTTCAACGATCATATCTAATGGAGGTTGGCGGAATATCGGAGTGAAGCTATGCAAATTCAAGTTGAAGATCCAAGTTCAAGCTTCATCTGCAAGTTTACCAAGTCGAGCTTATTGAAGACCTTCTAGCTTGGGTAATTTAGTTTTAGGTTTTATATTATGTGTGTTAGTACTTTAAGCTCAATCATATACACACATACACATTTTGGTTTTGTATATATATAGTTATATATATACATATATGTTTTGGTTTGATAGTTTTCAAGTTTTAATATGAAACAATTGAATATAATTAGAAAACATATTTTTGTTTCATACTTACATGCATATATATGATTTCATCAATATCAATTTTATTTAGTTCAATGAAATCATATTTACTTTTGAAATGTTTGCAAAATATGCAATTTTGTGAAAATATTATTTTCTTGTTTCATGAACTTAACAATAATCATATACATCTTTTATTAAGTCTACAAAATCATTTTGTAAAGATTCAAGACATGGTTTAGTCAAAATATCAAAATTCATATGTTTACATTTTCATGTCTTGGACATATTTGCAAAATAATGATATTTTACATATGGGAAATACAAGTTGAAAAATTCCTTTTGTAACATATTCATTTACATGTTTATATACATTTTCAAAAGTTTTATTATTTTTTGACATCATTTGTTATTTTTAACAAATTTTCAAAAGACAAAAATCTACTTTCAAAACTGTCATTTTTTATATATCAGTTTCCGATCGACCGCCACGGTCGACCGCCTTGAGTCCAGAGACTCGGTATGTTTTTTTGATGGCTCGCGATCGACCGTGACGGTCGATCGGATGCAGTCCAGAGAGTCTCACGGTCGACCGCCACGGTCGACCGGATGATGTCCAGAGCCCAGAATGAGTTTCTGGAGGTGCTCACGGTCGACCGCACAAATCTCACGGTCGACCGCCGAACTATCCGTTGGATTCTAACGGCTAGTTCCAGCTCAGTTTTTCTGAGGACTTTTGTGTCTTTTCAGTGGGGTTTTTGCTAAAGTTTTGAGTGGGTATAAATACCCCATTGCATTCAATTCTCCTACTAACAAAAGAAAAGTTTAAACAAACTTTTAAAGGGTGTTTAAGTATGTTTAAGTTTGGTTTAAAGCTTGTTTGGTTTGTGAAGAAGTTTTTACAAGTGGAGGAGATTATCTACATTGTTTGAGCTTTATTTTAATCCATCTCTCCATCTTATTTTTCAGAGAAGAATTTCTAAACTCAATACTAGTTTTGTATTAATTATTTGTTGTTTATTATTTTCATCAAGCTAGGGTTTACATTGAGTTTATGATTTATTTTCTCATTGCTTACACACACACAACTATTGAGCTTATTGTATTTTCATACTTAGTATAATTTGGATTGTGGGGAGTTGTAACAATTGAGAGTGAGCCTACATTGAGTTTTCATCTATTGTAGAGAACAAATTTGGTATTACATTGTGAGTGTTGTAAAGTTTTCGGTGAGCTAGAAAACCGAGTACTCTGAGAGGAGTGTGTGGTGAGAGACGGGGTCGAATCCAAGAGGAGTAGCATCGATTAACGAACCTAGGAAGAGGTTGTATCCGAGCACTTGAGGAAGGACACGGGCTAGAGACCAACACTTAGAGGGTGTGGAGTGTAGTTACATTGTGAGATTGTGATCGTTGATCGGTGAGCGTTGAAAAACCGATATTGTGTGGTGTAAACGTTATTCAGGTTAGCGTAGAAAACCCGGTTGTGATAGTGGATTTCTCCCCGGGAGTAGGGAGCGGAGACGTAGGACGGAATATCCAAACTCCGTGATCATATTATGTGTTTGCATTGTTTATATTGCCCTATCATAATTGTATCTTTAGTTTAGATTGTTTACCCTTGTGTTGTTTATATATCCTTGCATACATTTCACCATATAGGATATATCTCTTTGTTCATATTGCATATTCTTGCTTATAACATATTGTATATCCATCTTATAAGAATAATTTATTAATAAGTTTTAATTGGTATAATATCGGATTAGATTAGCATAAGACGCTAATCACCCCCCTCTAGGGTCTAACAAGTGCTAACCAAATATGTTAGACCCTAGAGGGGGGGTGATTAGGATCTTATGCTAATCTAATTCAATTTTATGCTAATTTAAAAACTTTATTGATTATTTAAATCTTGCAAGAGATATATAAGCCAGAATGTAAAATACAAGCACAAGATAAAAGTACACAAGGCAAACTCAAACATAAGATATGATCACGGAGTTCGGTCCCCACGACCTACATCTTCGCTCCTCACCTTGAGGAGATCTCCACTATCACGACACACCCAGTTTAGAAGCCAGAACTTCTCTACACACTCGGTTATCAAGTCAACCGACAACTTTCACAAAATCTCACAATGTTCATACACAAGCTACAACCTCAAGTGTTGGTCCTCACGTAGCGACTCCCTCAAGTGCTCGGAATTATCACCTCTCACTAGGCCACCGACGCCACTCCTCTCGGTATCGACTCCGTCCTCACCACACACTCCTCTCGGTGTACAAGTGTATTACAAGTGATCTCACGATAAGCACAATATAATAATGGTTGTTCTCTACACTTGACGAGAACTCAATTAAGCCCACTCTCACTAAATCACACACCACTACCCAACAATATATTATATGAGATATAACAAGCTCAATAAGGGTGCGTGATAAATGAGTTTAAATAAATTCTAACTCAATAAGAACTAGCAATAAGATTAGTAAGAAATAAATGCTAGAAAGTTGAGTTAGGAAAACTTCTCTACAAAGAGAGGATGATTAGATATTGAGGATGAACTCCTCAACAAATGATGTAAGCTTCTCTTTGTAAAACAAACTCTTTTTCAAACCAAATGATGTATGCTTCTCTTTGTAAAACAAACTCTTTTTCAAACCAAACTTGAAACAAGGCTTAAACACCTCTTAAACACAAACTAAACTCTTTTAAAACTTGATTAAGGAATCTTCTTGGTTGAGTGAAGAATTTAGAGCATATAGGTATATATAGCATCTCAATACATCAGCTAAAACCCAAAGAAAAAGACCAAAAAGCCACAAACACACAAAACAGAAAACTAGCCGTTACCGTGCAACGGCTCTCTGATAAGTCGCCTTATGAGTTGACTAATGAGTTGGCTTATATGAGTCGACTCAGTAGACAAAAAACCACAACTCCGCTGCACTTCGTGAGTCGACTTATGAGTCGACCAAACATGCACAGACCAGATTTGCACAAGAAAACTGAACTTTAAACCATGTTTTAAAAATATCAAATAAATTCCAAAAAAATGTAAAATTTGGGGAATAGTTTATAAACATATAAATGAGCATGTTTCAAAAGAAATTTTCAAAATGTGATACTCCGTTTGTAAAATCTCTTAGTTTTGCAAAAGCATGTAAAACGAGTGTATAATATTCTTAGTTTTGGACAAATAAGATAAACAAGGATATGAAACCTTTTCAAATAAATTTATAGACTAAACAATAGTTGTATAAAGTAAATTTTAAGTCTATACACTAATATCTCATTATATTGTCAAAATCACATTAAAACCAAAAGTGTGTGTTATGTGGATATTGAGCTTGAGATATATTCACACAATACAAAGTCCTATTCTAGTTGTACCAAGTTGATATGCATGAGAAGCTAAATCTTGGATCTGACTTGAATTGAATAAGCTTTGTTATAAATGTGGCTCTTGAGTTACTCAACCTAGAACAAAACAAATACTGAAAAACATATTATAAATTGTTGGCAAAATCATCAAAACAAGATTCAAAAGTAGGCTCATATACATGAGCCCTAACAAAATATACTGGTACAAACTTTGTTATTTCTAACATGAAGTAAAATAATAATTGTTGACACTTCAAACTATGACTCTTAGTTGCCAATAGATGGGAATACAATATTACCTTACTTTGTATCTATTATGCAGTGCAATATCGTGTTTTCAAAGTACTGACCAAGATCTCATGGTCTGAGAGGAGGTCATCATTGAAAGTCTATTAGCAAATTCATATTCTATGAATCTTTTTGTGTTGAATTAAGTTGTTATAAGTCCATAAATAATGGATTATGACTCTCTTTTCTTTGTCCATCAATTTTGATTTGGAATCTTCGTGGTTGTTATTTATTTAATTCATAAATATTTGATTAATTCATAAATTTTGATTATGACTCTTAGTTAACAATAAATGGGAATCAAATTTGATCATAAAGATTATCTGTTCCAATAGGTAAATAGTATGTACAACAGGCGCTGAAGCAACATGAAACAGAAGAAATTAATTGTTTTGGCAAATGAACCACTTCGACAATCAAATTAATATTTCATAGAGCAATCTCTCATTCATCCACTCCTCAGAATCTCACAATTTTGTAACTCAATAATTGATAGTAAATAAAGAGAACAAGCTATTTTCAATTGTACTTTATAGAAAATGGGATAATCTCATTTGATATAAACTAATTGTTTTACTATGTATCTATTCTGCAGTGCAGCATCGTGTTTTAACAAAGTACTGATCAAGAGCTTAGAGTCCGAGAGGAGGTCCTCATTGTAAGTCTATTAGACAAATCATATTCTCTATAACCTATCGTGTTGAATTAAGTTTTTATAATGTCCATAAATACTGATTACGACTCTCTTTTATTTGTCCATCTGAGTTCAGTGGAATTAAGTTGTTATAATGTCCACAAATACATATCTGTGTTAAGTTGTTATAATGTCCATAAATATATTTAAAATTAACGTATTGTGACAAAAAAATAGATGTGAGAAAATTACGCACAAAAATAATTTGTAAGAATGTCGTGCTAAGCACGAGATGAATACTAGTTGATTTATAACTAAAGAGAAAACTTGGTACTAGTAATCATATATCAATAGCTAATTATTAATTTAATTTCTCTCCATAGAAATTATCCACAATACACTTCTCGTGCAAATTAGAAGTAACATCATATTTAACTATTGTTGGTCAAGGTTATTACTATTTAATAATTCACCTTCGTATCTTTCTTGTCCCTCCATTTATCATTAGTATTTACAATTTTACTCATCTTTACATAATTCTTACCTAACCTTATTCCTACTTCCCTTTGTTTTTTGGAAAAAATGTGTCCAGGCCCCAAAAGCAGAAACTTCATGTGACAAAACCCCTCATAATTTTTCCCATGTGGATCAGCCCCTTTAAGTGTGACACTTTGTACTGCAGCCCTTTTTATTAATTATCATATGCCAGCTAAACTAAAATTCCCAAACTATCCTTATCATCTCTCCTCTCTGACCCAGCACTCACATCATCTCTCTCTCATGTCCTCTCTCTCTCTCTCATCTCCTCTCTCTCATCTTCTCTCTCTCTCTCTCTCTCTCACCTCTCTCTAAAACTAAGAGCTTTATTAAGCTCGTCGTCCTGGCTGAGACGCACAGAGCATTAATCTATTAGCTAGAAGAAGAAAAGAAAAAAAGAAAAAAAGAAAAAAAAGAAAAAAGAAAGGTAAGGAGAAAGAGAGTAGAAGGGGAATGAAGAGAAATGTCGTAATTAAGAAATAACGAAAATGTGTATTAATGTATCTCTATGAATGAAATTGCCACGGTGTCGCCGAGCGATATTCAAAACAATATAACAAGAGGTAGAAAATGAGCCCAAATAAAAGGAAGATACCGTGTAATAGACAATATAAAGGGCTACACACCGGCGCAGACGGTAGTGAAAACGGAGACCGGAGGTGGCCGTAAAACACGCGCGAAGTCGGCACGGCGCTGCTGCTTTCTGCTCGATGCTGTCGCCGAGCGATGTTTCGGATGTTACCGAGAGATATAAAGAATGAATTAGAGGGTGATACAAATTGGAGGTGATAGGCAACATGTAGGGCTACTCACCAAAGAAGAAATCGGCAGAAACGGAGATTGGAGACGATCAAAAAGTGCGTGCAAAATCGGCACAAAACTATAGTTTTCTGCAGTGCAATTTCTCGCCGTTCGGGTTTGTTCTTCGCTGTTCGGAGATTTTCGCCATTGTCCGGGCTTACCGGAGGTGGGAGGAGGTTGTCGGGGTCGTCGGGGTGTCTCGATGGGCTCCGTCAGAGGTAGGAGAAGCTTTTCTCCGTTCCCAAGAGTCTAGAACTAAGATGAATTAGATCTAGAACTAGCTAGAACTAGCAAGATAGAAGCTAGAACTGGGGGTATACAAGCTAGAACTAGGGGAATAGAAGATAGAACTAACGCAGAATAAAGAACTAGCAAGTGTGCATGAAAAAATTCTTGTTGGGTTTAGAACTAGCAAGATAGAAGCTAGAACTAGGGGTATACAAACTAGAACTAGGGGAATAGAAGCTAGAACTAACGTAGAAGAAAAAACTAGCAAGTGTGCATGAAAAAAACCATTGTTGGGTTTAGAACTAGCAAGATAGAAGCTAGAACTGGGGGTATACAAGCTAGAACTAAGGGAATAGAAGCTAGAACTAACGTAGAAGAAAAAACTAGCAAGTGTGCATGAAAAAAACCCTTGTTGGGTTTAGAACTAGCAAGATAGAAGCTAGAACTGGGGATATACAAGCTAGAACTAGGGGAATAGAAGTTAGAACTAACGTAGAAGAAAAAACTAGCAAGTGTGCATGAAAAAAACCCTTGTTGGGTTTAGAACTAGCAAGATAGAAGCTAGAACTGGGGGTATACAAGCTA
>BQKN01065894.1:0-26619 GCA_022839385.1 Asparagus kiusianus | reverse complement strand
AAATGAAAACTAATCATGAAAACCATGAAAATCACGACAATCATGAAAGTCCAAATGAAAATCTAAATTTTGTTCAAACATTTAATATTTAAGCACACATCAAAAGATCATGAATCAAACATTTAATAATTGAGCACACATAAGATTTCTTAGGAGAAACTTTTTGAACCCGATAAACATTATTTGGAAGTAAAAGATCGATACAATCGGGGGGTTGCTCAATATAAGCCGCTTTATCAATAAAGCCATTTAAAAAACATAATATGTAATGAAAATAAAAGTATTGATCAACATAAACAATTATTTTGGTAAAATTTGATCAATATATATGTTTTCAAAAAAAAAAGATTTCCAAATACGTTTTTCAAAAAACAAGAAAATAATAAAAACAAAAATACTAAAAAATCTTAATTTTAAAGTCAAAAGGATTTTGGCACCCAAACACTCTTGGTGCCGAAGAGTTCAGGGACATGATCCCTATCAATATAGCTCAATGTCCTTGAGTTATGACCCCATTTGGGTGTATTTAGTGCACGAGTTCGGTCATAACAATAAATGACTCATTCTATTGCAATACGTGCAATGGAACGAATGCATTTATTTTTGTTGACCATAAGAAACAATGGTGGTCTTTTTGGAACATTTTGTAAATTTGAAACTTTTTAAAAATCAAAACAAAATTTTGATAAATGTCCAAATCTACCACAAACCATGTATTTGAACACATTAATATGCTTATGATGAACTATGGGTGCATATATGTGTGTGTGTGGTGAAGAAACTTTATGAGATGCACAAGGGACAATGATATTGGTAATTTTGGGTTTTTATGCATCAAAACAAAATTTAGCAAGATGGCCTTTATGACCACAAATAGAGCATTTGTAAACGCTATACATGCGTACATAGTGAATAGGTGATTTGGAACCATTTTCACGTGACTTTGCACACAAGTCCATAAGTTTCTTGTTATTGTCAATGCATGTGGTTAGAGTTGAATTTAAAGAAATAATGTAATTTTTAATATTATTATACTCATTATTTGGCATAATATCGTTGCCAATGGAAGTAGAGCAAACATGATTATTTTTAAAAGATGTAAATTCATTTCTAATAGTCTCTACTTCTAACATGACATTATTCTTTTCATGAGTTAAACTAGTAACTTTGGAGGTCAAGGCAATATGATCCAATTTTAATTTTTATTGTTTTCTTTGAGAATCACATTTTCTTTAGCAATAGCATCAAATTTAGATGCTAGTATCTTATGATTGGATTTCAAAACAACATACTTGTTTTTTAAGTCTACAAAGTTATGGTGTAATTTTTATAGTCATGCATTATTTTTCCATAAGTAAAAGTGAGTTAATCAATAGATAAATTATTATCGAAAGCGGACTCGCATACCTCACTAGGGCAATCGCCTAGTGGCCGTGTGTATGATGAAGCTCCAATATCACTTGAAATAGAATCTGCCGAAATTCATTGGATCTCCTCCAAGTTATCATGATGTGCTTCTATATGTTTCCCAATTTGTAAGCACTATTAAAATGAGAAAGTTTGTTAGAAATAGATGTGTCAAACACGTTTAGCAAAAATTCTAATAATAACTTGTTCATAATAAACACTTTCTTATCATTTATGCTCCACTTGGATTTCTCCAATATGGGCACAACATAAACATAATCAATGATTTCCCATAATGTGATATTTTAGATCTAACAAATAGTTGAAATCTAAAACATCATTGAGCAAAAGTGAAATTATTGAACTTAGGAGTAATATTAATGTCATAGTCTAAACTAGGTGCACCATGCATGTCCATGATAAATATACAAGCAAAAATAACAAAACTAGATTAGCAAGATATAAAAACTTGGATCTTTGACTCTAGGCAGTTAAGCCACAAATCAAGAGCACTAAGCTTTGATACCAAATGTACCCTAGAGAGAGAGAGAAGGGGGGGATAGGGTATTTGATAATCTAATCCAATTTTGATGCTAATTTAAAACTTATTAACAATATATATCCTAACAATGTGATATACAATAAAATATGCAAGGATATACAATGAGAAATAGGCGATATAAATAATGAGATAATAAAAATACATCAAATCCAAACACAAACAAGCAATATGATCACGGAATTCGGTTAACCCTCGATCCACGTCTCTGCTCCTCACCTCAAACAAATTCTCCACTATTAATTAACATAACTACACAATTGATTTTTAAATCTCACTGAAAACTTTTACAACTCACACATTGATAATCACACAATACACTTCTCTAAGTGTTAGCCGACTCGTGCCACATTCCTCAAGTGCTTGGAATTACTACCTCTCCTAGGCTTTTACAAGCAAGCCACTCCTCTTAGAATTGACACCGTTTTTCTCCCAACCACTCCTCTAAGTGTCCTTATGTAATATAACGTGTTCTCTCAATAAAAGTGCAAATACAAGATTTATTGTCTAATATAAATGACGAGAATGAAAATTAAGCTCTCTCTCAATGAACTATACCCACAACCCAAATATACAATATGTGATATACTAAAGCTCAAAAGGTTGTGTGTGTAATCAATGAATAAAAAAATTAAACTCAATTAAATCCAGCTTAGAGATATGATAATAAAAAATATAGATCAGCTAGAGATTGAGTTTAGAAAACTTCTCCAAGAACAAGATAGATGATGCTAAAAATCAAAATTATCTCCTCCTCTTGTAAACTCTATTGCATAAACCAAAAAACACTCTTTAAAATATTGAAACAAACTGTCGAAAACTTGGTTAAAAACCCTTAAGAAAAACTAAGTCTTAAGACCTATATATAGCCTCTCAAAACAACAAGTCAAAACTAGTCGTTATGCAGATTTTCGATGACCACTCGACTGGTCAAAATGGATCGGTCGATTGATGAACTAGCCGTTGGATAAGTTCTAGAAAATCAGCACAGTCGGTCGACTGATGATCCGTCAGTCGACTGATGATCTTCCGTCGGTCAACTGATGATCTTCCATCAGTCGACTGATGGCTTGTCTTCGGTTGACTGGTATGAGAGCACCGGTCGACTGATGACTGGTTATCGAAGGTTGAAAAGACACTGATCAGTCGACTAATAGTACTCGGTTGGTTGACTAATTAAAGGCAACTGCTCGACTGGTTTGAGGCAACCGGTCGATTGATGGCTGACATTTCAGACACTTAAATATCTAGTAAACTTGATTTGTAAAATCAATTAAAAATAACAAAACAACTCAAAAATTAATAAAACTCAGCAAAATGTTTGTATATACGAATATAAATATGCTAGAGAAGAAAAATTTTAAATTGCATTTCCTAATTGTGAAAACTCATATATTTTGCAAACTGTTCAAGAATACGAAATCATCAAAACTTGATTTTGATGAAACCATTCCAAACAAGTTTTGAAATATTTTTAATAGATTAATAGAATTAAGGAAAGATATAAAATAGTGCAAATAAGTTTTTAATCCATAAATATATTATTTTCTAAATAAAGATGATAAATATGAAACAAGTATATATGTATATGGATATAACTATTTGTTTCATATTTTATACAATTTAACTTGAAAGCTATAAAATGAAAACATGTATACGTGTACTATTTGAGCTTTTAAGTATAATTACACAAAGTATAAAAACTAAACTAGAAACTATATACCAAGCTAAAAAGTCTTCGTTAAGCTTGTTCATGGTAGAGGGATGAAGCGTGATATTGAATCTATGACTTGAATGTGTAAAGTGCTTCAATCCTAATTTTGCCAATCTCCATTAGATATCATATTCTATCCAACCTCCAAGCTAGGATCTTTGTGTAGGATTCCTAACAAGTAAATACAAATACTCAATAAATGATGTTAGGAATTGTTTGTTAATCATCAAAACTAGATTAGACAGTAGGCTCATAAACTTAAGACCTAACATAGAGTGTATACTTCCAGAGACTGACTGTGTTTTTCATCATGCCAGGTCAAGGAAAAGGGAGATAATCCCCTTTGATTATTTCCTTCCGAGGATGCATACTCCACGAGTTTCCTCACAAGTAGACCAACCTTCTGCCAGTGATGCCAACTTTGTCTTAGCGTCGAATGTGAGTCCTAGCTCCAGTCAAGAGCAAGGGTGGACAATAGACATGGCGGATAGAGAGGCCCACAACAACCTTATTCGATGAGTTGAAGCCTAAAAATAGACATTTAATGAACGCTTCGAGGGACTAAAAAAATATGATTCAATAGTTGTTGTTTGCTTCTCAGCCCCCATGAGCTCTTCAAAAGGGAAGCGACCACTTGTTGAGAAGGAGTCAACGCATCAAGAAGATGCCCTCTCATCTTAGTCAAAATCCGAAATGTCAGCTCCACCAAAGATGAAACATGAAGCGTAGGTCCTCGAAGACCTCCAAAACTAGCTTAATACTCTTGCGTAGGGAACATACCTGAAAAAGATTAGGATTACTTGACCTTATCCTATTGAGTAGGATATTGTTCCTTATCTAATGAAGTTTAAGCCACTGACATTACCGAATGGCAATGGATCTCCCAACCAATACATCTGCTACTTCCATTAACAAGCATGAAATGTAGTAGGAAATGAACCCATCAAGGTGCGACTCTTCATTGCCCCTTAAGGGAGTAGCCTTTACTTTGTTCCACAATCTCGCTGAAGGTTCCATAAAATCCTAGGCCAATTTGGAATCACAATTCATTCTTAATTCCATAAAGAGTATTCTGATGTGACCATGGCCAAGCTCGTATCTAAGAAGCAAAAAGATAAAAACTCAGTCAAAGATTAAATCAAACGGTATCATAATTTAACATTACAATGTTGCGATATACCACTGGTGATGTTACTTTAAACTTATTGGTACAATTTTCTGAGTTAGATTGAAGCTCATATGAGTGCTGTCAAAGTCAACTTATGGAAAGATTTGATGGAGTGGGTGGAAATTACTAAGAAATTCACCGAATGTTTCAACAAATTTGATCACTACTCTAATCGAAAAGGGGATAATAATACCCAAGGATAGTCTTCTCAATAAAAAATGAAAGAAATATCTACTGCCGAGGTTGAGAAACTCGATGAACAGAAAAAAAAATTCTCAAAAGGGTACCCAATGGAGTTGCATTTTCAAAGATGAGCACACAATTGCTATCTTCCATGTGCTCAACAAGGGCAATAGGCTGAAGCTCCTAAAAGCTCGACACCTTAAAAAAGTCGAGAAGATTAATGATTCTAATTGTTACCGCTATCAAGAATGTTGGGGTACCCGATGAAAAACTATTTTATCCTTAAGGATAAAATACAGATGTTTGTCGATTCTGTGATCCTCAAGCTTCAACTAGTAGAAACTCCTATCAGTTAGGAGTAGACAGAGACATTGAGAAATGAAGATAAAGAAAATAGGAAATGAAATAGCTATTTATAAGTATTTCAACAAACTTTTCCCAAAAGAATAAACCGTTACGACAAGTCATCGGACTACTCAAGGGCTAAAAGATATCCTAATTGTAGACTATTAACGAATCTAGCCCAAAATTTGACCACCAAGAGTGATCTTAGCTGCAAACAAGGCACTAATCTAAAGAGCAACAACCTCAGTGACCCTCGCCAATAAGCAAACCTTGCTCAACACTCATACTTGAGTGAACCCTGCCAAAATTCATGGTCAGACGAACATCACTTAATATAAGTTGCTCTCTTATCTTCGCCTTAATTCAAAGGAAGTGAATTTCATCTCGAACCTAGAATTGGATGAACTCTCTACGAAAAAGCACATTAATGCAACTAAGTATTAAACCAAGATGAATCCATAATAAAAGAAGTCGCATTCAATAGTATACCTCAAGCAACCAAGTAGTCAAACAGAGATAGATCCAGTCTAAACATAATAACTTAAACTACATTCAACATTACACCTTTCACTATTACCTAAAATATTTTAGTCCCTACTACAAGTCAAATGCAAGATCTTAAAAACTTTAGGCCAAGGGGGTCTTGTAGATAATCAAAATGTACTAGCTCTCTCATGGATCAATACTCAATATAGATAAACAAATATGATACTTGAGCCCAACATGAGCTTTAGAAGTGAACGTCCATATGGGCTAAACACTTAATCAGATCAAAATAGCCCAAATACAAGTAATAGCAAAGCTCGCCTAAGTCATAGCGAAGCTCACCCAAGTCATAAAGAAGCTCACTCACAAACCAAGTCAAAGTGAGCTTTAAGTGAAGTTCACCCAGAATGAGCTTCACCCTAATAGCACACATGGGCCATGTCAATCATTTTTAGGCAAAGTTCACTAAAATGAACGTCTCCCATGAGCATTATATGTGAACCTTGATCAAAGCCATTTCAAGTGCTATTTTTAAGGAAACGGTTGCCATTATCTCCCAAGTTGATTTTTTATCATCATTGAAAGATATACACCAGAAATAGAATTCCAGCTAACTTTGGCCACTAATTCTCTCCCTTAGCCTATAAGAGAAGGGAAGATTGCTGATTTTTTATCATCATTGAAAGATATACACCAGAAATAGAATTCCAGCTAACTTTGGCAAACTTAGAATTTTGCATTTCTTTGTCAAAGAAAGAAGACTTCGGTAATCTTCTTAAATCAACATGAGACTCATTGTCTTATTGGAAACATCAATGGAGCTCAAGAATGACACTCCATTGACACACAAAAAAGAACTCAGATCTCTATAAATTTGTCTTTTCTCTTGTACTCTTTCAATTTAGAATCCTTATTTATTTATAAATTTAAAGACCTGAAAACATCTGTGAAATTCCTTCGTGTGTAACTTGAAATTGCACTAGAGGGGGGGGTGAATATGGTAATCTGATAATCTAATCCGATATTAATGTCAATTAAAAACTTATTAACTAATTATCCTATCAAGAATGATATTCAAAAAGATTATATGCAAGGATATTAAACTAAGGGCGAAATAAACATGAGCAATGACAAAATAGAATGAAATAAATAATGAGCACAAATGTAAAGCCAAGGCAAACTCAAACATACAATATGATCACAGAGTTTGATCCTTCCGACCTACATCTCCGCTTCTCACTCTCACGGAGAATCCACTAACATAACGGGTTTTCAACATTCACCCAAAATGTTTACACCTTACAATCTCGATTTTCTAGCTCACCGAAAACTTTTACAACTCACACTCTTATAATCACACTCTACACCCTCTAAGTGTTGGCCTAGCCCATGTTGCCTTCCTCAAGTGCTCAAAATTACCACCTCTCTCTAGGTTTTACTATTAACCCCACTCCTCTTAGAATCGATCCCGTCTCTTACCACATACTTCTCTTGGTGTATAAATATATTATAAAGTGTATCACATAATGAAAGCTCAATATAAGGTTTATTCTCTATAATAGATGATAATTCAATGTAAGCTCACACTCAATGATACAATCTCACACCACAAACAAATTATATTTAATGTGAAATACTGAAAGCTCAAGGTGGTGTATGTGATCAATGAGGAATAACAAAACTAAACTCAATATAAAATCTAGCTTAATGAAATAGATAATCAATAAATATAAACATATAAAGTTACAAATTGAGTTTAGAGAAAACTTCTCTGAAAACAAGAGTGAGAGAGACGAGAGATTGAAGCTCAAACACCAAAGAATTGATCTCCTCCTTTTATGTAAACTTCTTCACATAAACCAACTTTAAAACTAAACTTAAACACACTTGAAACAAACTCTTTTCAAACTCCCTTAAACATCCATGATAAAAGATTGAGAGAAGATGACTTTTTATAGCCTCCTAAACTATCCAAAAAACCCCAAAAACCAACAAAAATTGTAAGTAGCCATTTATTAGTCATTATAGACTGAAAAGACACTATAAGTCGACTTATTACAGGTGTAAGTCGACTTATAAAGTTGATAGTTTTAGGTTTTGGTAGTTTATGAAATTTTGCGTATCTAGCTTTCTAAAATCAATTAAAAATAGTAAATCAACTCCAAAAATCATAAACTTTTGTGGAAAGTTTTTAAACATGTAGTTAAACATATTAGAGAAAGAATTTATAAAATATCACTTCTCATTTGTGATAAAACACTATTTTAAAACAGATATTATAGATTCTAAAAACTGTTAAAACACTCGATTTTGTAAAATCAACTTGACATAGTAAATCAACTCCAAAAATAATAAAAGTTTGAGAAATGGTTATAAAAATATAATAAAACATGTTAGAAAAAGAAATTTTGAAATTTCATTCCTCATTTGTGAGAAACTCATTTACTTTGCAAACCGGTTGAAAATACGAAAACATCTAACACTTAGTTTTTAATGAAACGATTTCAAACAAGCTTGAAATTTCTTTTGAATGGATTTATAGACTTATGAGATGATGTAAAATAGTATCACTAAGTCAATAATCTATAAACATGTTATTTTCTCAAATATATTATTTTCTTAAAATGAAAACACTAAAACGAAAGCAAAGAAACCAAAGCAATGTGTGTGTATAATTTGAGCTTTAAGTATAACCACACAAAGTATAAACCTAAAATACTATACCGAAGCAATCTTGCAACCTTAATCTTTAATTAAGGTCGTCTTGGTAAACATGGATGAAGCTTAAAATTGAATATTTGACTTGAATTGTGAATTGATTCATTCTGATATTCCTTCCATCCTCCAATAGATATGATCGTGTAGGCGCAATCCAGCCAAGCTCCAACTATGTTGTTTGTCTTGAATACCTAATAGGCAAATACAAACACTAGACAAATAATATTAAGAATTGTTTGTAAATCATAATCAAAATAAAGGTACTAACAATCTCCCCTTTTAATGATGACAAACAATCTACACAAAGAGTATATATAAAATATGAAATAAAATAAAATACTCATAAATACCCACAAACCACTTGTTTCTCCCCCTTGTCAACATCAAAATGGGAAAAACAATAAGAATAAGAGAGCAAAAGCTCCTCCTACAAATTAGCATAGATGAGTATAAAAACAAATATAGGGAAAAACTCCCCCTATCAAAATGCCTTAATACATATATTAAAAAATATAAAGCATCAAAATGTGAGTATATATCAAAAAATTATGAAAGACTCACATTCAAAAAGGTCATGAGAACACATATTGATATGTCACTATAAAAATTGTGTCTCAAAGCATAGGTTTAAAAAAACAAAATAAAAAAGCAATATATAGATTTAAGAACTCAAGAGAATGGAAAAGCACGAGAATCATGAAAATATTTTCAAATGAAACCAAATAATTAGAACCATAAAAATAATGATGAAAGTCCAAATGAAAATCAAATCAATTAAATATCACAAATCAATCAAACAAAATCACATATGTAATTATGAATCATGATCAAAAGAAACTATGAGTCATGATCTAAACCTTAATAATATTAAGACATGCTTAATCAACAAATCATCATTTTAAAAGAACAAGTGATCAAGCAACTAATAAAACTGTTTAAATGTTTTATCCATAAAGGTAAAAAGAGATATGATTATGATAAAACTTTTACAAGTCATTTTCGACAAGAAAACAATAAAAGTTTGTTTCAACTCATATTTACATCACAAAAGAATATATAAGCATGATAACTTTGTGAGTAAACATAAACCACTAATTATATAAAGGTACATTATAAAGCACAAATAATGATCCATAAGCTCAAACACATAAATATCATTATAAAAGTGTTTTATAATGATCTCATAAGTACAAACCATACACTGCATAGTTCAAAGCAAGATTACAAACCATATAAGAATCATGAACTATGGTTTTGTTTAAAAATCCACAAATAAATCATTTAAAAATTTTCAACAATGTAAATGTATATATAAAATTGAAATTACTTTCTTTTAAAGAGAAAATATAAGTGGTTTTAAAAATCTTATCAATTTACATCATTATATAAAAATATGAAACAAAAAAATAATTCAAAAATACAAAAATAAATACAATCAATTTAGCTTTGACACCCAACCAATTTTGGTGCCGGCAAATTTAGGGACATGACCCCTATCATTTAAGCTCAATACCCTTGGGTTATGATCCTATTTAGGTGCATTTAGTGCACTAACATGGTCAAAGCAATAGTTATGCAAATGACCCTTCCGATTGTAATATGTGCAATGAAAATGTTAAAATGAATTGTGTTGACCTAGTGGTGGTGCAAGAAAATCATTTGCAAATATAAATGGTCTTTTAAATTTATTTTTAATGAGAAACTCTTTTCAAATCAAAATAAAATTTGGTCAAATAACCAAGTCTACCACAAAAATCATATTTAGACACATGAGCATGATTATGATTAACAATATGTGCATGTGCATGTGTGTGATGATGATGAAGAAACTTTATGAGATACACAAGGAGCATTAATATTTTTATGTTTGTGAGCATCATAGTAAAATTTAGCTAAATGGCCTTTTCGTCCGTAAATAGAATATTTGTGAATTTTGCTATATATGTGCGCATGGTGTATGCGATGTTTAGAAGTAGTAGCATGAGACTTAGCACACATATTCATAAGCTTCTTTTGTTTATCAATGCATGAATTAAGGGTTGAATCTAGAGAAGATATATGGTTTTTTATTTGATTCAACTCATCATTAGACATATTAACATTGACATTAGAAGTAGAGTGTAGGCATCAAAAATTGCCGATAGGTCCCCACTCACAGCTCGGTGTTAACGATCGACGATTGGACGACGCTACCCAGTTCACAAGAGCTCAAATGACGCCGGTGAGCGACTGAAGCAAACCGACGGATTACGTGAGCCGACAGAATGTCAGAATCACGAGGATACGGGTTGACCGAAAACCCCGCGATCACCGCAATTGGACCAACGCCCGCTGTGCCCCGATCACCCCACGGATAATCCGACCATCGGGGCCTACAGAGCTCGCCGTCACGATTCCAACACATCCGAAATCACTCAAATCCGAGTTCGGACGAAAAGTCAACGGCAGGACAACGGCAGAACAACGGCACAGCCTCGGACTGTGTTGGGACACCCAAATGGGCCTCGGCAGGCCCGAGACACCCGAGGGGTGTCTTGGCAAAGCCAAGACACCCCAGGGGTGTCTCGGCCAGGCCGAGACACCCCAAGGGTGTCTCACATCAGCCCCTCCCCCATTCACTTGGTTATAAATAGCCCCCTAGGGCCTCCTTTGTGAGAGGCTCTTGATTTTGCTCTTAATTCAAGGCTGAATTATCTTAGCCAAGGATTGTTCTACAAGAGAGCGGCGAAGCCCTGCCGGAGTGAGGAGTCAGAGTCTGCAAGATAGCGGCGAAGCCCTGCCGGAGCATGGAGTAAGGCGTTCTTCATCAGCACCCTTCATTCACCCCCTTCTGTTCCTTGGTGTTGCCCTTCGCAGGCGACACTGAGAAGAGCTATTATCTCGCGTTAGCCGAGATATACGCTTTAAACTTCTAGATCTCACGCGGATCGACGAAGTTCTGTTTCTATATCCCTCTGCGGATAGACGAAACTCTGCCGGATTTTCCCGGAAAGGATCTTGAAGAGTCGGCGGTCCACGGATATCAACGTCCCCGTCACAGGCCAACAACCCACGCAAGCGAGACCGTACCAAAACGGGATCTCGTGTTTATTTTCGTTAAAATTGTAACCCTTTTGTTTTCATTTTATCCTGTTGTAACGCTCAAAGTTGTAACAGATCTCGAAAAAGAGAACATCAATGAAAACAGCAACTTTTACCGGAAACAAGCTGGCGACCACAGTGGGAGCCGCCGACCTCGCTGCCGAGATCGGAGTGACGCAACCGGCCTTCAAGATCCGGGTGAATGAAGAGGTCGAGTACGAGTTTGACCAGCAGAAGTATGAAGAGTACCTCTCCTCCTCCTCCTCCAGATCTGCCTCTCCGCATCGGCGCAGGAAGAACCCATCTCCAAAAAGGGCTTGCGGGATCTCCAACTCCTCAATTCAAGACCCCGCCGTCGCTGCTGCTACACTTGCACCACACAACGGCCTTGCGTCGATCAGTGTGGTCAAGAACGTAGATCCAACAGCACCAAAGGCAATGGGTGATGCTTCTCCAACTCCATCAAAAAGGGCGATCCAAAGACGCCGCCAACGCCTCGCTCAACAGCTCGCCAGGGCTAAGGAGTCGAAAGATGGAGTGCGCTATGCAGAGGATCTGAAGTCGAGGCAGCGACAAGAGCAACGGCAAGCAATCAACCTCCCCTCCAAAACAGAAGCAAGTGAGTGGATCCGCGTCAAGAGGAACCGCTCCACGCTCAAGGAGCGAATCAAGAAGCGCCGCGCTCTACTCGCACATGCCCGGCTCCTCCTGAAGAAGGCAGAGGAGATGCAGCAAGAAACGGTGGTCAAAACACCGTCCAAAGGTAGATCGGTGTGGGTTCCTAAATCGACACCAATACTTCCAGCAAAGAAGGGCAAGATTATCGCCCAGAGTTCAACCAAATCAGAGCATACTCCTCCTGTACCGGCACCCTCAACGGAGCCAGGTAAAAAGAGGGATCATTCAAGATCCCAGGTTCCTTTGCCGGGTCGCCTTGGTCCCTTATCGGAAAACCGAGGAAGAATACCCGTCAAAGAACGGCTGGGACCATTGAAAGGTCCCCAAATTAAAAACCAGACCGGGGGTCGAATCAATCCCCCCAAGAAAGATAAAAAAGGGAAAGCCCCTATCACCGACCGCACTGAGTTGCGAGTCGAACTGAAAGAGCCCGTTCGGTTTCTACGCTCCCAAAAGCGTAAAATTGAACGGGCCACTCTTGAAAAATCTAACCAAGTTTTGCATTCCCAAAGGGAAACACACTCGTCTGAGGATGAGCGTGTTATACCAAGGGACACCTACCAACACTCTGTAGGTTGCTCCAGCTATCAAGCTGATGAGCTGTACTACAGGGCCGGGGGTGTGGGAAAATCTCGAAAGAGATACATGCAGGATATGGAGTCCCGCTGCCCGTGTGCCAACATTATCAAGGCAGTGCTGTCCGAGTGTTGCTGTGCTCAGACACCAACAAGAATCTCGGTGTTCGAGAGACTCTCCAAGCCGAAGCGTTTCCACAAGAAGAAATCGCTCCGCCGAGAGGATGAATACTCGAAAGTGTCAGTCAACATGACCGGCAGAGGGGGATCAACACCACGTCTCAACTTGGATCAGCTTGCCGAGGCTTCCCGATGCATGACATGGTTGCGGTCGGGAACCATCAAACAAAAGAATTACCCAAGAGTACAAAAGGGACTCTCCCTAGAAGAAGAAGAATCAGATGCTGATTCTGATACCTGCTCCGCCGTCGCATCCGATGACACAACTTCAAGTGCAGGCCGACCTTATGAATCGCTCATGATCAGCGCCGAACAAGTGTCGAAGATACTTGAAGAAGCCCTGGCCAAGCAGAAGGAGAGCTTCAAATTTGAAATGGAGATGGCCATGCAGCGGATGAGGGAGATGCACGACCAACAGATCGCGGCAATGACGGTTCACCAAGGAGAACCGAGTCAACGCAATCCAGAGGAGCATGAACGGGAAGGGGATAATGTTAACGTCCCTCCTGTCAACACCAGCAATGGGGGTGGTCCCGCAGAAGATAATACCCAAGAGGACCACGCCGCCTCTCCCAGAAGCCACTCGAAGACCGAGACGAGTGAGGACAGGAAGATGAAAGACTTGGAGAGCAAAATCAATGCGTTGATGAGTGCTCAAGAGGTAAAAAGGTCTGGTATACCCTGCCCCTATCCAAGGGAGTGGGAATCGATCCCATATCCGGCAAAGTTTAATCTGATTAACTTTACGCCGTTTGATGGGAAGGGTTCCCCTACCCAGCATTTAATTTACTTCAAGTCTCATTTAGGAATCATTTCCGGAAATGAGCCCCTCATGGTGCGGTCATTCGTCGGCACTCTTCGCGGAGCTGCCTTCGATTGGTATCGCCGTCTCAAGCCTGGAAGCATCAATGGCTGGGATGACATGGAGGACATGTTTCTAACGAACTTCTTTGATGATGACACCGAGGTTTCAATCGGCACGTTGTTCGACGAAAAACAAAAGAACGGCGAGACGGTTGAAAACTTCGTGAAAAGATTCCGGAACAAGGCTATGAATTGTAGGGATCCGGTTAGCGAAGATTTCATTCTTGAGACTTGCCACAACAACCTCACGCTCGACATCCTTGAAGCCATGGGAATGGCGCCGTCCAAAACCTGGAAGGATTTGAAGATGAGGGGAGAGCGAGCCGAGCGATTCCTCAAGAGGAAAAAGGCGGAGAGAGGGCAAATACCCAATAACGCCCCGCAACCAAATTTTACCCCCAAGGGTAAAGGGAAAGCGCATGCAAATGCGGTGGTCGCAAATCAAGTCTTTGAAGTGCAAGCACAACCGCAACAGCAGCAGCAGCCGCAGCAGCAGCAACAGAGGGCACCTCAACAACCCAGGTGGCAACAACAGCCCCAGAAACAAAAGGTTGGGGAGCCGAGGTTCCCAAAGGTCTACTCATTCAAGGAGGATGAAATCCCGGGTATTTTCAAATACCTCGTGGAAAACAACAAGATCAAGCTGCCGCCGATTCAGGATCAAGAAGATGCCAAGAGGGTCAACGATCCGAAATACTGCGCATTCCACCGAGCGGTGCACCATCCTACAAAGGCATGCTACGCTCTCAAAGACAAGATTCAGGCCCTGATCGATGTTGGGGTCATCACTATGAAACAGCCCAAGGAGAAAAAGGTGGGCGCAAACACCGTATCCATTAGCTTTGGATCTGTTCCCTCGAGTTGGTTCCAACACGAGTCGGTGATCAAAGCGGCAGTGAAGACGGTAAACGATGATCCGCACCAACAGCGTCAGAAAGGGCTTGTGCCACACACAGCCCCGAATGGCGAGATCTTGTGGGTTCATCCGGATTTGATCGCAGATGAGCAATGGGCCGGGACCTCTTCCACAAAGAACAAGAAGAAGTCGAAGAGGAAGGGCAAATCTTGTCACGGAGCCTCTGCTATACCGGGGGTGGATGACGACAGAATTCCAACCTTCCCGCTTTCTGAAGACGAGCAAGAAGCTTTTGTAACCCGGAGCGGGAACGAATATCACTTCAAGTATCCGGACGCTACCGAGCAGTTGGGTACCAAAACCCTACCTTCCAAGACGCTGTCAGAACTGGGGATTTCAGCAATTCCCCCAACACCTGCGGTGGCTACGGAGAGAATCCCGCAGAAGGATAAGGGAAAAGAGCCTGTACGTCAAGAAGTTCAGAACCCGAGACAGTCTCGATTCAATCATCCGATTGGGAGAGACAAGCCGGGGAATGCAAGCTCTCAGCCCCATTTCGACATTATGGCACAATTGGCCAACATCCCGGCCAGGATAACTCTCTACGAGTTGTTACGTCTTTCGAAGGATACACGGAAAGCACTACAAGAAGCCTTGAGTGATTCCGAAGCCTTCTTGACTCGGATCAAGCCATCTCCTGAAGAACCGGAGTCCTCAGCCCAACAATGCAATCTGGCGGCGCATCACTTCCCCTGCATCTCATTCACCAAAGAAGATATGCAGACAAAGAACTCCAATCATGATAGGCCGTTGTACTTCACCGGGCATATTGGCTCCAGCGTTGTCAACCGGATCCAAGTCGATCCGGGTTCCGCTGTTAGCATCATACCATTCCGATTGATGCATCATCTCGGAATCCCGACTAGCAAATTAGCGTCCACTGGCACGACGATTTACGGATTCAACACCAGCGGGTCCAAACCCTTGGGGAAGATCCGAATCAAATACCAGATTGGGGATTTGAAGTCGGAAGTAACATGCTATGTGATTGACGCGGAAACATCCTATAATTTACTGCTGGGTCGACCTTGGATCCACGGTAACCTTATAGTCCCGTCAACTCTGTATCAATGCCTCAAATATGTGGGCACAGATAATGAAGTCAAGACGGTGGTCGCGGATAAGCAACCGTTCAAGGGATTGGAGAATTATTTCACCGATTTCCTTTTATACGGCGCTGAATCCGATACTGAACCATCGGCCCAAGGAACGGACAGCGGAGATGAAGCTGATACCGAACCAGGGTTTGATTATGATGGCGGTTTTGTTTTAAACGACATTGTACCCGTTGTAATCAATCTTGACGATGATGAATCATCAGAAGATAGTTGTAATTGGCAACTTGCCGAAGAACTATCAATAAACGATGATTTAGAGTACTCGACGGGTCTCAATGATATCACCAACGAACTCTATACTAAACCTGATTTTTATATGCCTCTTCAATCATTTTGTTTGACGAAGAAGTAGGTACACGACCCTTGCGGAACAACGCTCATCATCCCCGCAGGGATTGGGGGTGGAAAGGAGGTCGTCTACGGCAAAGGGAGAGCATCTCCGATACCCAACCATTTCATGGAAGAGGAAGACGACGATGATAAACCAGCCCGTCATCTATCCAGATACGATGCGAAAGCGCGCAACATGATGGAAAGGCACGGGTATGACTTCAAGATCGGAGAGGGTCTTTTCTTTGGTCGAGGTCCACGGGTTCCACCCCGGATGGCCTATGTACCGAAGGGAAAACCCGATAATTATTATCGCCACAGAAGAGGTTTAGGCTATGTCTCATCAGATGATGAGTGTGGCTGGCAAATTATCGACCAAATTGCTAACAAGACTAGGAAGGGATATTCTTCCGACTCTTCGGGTTGGGATTCCGACACTAGTCTTGGTGAGGTATTTAAGAAGCTAATGTCGAATATGGTCACGGTTGATCCAACAACAATAGAAGAAGACGATGAGATGCCGACATGGGAAGACCCGTGGGTTCATCACTTAAGCATGCAGTACGGTGATAGGTTCGAGCAAAGAGAGCCTCCTACCGAAGACCAAGTCGTTCAGGTGAATATGGGAACCGAGGAAAATCCGAAGCCAATATTCATCAGTGACAGCCTCCTACCTGAGGAGAAGGAGGAGTTGATTTCTCTTATCCGAGAGTATATCGACGTGTTTGCCTGGAATTATGAAGACATGCCAGGGCTCGATCCCAATGTAGCGGTGCATCGTCTCAACATTAAGCCGGAGGTCAAACCAATCAAACAACAACAACGACGGTTTCGTCCGCAGATGATGGAAGCAATCGAAGTTGAAGTCAAAAAGCTCATCGATTCGGGTTTTATCCGAGAGGAGCAACATCCCGAATGGCTTGCCAACATTGTTCCGGTCCTGAAGAAGAACGGGAAGATCCGGATATGCATTGACTTCAGGGACCTCAATGCTGCTTGCCCAAAAGATGATTTTCCTCTCCCCATCACGGATGTTATCATCGACAATACGTGTGGGTTCGAGAGGATGTCCTTCATGGATGGTTTCTCTGGTTATAACCAGATAAAGATGCATCCAGATGATGAAAAGCACACCGCATTCCGAACACCTCTTGGCGTATTCTGCTACACAGTCATGCCCTTCGGCTTGAAGAATGCAGGTGCTACATATCAGCGAGCCATGTCGAAGATCTTTCAGGAACATCTCCGAAAGACAGTCGAGTGCTACGTGGACGATTTGGTCGTGAAAAGTCGCGATAAAAATGATCACATCAAAGACTTGAAGACCATGTTCGACTTGATGCGGGCACATCAGTTAAAGATGAATCCTACCAAGTCATTCCTCGGAATGTCCAGTGGTAAATTCTTGGGGTTCGTCGTCACTACCAAAGGTATTCACATTGATCCGGATAAAGTGAAGGCGATCAATGAATTACAACCTCCGAGGAATCTCAAAGAACTCAGAGGACTGCAAGGGCGATTGGCTTATATCCGTCGGTTCATCTCGAACCTTTCGGGGAAATGCCAACCGTTCTCCAGGCTCACAAAGAAGGGCGTGTCATTCGTATGGGACGAGGCTTGTCAAAAGGCGTTCGAGAGTATCAAAGAATATCTCTCGAAACCTCCCGTACTCGTTGCACCGAAATCGGGCAAGCCGTTCTTGATCTATGTCAAGGCGACGAGCCACTCATTAAGTGCATTGCTTGCACAAGATGATGATAACGGTCACGAGCAAGCAGTATATTACTTGAGCCGAACCATGGTGGGCGCGGAATCTCGATATCCCATGATTGAGAGAGAATGCCTCGCTTTAGTGTTCGCCATCCAGAAGATGCGGCATTACTTGGTTGGACAAACCATCTACGTCATCTCCAAAGTTAATCCGGTCCGAGTGTTCATGACTCAACCGGCTTCCATGAGCTGGCGATTAGCGAAGTGGGCTTTACTCTTGTCCCAATACGATCTGCACTTCAAACAGCAGAAGTCAGTAAAAGGGCAAGCCATCTGCGATCTCCTGGCATCTAATCCAACGACGGACGCTGCCGAGATATACGACGACTTACCTGATGAGACCCACGAAGTCAACGCAACTTCACACCAACAAGTGTGGCGTTTGTACTTCGACGGCGCTTCACGGGCAGCTAATGTCACAAGTGCTCCTGGGTGTTCTAAGGTCTCCTCCGGAGTTGGAGTTGTCTTAGTTTCTCCAGGAAAACATGTGATGCCTCGAGCCTACTCATTAACTGAGCCGTGCTCGAATAACGTAGCAGAGTATAACGCACTGATTATAGGACTCAACTTTGCCAAAGAGCTGGGGGTTGAGTATCTCGAAGCTTTCGGCGATTCTCAACTGATAGTCAAACAAGTCCAAGGGGAGTATGAAGTCCGAAGTCAGGATTTGCTACCATACCACAAGATAGCGGTGGAGCTGGCGGAATCATTTGAAGGATTCTTTATCGAGCACGTGCCGCGGTTGCAGAACACCTACGCAGACGCGTTAGCAGCTTTAGCCGTATCCCTAGCACAGCCACCCGGGACAGAACAATTTGTCACGGTAAGAACTCATCAACTCTTAGTACCGCTTCACGATGAAGACGACAAAGAAGAAGAAGTTCAGGAGGCGCACACAACTCAGGTTGAGTTTGAACCCCGAGATTGGCGTTTCCCCATCATCGACTACGTCCTACATGGGATCTTGCCAGAAGACGTGAAGGAGAGAGAGTCGATCAGACGAAGAGCTCCAAGATTCTACTATAATACAGAGAATCGAACGCTATACCGCAGGGGGTACGATGGCATGTTGGCACGTTGCCTATCAACCAAAGAAGCTGAAGAAGTGCTTAAGGAGGTGCACGAAGGAGAGTGCGGCGCGCACCAACCTGGCCCCAAGCTCTATGATCGTATCAGGAGAATGGGATACTTTTGGCCCTCCATGATGCATGAGGCA
The DNA here is from genome assembly GCA_022839385.1 of Asparagus kiusianus. Taxonomy (NCBI): domain Eukaryota; kingdom Viridiplantae; phylum Streptophyta; class Magnoliopsida; order Asparagales; family Asparagaceae; genus Asparagus; species Asparagus kiusianus. The sequence continues at coordinate 7,311 of BQKN01065894.1, read as the reverse complement.
ATCGTATACGCCCGGAAGTGTCACGCGTGTCAAGTACACGCGAATTACATGCACCAACCTCTGGAACATCTACATCCTTCGGTTACGTCGTGGCCGTTCGAGACTTGGGGAATGGACATTGTTGGTCCTATAAACCCCCCATCAGTCAAAGGTGACCGGTTCATCCTGGCAATCACCGATTACTTCTCCAAATGGGCTGAAGCAGTTCCACTCAGAGAAGTTAAGACGAGCAACGTCATTGCATTCATCAAGCACCATATCATCTACAGGCATGGTGTTCCAAGACGAATCATACATGACAACGGTCCTCAATTTATCAGCAACGCCTTCATAAGGTTCTGCGAAAAGTTCAAAATTCAGGACGTCTCATCAACGGCTTACAATCCCACAGCAAATGGATTGGCTGAAGCCTTCAACAAGACTATCATAAAGCTCTTGTCAAAGCTTGTGAAGAATAACAAGCGGGATTGGGATGATAAGCTCGGAGCAGCTCTATGGGCCTATCGTACCACGGTGCGTACACCGACCGGCGCAACCCCATACTCATTGGTGTATGGATGTGAAGCCGTTCTCCCTCTGGAAGTTCAAATTCCATCTCTTCGGATCGCTCTTGCAACCCAGATGACGACCGAAGAACAACATCAGAAGCGCCTCGAAGAACTCGAGATGCTCGATGAAAAGCGCCTGGAAGCTCAACAGCACATCGAGTTTTACCAAGCTAGGATTTCTCGAGCCTTCGACAAAAAGGTTCGACAGAGGAGTTTTAAGGAAGGGGATTTGGTCTTGACTGAAAGACGTCCTATGATCCTTAACTCCAAGAAGAAAGGCAAGTTCGAACCCAAATGGGAGGGACCGTTCATAGTGGAAACAGTCTACTCGAACGGCGCCTACCGCCTAGCCACCAAAGATGGTGACCGGCTCATGATGCCAATAAATGGCAAATTCCTGAAGAGATACTATCCTTAGTATCCTCAGAAGAAATGAGGTACCGGGAAGTTCCCGGAAGAATACCACACAGGGGTATTCTTAGGGATAACCCGGTCGCTGATGAACAAGAAATCAATGTTCGAATTCCGAATATTCTTGTTTGTCAGAATCTAACTCTCACAAGCACTTTTTGCTGAGATGAGATCTAATCATTCGATAGATTGATCCCCCCTCGCAAAACTTTCAGTGGTTTTTGACTACTCATGGTCTCTACCACACAATTTCCCACTTGGTCAAACCTTACTACAGTTAGGACCAAAGCCAGATTCCCCTCTCGATTCCTTCAATGAACGAGAGGTCCATAAATCGGCGATCAAACCTTCTTTCAGTAATGATCATTCTCACACTCCCCACTTGGTCAAACCTTACTACAGTTAGGACCACAGCCAAAATCCCTTCTCGATTCCTCCCAGGAACGAGAGGTCCACTTTCAAACCAGACAACCAAACCTATAAAAGTTAGGGTTGCTCCATCACTTTTCGATAAACGAAAAAATTGCTTCTGCTCCTTTTCCCACTAAACCTATGAAAGTTAGGGTAGAAATCGAGCTTCTTCGGATCCAAATGACCAAACCGACTGAAGGGACGGTCGTTTGAATCTTTTCGATTCTGGGGGTGGAGATCCCACCTCGAGTTTCCTTTCCTGCTGAAGATAGAATATAAAATTCTTCCTCTTCAGGTTCAAAAGTCCAGGCCGACTGAAGGCACGGTCGTTTGAACTCTCTGATTCTCGGAGTGGAGATCCCACTTCTAGTTTCACCCTTTGGATTCTGGGGGTGAAGATCCCACCCCGAGTCTTCTTTTCTCCTGAAGATAGAATATAAAATTCTTCCTCTTCAGGTCCACATGACCAAACCGACTGAAGGAATGGTCGTTGAAACCTTTTCCAGCTGCAGACAGAATATAAAATTCTTCCTCTGTAGCACCGGGAGATAGAATATAAAATTCTTCCTCTCCCCTCTTCCCCTATCTTTGCTTTCAGAAAAGACAGGGATGAAGTCAATGCTTAACCGGCATTGCCGGGTAGTCTTTCCCGTGAGAAAGACGAAGTCTATGTATTCAAAATCATAGCACCTTTTCCTCTGTCTTTGCTTTCAGAAAAGACAGGGATGAAGTCAACGCTTGACCGGCGTTGCCGGGTAGTCTTTCCCGTGAGAAAGATGAAGCCTATGTATTCAATATCATAGCAGTAAGTCTAAGAGAAGCAATTTTCTTAGCACAACGTTACATGCGGAACGGATTTAAGTAATTCGCATGCTAGCCCGATTCAAACGGCAATCGGTAAAGGCAAGTCAAACCCGTTGAAGGCTGGGGGTTTGCCAAAAATCCCAAAGTCAGTGCCTAACACGCATTGCCGGTTAGTCCTTAACCGTAAAAAGGGACAAAAGCCCACATATTCCACATTGTGGCAGGTTGTTATTAATAACACCATAATCCGGGCTTCACACGCACGGGGAATTTTATCCCGAAGCCTAATAAGGGATAAGTCATCGCCTAATACGCGGTGCAAGGCGCCCTTTTTCCATATAAAAAAAAATGAATGATGATAGAGTTACGAACTCAAAGTCATAGCATTAAGGGCTGGGGGTGCACCAAAACATCCTGTTAAAAGAAGCAAGTACAGAGTCTCTCATAAAGGATCAAGCCAAAAGCATACAACAGCAAGTCCGTCAACCCGAAGGCAACCGACGGCTAAGAATATGAGACTCTAAACCAGAGAGCCTGTCCATATAGTCCTGCTCGAACTCCGCCTGCAAGCTAGCTCGGACAGAATCCTCGGAACTGCTCAAGACCTCTGCGGCTTCGTCGCGCAGCTTCACTAATCCCTCTTGTGTCGACCCCAGCTTATCAAGCGTCCACTCATGAGAACGCTCTAATGCAGCTAGGTCCTCGGTGATAAGAGCAGCAGACTCCTCGGCACGACTCAAAGCATCCTTCAACTTAGCTATCTCTTCATAGCTGGAATCTAGGGAGCTGACTAACTCGGCTCTACTGGTGTCCTTCCTCGCCAGAGCGGCCATCAGCTGTCCGACAGTATGCTCACGTGATCGGAGCTCGCTCCCAACGGAAGATCTCAGTTCACGCCACTGCGTCAACCTATCCTCCACCTAAGAAGATGCAAAAGAGGAAGCTCCACCAGCCTTCAACTCCCTCAGCTCTGAGATCTCTGACTCCAGGATAGCGAATTCAGCAGTAAAAGAATCGGCCAGCTCCGGATGTCCTTCCTCCCTCATCATCATCATGTGACGAGAGAAGGAACGCCTGAACTGATCGAAACAGCATCCCCTGTGAAGAAGCTTCTCGATCATGCCATTATAGAAGGTCGTAAAATATCCCAGGTCCATACGAAAAACGTCTCGGTCTGGATCGGTATCGACCAAAAGAGCGTGAACATGCTCATAAAGAGAAGATCGAGGTCCTGAAAGCAACAATACAAGAAGCTAAAGGACTATCAAAAATAATCAGAAAACCCGAAGGAGGAATTCGAGGCATACCTATACCGGCAGAAGTCCCCTCGGGTTGAGATCCGACAGAAGCCGAAGTCACGACAGGAGTGGTCATGGGGGGTGTATCAACCCTCGTGGGCAAGTCAGTCGTACTACTCGGTGGAGGTGGAAAAACGCCCGCAGCTGTAGCAGCATCAGGCACATCGCCTGGTCCTACAGTTAAGCTTTCTTATTAACTAAAATGGAAATTTAGGCAAGTAAAGAAAAATGGGATCGGATATATACCTGTGAATGAACCACTCCCAAAGAGTGGTCTCATAGGTCTTTCCGAAGTCTGTTCGGCCAACATATCGGCCAGTAATCCGGCATCGGGCCTCGAGAAGCCGGGAACAGGAGCATGCTCCCGTACCCCGAAGCCTACATCTGGAAAGACTCCATCCTCAGCTAGTTCTTCTCTGGCAGCATCTGCAAGACAACCAGAGGGTTGGAGAGATGCACAAAAGAGAGAGCAAAGCACAGAATTCCTAAGAAGGATATCCTTGAATAGAGATATACCTGAGTATGGGATGGTGGGATCGACGCTGCTCACCGGCTCAAGATCAATATTCAGGTCAATGCCTAAGGAGCCATCATGAAGGGCGTCGCACATTTCTTGCATAAAGCAATCCATGTGGTCGGATCCAGGAAATGCCGGAGCCGGGGGAAGCTCACCTTCTTCAAAGATCCCTGAAATCCAGAACATGATTATGAATCCCAAAGGTAAATCACCCCAAAGCAACAAAAATGCATTCAAAAGGTGTTATCTTCCTCACCACCGGCAATGTCGTTCAAGTCCGCTCCACACAAACGCCGATCCCTAGGTGGCTTGGGAACAGTCTTTTTCCTCTTCAAAGTACCAGCTCTACTGGAACCCACAGGTCGATCATGCGCAGGCTTACTACTCATAGTAGCTCGGTCCTCAGGCCCTAAGCCCGTGGAGTGAGAAGCAAGTGGCTCATGATCACCAGAGGTCCTACCTGAAATGATGACATTCATAAATGCCAGCTGGATTCAAGAAAGAAAATCAAAGGGTATGTGACAAACCTGCACCGAGTTCTCCTTGGTCGGTGTCTATATCCGCAAACTCCCCCTCAGGAGTCTCGACCTCATCATCCATAAGGAGAGACCCTGCATCATCTCTGCTGGAAAGGGAGGATTTACCACGCCTCTTCCTCTGCTTCCGAGCGATCTCAGCCTTACGAGCAACCATCATGGCGGCCTGCACTGAGTGATCGGACTCCAACTCTGAAAGGCTCTTCACACCTATGAATTCATAAACAGAAAGAAGCCACTTGCAGCTGAGAAAAGTGATCATCGGCTTATGCCTATAAGAGGGAAGAGCAAAGCGGGCCCCGGTGCAGCCCGCCATGGTCCACAACCACGCTCGCACGCCATCAACTAGTCCTCCCTCAACCCTCAAACCGCGGCTGGGGTTCCCGATATATAGCTGGTCATAGCCGAATTGACGAGCAAAGCGGCAAGGGAGGTAAGGCTCTATATGGCATCGGTTCTTCACCCGGAAGACAAGATACCCGACATGGATGTTAATCAACCAACGAAAACAGCCGATGTCGAGAATGGTGCGGTTACTCCGGGGCTTCTCCTCATCAATCAACACGTCGCCATATCGGCCCGAAAACTGAGGGAAGCACTTAAAGAACTCCCAGCCCTTGCGGACTTGAAGCTCCTGCTGAACGTCCTCGAATTTCTTCCCGAGCCATCTACTCTTCTCCAACAGCTGCAGATATGGAACGGGAACATCAACAGCACTAGGCGCTGACATCAGTCCAGGACGGTGAAGAACGAGCCACGCCATCAGATATGCGTAAGGGAGCTCGACCTTAGGACAGATAAGCTCGGTAGATATCTCGGGACCCACCTGAGTAAAGCTACGGACCACGCTCCTAAGCCCGCAATGGATGCTGGCCACCATCGCCGGGAGCAAAGAAAGCTCTCTCCCATAAGCTAACTGAACCGCGGGAAAAAGCACCTCAAGAGGTAAAGCATCCGAAGACTGATGAGGAACAACACACTTCTTCAACCAGAGAGCAAGATATCCCGCCAACAGAGACCTAGGCTCGATGGACTTCTGCGCACGGCGGAGGAACGAGCGAAACTTGGTCCCCGCGGGGAAAGCTCCCTTAGCGCTGGCAAGGGTATAGGATTGGGCCCCGCTCTTCTCCACCAACTTGTTAACGGCAGTGACAGTCAAGATATCTAGCTCGCGAACAGGGTCGCTAGAGCTACCCTCCAAGTTCGGGAACAGATAAGTGGCGAACTGCTTCAAGCTAATCTTCCTCTTTGTCTTCGCCGGGGGGGGAAATCAGGGTCAATGAGGTATGATAATGACAAGTGAGATCCCAGAGAGTGGCATACATATCGGGATCATCCTGCTTCAACCTCCACAACTGCTGGTTCGAAGGGAAATACTCCTTGTAAGGGTAATCTCCCATCGGAAGACCAGAAACCTGATGCATCTCGTGGAGAGCCAACCCCAACTCTCCGTCACCAGTCAGGAAGGTGTTGCTATCAGGCATGTACGTCTCCAACAATGCCAAGAAATGGCGGCAGCTGACGGGGAGACCATACATAGTAGCCCGTATAGGCACATACAGGCCACTGCTCTTCAGAATCTTCTCCCAACGGCCCAAGACGTAGCCGGTCATACGGGGCCACCACCCCTTGGATAAAGAAGAAGCCCAACCATAGCATCGGTACTCCGGGTGAGGAAGCCTTCTCCCAAGGAGAGCCAAGCGGTTCCTCACTGTAGAAGCAACTGTAAACATCTCATCTGGGGGTGCGGCGCCAAGACCCATGATCCCGGGTCGTAGGCCACGAACAGGATGATATCCGCCGGAACCAGGGGTCTTTCCATGAGAAATGTACCCACACTGAACCCGCACAGCGTCATCAGTGAGCTTCCAAGACATCCGTCTCTCCACACCTTGCCCCTCCAGATGAGTAAAGGAGTAATGGCGAGGGATGGAAGGAATATACAGAAGGGCACTCTCCTCAAGAGTTAACCAATGCTCCTCTAGGAGAGTCAATATGTCAGGATCCTCCACATGATCCCCGAACAAGAAAGCCGGCTTCTTCAAAGCCTGGGTGGACATAGCATCCGCGGTAAAAGTAGCGTCGGTAAGGAGCTGGCGTAAACAGTGGCGCCCCCCATCCCGTATCAGGCGACTGGACTCGTCTGAACGATCCCCGTCAAATTGCGGGAACGGATCAACCGCTGGCCTAGCGAAAGCCGAAGAGAAGACCTCATGACTGCAACCGGTAGTCGCATGAGTAGGAAAGCTACCACCGGGAAAATCGACTGCAACAAAGCAAAAGGTCAGAATATCTGTCTCATAAAGGCAAAATGAGATTGTTCACGGGATAATTGGTGAAGACGATCTCGAGTGCCCTACACCGGAAGGACGGTATACGTCGTCACGTAAATCACGTGATAACATACACCGACCTATAAGGTGTAAGGCAACACGAGATCGCCCCAATATACCCAAAGACTTGAATTGGCTAAGCAAAACAAGTCTGAAACCTTAACCCCCGCGGGAGGGGTATCGGTTCTTCCATCATGACCCGCGAGAGGTCAATCCGGGATACAAAAGATGTAAGATTCTCACCCCCGAAGAATGAGGTCGCTGGGGACAATGTCGTAGGAGCCTCCTCCTCGCTATGCGACGAGCGAGAGTGACTCCCGGAAGGTCGAGATTGATGGGGAGACATCGCAAATCTGCAGTAAAGAGCAGTACATCAGGTACAATATATATACACGAAATATCGAAAAAGGGGAAATTAAGCACTTGGACTTGAAATCCTATAAACAAATAGGA
>BQKN01065893.1:5650-18955 GCA_022839385.1 Asparagus kiusianus | reverse complement strand
ATTCAAATTTTCTTTTATCTTCTTTATTGCAATTTTCCTACATACAAAAGATGGCGACTCTGCTGGGGACTAGCTTTTCCGATGAAGAAGTGGTGGCGCAGTCCGACGTCCACCTCATGGGAACGACAGTAGAAACTCTCATCGTGGAGTTTGATCAAGCAAAGTATGAGGAAGCATTATCCTCTGGATCGCTTAGCCCCAAGCACGATGTACACAAGACCTTCAAGAAGGTCAATTCTGTTGTCGAAGTGCCGAAGAAAGCCCTCTCCTTCGGCCAGGAACTCAAGTTGGCTCTGCAGGCGGAAAACCCCACCTCCGCGTCAGCCCAACGTGCTTCAGGCCACAAACGGCCTTTGGAAGGTACGAGTCCTGTAAACGTCGATGATGTTGCTGCTAAGGCTTTGAGACAAGCCAAAAAGAACGCTGCTCGCCGACGGAGAAGATCCATACGACGAGCACACTTACGAGAAAGCCGATTGGTAACCCAACGCGAACATCGCGTTACTGAAAATCCAACCGAGCCTAGCGTTCCCAAAGAAGAACGCTCGCTGCGTGGCAATGAGCCCAACTACGAGCCCCGGCTAATTCAGCTGAAACGCGACCCTGAGTGGCGCGTTGTTCAAACAAAACGCAGCCCTCAGAAGGAAGCTGTCAAACGCGACCCTCAGGAAAGCGTTCAATCAAAACACGACCCTCACGGGTCTGTTTCAGCTGTCAAACGCGACCCTCAGGGAAGCGTTCAATCAAAACACGACCCTCGCGGGTCTGTTTCAGCTGTCAAACGCGACCCTCAGGGAAGCGTTCAAACGAGACGTGACCTTCACAGGTCCGTTTCACCAATTAAACGCGACCCCCAGGGGCGCGTTCAAACAAAACAGGACCCTCGCGGGACTGTTTCATCATTCAAACGTAGGCTTCGGTCTAACGTTTACAAATCTCAACGCGACTCTCGCGTTAATCTTCAGGAACGCCGCTCTGGTTCTGTTCTTCGAGAACACGATCTTCAAGGGGTCCGTCAGGTTCAAAAAGGTCAGCGTGGCTTTAAAATTCACGTTCGACAAGAACCAACCTCACCCACCCAGGGGCAGGGGGTTCCATCTCCATCTCCTAGCCCGGGGAAAGTTTCCTCCCAAATTCCTGACTTACGGGAATTGTTGTCGAGAGGAAAATCAACAACACAAGCTGCTCACTCGTGTCAATGTGAGAGGCTCATCTCGGCAGTCCTGTCAGAATGCCCTTGTTGTGCATCCGCACCTCGGCAGTCAGTATTCGATAGGTTGACAAACGTTGTTAGGCCAGCCAAACGACAACGCCGCAACAGAAAGAAGACAACTGAAGCGGAATACCCTCAGGTCACTATCAACATGGTCGGCCGAGGGAGGGCCTCGCATACTGAGTCTGACGAGTCACAAGAGAGTCATCCACCAACTGTCCGAGAAATTTGTGATCAGTTCGAAGGAGTATATCAGAATACTCGGACTCGGACGGGAACTATTCGCCCGGTTGACTATCAAAAATTAGCCAAGGGCATTACAACAAGTGAAGAACATTCGGCAATAGCCGAATCGCAATCTTCAAGCTCTGTTGGAGCACGCGAGGTTTCCGCTTACACAGCGGGGAACCACGAAGACATAGCCAAAAGAGTGGACGAACATAGTGTCATACTCCAGACGCAACAAGAGACACTTCTCCAACTAAAGGAGATGTTGGCCCAACTTCTTGCTGAAAAAGGCCACAAACCTGAATCTTCCCGGAGAACGACTTCGAAGGGAAAACAAAGAGTGCACGAACATTCAGATCGTGAAACTCACAATCTGGGATCTTCTTCTGAAGGTGAGAGGGAGATAGAAAAGGAACTGCATCCTCAATCCACCAAGGTGGACGAACTGGAGGCTCGCCTCAACGCAATCGCCAACAGGAGCGAGCTTCGCGAAGAGGGAGTAGTACGGCCTTACCCTGCTGAGTGGGATACAGCTCCCTACCCACCAAAATTTAAGGCCCCTACCTTACAACCTTTCGACGGTACAGGATCGCCGAATCAACACATCTACTACTTCAAATCCCAAACTGGAGACGTAGTAGCGAATGATGCTATCCTGACCAGGTTATTCATCGGTACCCTTAAGGGTGTCGCTTTCGAATGGTTCATGAAGTTGCCTGCTGGATCTATCCAAAAATGGATAGATCTGGAAAGGCTATTCTTGGCCAGATTCTTTGAGGACGATACAGAAGTCTCCGTCCCAACTCTTCTTGCCACTAAGCAAAGGAAAGGAGAGTCAATCAAGGCTTACGTAGAGAGGTTCCGCAGCATGGCATTGCGATGCCCCTCAGGTATGACTCAATCAACTCTGGTTGAAACGTGCAGGCACAACCTGCAGACCCAACTCCTCGCTCAGATGGGAGTAGCAGAGTGTCGCTCCTGGAGACAATTAGTTTCGCAAGGAGAACAAGCAGAAGAGATAGTGGCGCGAGTCAAAGCGGAAGAAGAGCCACAACCCAAGCCGCAGCAACAACGCAATCAGCAAAATACCCAGCGGTCTAAGGGAAAAGAGACTCTAGCAGCCGACTACACGCGAGTGCCACCACCTACCAAGCAAGGCAAGGCGCCAAATCAACAAAGAGCGCCTAAACAGTATTCGTTCAAGGAGGAGCATGTGGATACCTTATTCCAATTGCTTCGAAAGAACAATAAACTCCAATTGCCTGAAATCAGAAAACCAGATGAGGCGGGGAAAGTTGATGATCCCAACTATTGCCGTTATCACAGATTCCTTGGGCATCCTACTAAGAAATGCTATGTCTTCAAAGACATCTTGCAGAATTTGGTGAACGCTAATGTGCTCACCTTGAAACCAGAGCAGAAGACCGTATCCACTAATATGATAGCGGTCCAATTTGGTGACTTTCCCCCGGTGGTAACCGCGAACGGTGTTGTACCCATCCGCAAGGGAGAAATGCACTTAAAGAATGCTGACTTGCATAGTCAGAAGGACAGGGGGTTGGTACCACTCACCACCCCAAAAGGGGAAATCATGTGGGTCCACCCTGATTTGCTTGAAGATCAACAGTGGACGAGCATCTCGTCCAGAAAGAAGGGAGGCAAGGCTAAATCTTCCAACATGATTAGCCCCTCCGTTGCCGAAAACGATGATCACCTTAAACCTCTTACTGATTCAGAAGAGGAGAGGATTGTCCTGGCAGCATATCCAGGAGACAACCCTGGCACTCGGTCAGGAAAAGCCTACCTGAGGGATTATGGCCAGAATGCTCAAGAGGTGGAGGAACAGCCCCAAGACGCTGGGGGTTCTGTGCCAAAGAAGCCGGTTGACAAAGGCAAACAAAAAGAGCTCCGGTTCAACAAAAATCTACACCAGGAACTCGGGGAGTCAAGTGCTCCCTTTCAATTCAACGTCATGGCACAACTGGCTAACATACCGGCTAGGATCACTTTATATGAGCTCTTGAAGTTATCTAAAACTACCAAGGAAGCTCTGATCGAAGCTTTAAAGAATACGGAGAGCTTTATTACGCAAGTCACTCCGATTCCCGAAGCTTCTGATGATCAAACTTGTCTGCAATGCCTGCAAGCGGCGAGAAGGCTACCATGCATATCGTTCACACAAGAAGACATGCAGGTCAAACACGAACATGACCGACCACTGTATTACACAGGGTATATTGGATCTTCGGAAATTAGTCGTGTTCAGGTTGACCCGGGCTCAGCGCTCAGCATCATGCCCTACAGGGTCATGCAGGTATTAGGGATTCCTATGCACCGATTGCACACTACCCAGACTACTATCTTCGGGTTCAATGCAAACAGTACCCGACCCTTGGGGAAGATTAAGCTCAGGTGTCAGATCGGAGATCTCAAGTCTGAGGTAGCATGCTACATCATAGATGCGGACACGTCTTACAATCTTTTGCTAGGACGACCATGGATACATGCCAACCGCATAGTCCCATCCACTCTGCACCAGGTTATGAAGTACGCCAATGACGAAGGCGAAGTTCGAACCCTAATCGCGGAAAAATACCCCTTCCGAGGAGTAGAAAACTTCCACACCGACTCCGTCTTCTATCTGGAGTCCCAGGAGAAAGGCGATGTAGACAGCGGTAACGAAGCTGACATCGAGCCAGATCCTGACGAAGACTGTCCTTGGGAATTAAACTTTGATGTAATGGGTCAGGGTGAGAGTAATAATGATGTACCGAGTGGGGGCGAGTGGTGCATTAATGAAGATTTCATTTTAGCGTACTTGTCTGGTGTCTCTCTTAACAATAAACAAATAGAGAATAATTCTAGTGCAGGTACCAACCCATGGCACGTACGGCGCACAGAGGCATCACTCACATTGCCGATCGAGTCATCCCTCGTTTCAGAGGAAGAAATAGAGGATGCACAGAAAGCCTTCTTCAAAGTCCCATCCAAAAGGAAAGGGCGGAAGCCGATCTGTTTTGGAAAAGTCAAACCGATACAACTCAAACGAGGAAGTTCGGACGAAGATGATGGAGTTCCTCAATTCCATTATCACGAACCTAATTCCCTCCGGTTGATGAAACAAATGAGGTATGACTTTGATGAAAAGCAGGGTCTAAATTTCGGGAAAGGAAGGCGAACACCAATCCGAATGTCCCTAACCCCCGAAGGGAAACCCCCGGATTACTATCAAAAGACTAGAAGGGGTTTAGGATTTGTCACACCTCCCGTTGTCTCAGAAAATGAAATAAGTAATTATCTGCGTCAGGACCACTCATCCGGAACATCTGCATGTGAGTCTGATGTCAGTGTCGGACCTCTCTTTAGAAATCTGACCGCGAATATGGTTTCAATCGATCACCCGGATGAAAGTGCAGGGGACGATGAAGGGTTAATGGAATCGATCAATGACCCCTGGATCAAACGTCTTAACATTCTGTGGGACATGCGATTCGAACAACGTGAACCACCCACTGAAGATAAAGTGGTTCAGGTCAATATGGGAGACGCACAAGACCCTAAACCCGTTTTCATATCTGAGGATTTATCATCATCCGAGAAAGAAGATCTTATATCTCTCATCCGAGAATATATAGATGTCTTTGCTTGGAATTATGAAGACATGCCTGGCCTTGACCCGAAAGTTGCCGTGCACCGTCTCAACATTGATCCGGATGCCAAACCCGTTAAACAACAACAACGTAGGTTTCGTCCGGAAATTATGGAATCAATCGAGTCTGAAGTGAAAAAGCTTATAGACTCGGGTTTTGTCAGGGAAGAACAACACCCGGACTGGGTAGCTAACATTGTTCCAGTTCCCAAGAAAAATGGTAAAGTCCGTATATGCATTGACTTTCGCGACCTTAATGCAGCTTGTCCAAAAGACGAATTTCCACTTCCTATCACGGATGTTATGATCGATAACACCTGCGGATATGAAAGAATGTCTTTCATGGACGGATTCTCCGGGTACAATCAAATCAAAATGCACCCGGACGACGAGAAACATACTGCATTTAGAACACCGCTGGGGGTGTATTGCTACACAGTGATGCCCTTCGGCCTGAAAAATGCAGGCGCAACCTATCAACGTGCAATGAACACAATCTTCCACGAACATCTGCGTAAGAAGATCGAATGCTACGTTGACGACATCGCAGTGAAAAGCCAACATAAAGGGGATCATCTTACAGACCTGAAAACGATGTTTGAAATCATGCGAACACGTCAGCTGAAGATGAATCCAACAAAATCATTTCTCGGAGTATCAAGTGGAAAATTCCTGGGATTTATTGTCACATCCAAGGGAATTTCTTTAGATCCGGAAAAGGTGCGCGCTATCCAAGACATGCCTCCGCCGAAGAACCTCAAAGAACTCCGAGGTTTGCAAGGTAGACTAGCCTACATCCGGAGGTTCATATCTAATCTTTCGGGGCGCTGCCAACCTTTCTCGAAGCTCATGAAGAAGGGAGTGTCCTTTGTGTGGGATGGGGAATGTCAAAAAGCATTTGAAGAGATCAAGAAATATCTCACCCAGCCACCCGTTCTCGTGGCCCCTATATCAGGAAAACCGTTCCTGTTATATGTAAGGGCTATGGATCATTCGCTAGGAGCGCTGCTAGCCCAGAAGGATGATCAAGGTCATGAGCAAGCCATCTACTATTTAAGCAGGACCATGATGGGAGCCGAACATCGGTACAACCCGGTCGAGAAAGAATGTCTCGCTTTGGTATTCGCGATTCAAAAGATGCGACATTACCTAGTTGGACAGACAATTCATGTCATCTCGAAGGTGAATCCTTTAAGAGTCCTGATGACGAAACCATCGTCTTTGAATTGTCGGCTTGCAAAATGGGCCATCCTTTTGTCACAATACGACATGCAATTTATGCCCCAAAAGGCAGTCAAGGGTCAAGCATTGGCAGATTTCTTAGCCGATCACCCGGTGCCAGGGACATCTAAGTTGTATGAAGAGCTGCCCGACGAAATCGCCGAAGCTTGTGTCGCTCAAGAATCTACACAAGTGTGGAAATTATTCTTCGACGGCGCGTCTAGAGCAAACCCTCACGGAGCAATTACTGCGGGAGTAGGAGTGGTGCTCGTATCGCCTAATGGTCACGTAATCCCAAGAGGATTTTCCTTAATCGAACCATGTACCAACAATGTAGCTGAGTATAACGCGTTGCTACTAGGGATGCGACTTGCCGAAGAACTCAATATTCGGCGCCTTGAGGCTTATGGTGATTCTCAGCTCATTGTAAATCAAGTCCGAGGGGAATACGAAGTACGTCATGAGGACTTAATCCCATACTACTTCGCAGTGCTGAAGCAAGCTAAGCAGTTCGAGGGATTCTTTATCGAATACATTCCACGAGCCCAGAACGCTTATGCAGATGCTCTGGCTTCATTAGCAACCTCGTTGGCATTACCACCAGGAACCGAAACAACAATCCCAGTCTCAGGACGTGAACTATACTCCTCCAAGATTCTTAAGGAGGAAAGTTCAGACAAGACAATGACGGAGGAAGTCTGTACGACCTCTATAGAATTCGAGTCTAGAGATTGGCGCTTTCCATATGTTGACTATGTCTTATACGGGATCTTGCCTGACGACCCCAAGGAAGCGGCCGGCATCAAACGAAAGGCCCTCCGATTCTATTACAATACAGTCACTCAGACTTTGTATCGTAAATCCCATGACGGTATTTTGCTCCGATGTCTTTCTCAAAAGGAAGCAAAAGAGGCCCTCAAGGAAGCTCATGAAGGGATGTGCGGAGCTCATCAGCCCGGAGCTAAATTAGGGGATCGCCTCCGACGAATTGGCTATTATTGGCCAAAGATGTTCTCAGACGCGGTTGACTACGCTAAACGCTGTCACGCGTGCCAAATTCATGGGGATTTCATCCACCAAGCACCTGGGAACTTACATCCCACACTTGCATCATGGCCATTTGAAGAATGGGGCATGGATATCGTAGGTCCAATCGCTCCTCCGACTTCTAAAGGACATCGGTTCATTCTGGCTGTGACCGATTACTTCTCCAAGTGGGCGGAGGCAATCCCGTTGAAAGAAGTCAAAACTTCCAACGTAATCAAATTCATCAAACACCATGTTGTCTACCGTTTTGGAGTTCCGAGGCGGATAGTTCATGACAACGGGACACAATTCATCAGTTTTGGGTTCCGGAGGTTTTGTGACAAGTTCAGAATTCAGAGCGTTGCATCTACGGCATATTATCCGCCGGCGAATGGTCTTGCAGAAGCCTTCAACAAAACCATTGTGAAACTTCTCAAGAAATTTGTTTCCAAGAGTCGACGCGATTGGGATGAAAGACTCGGCGAATGTTTGTGGGCTTACCGCACAACGGTAAGGACCCCTACAAGAGCTACGCCATTCTCGCTGGTATATGGCTGTGAAGCCGTATTACCACTAGAGATTCAGATTCCTTCTCTGAGAGTCGCTATCACGACGGGGCTAACAGAAGAAGAAAAGCATCAACGGCGCCTGCAAGAACTTGAAGCCCTAGACGACAAACGACTTCAAGCTAAGCAGCAGATCGAATTATATCAAGCTCGGATTTCCAAAGCCTATAATAAAAAGGTTAAGGAACGAACTTTCAAAAAAGGCGATTTGGTCTTGGCTAACAGACGACCCATGGTGATGACACACAAAACCAAAGGGAAGTTCAATCCTAAATGGGAAGGGCCCTTCGTAATAGACTCAGTTTATTCGAACGGAGCATATCGCCTCATCAATCAACAAGGAGACAGGCTCATGATGCCAATCAATGGGAAATTCCTAAAAAGATATTTCCCGTGAATCATGTTGCCCCCTAATCCCCCGCTAGATCAGGCTGGGGGTTGCCTATTTATAGTGTAACTCTATTTTGTATCTCGTCAAGTTAACACTACACCTCTGACGATTGAAATTTTCTAGAATTGTTTTATAAATGATAATAAAGAGAATTTCGTTTTCATATTGAGTTGACACTACGTTTTTCATTGTCTTGAATCGTGCTTCAATAAAAGAGATAATGAAAACCAAAATGATATCATTTCCATTCAATATTGTTAATCTGAATACAAAAGTGAAAACAATTGAAAGGAAAATGATACAAATTTATCCTTCCACCAAAGATAGCGCAAACCCTAAACATCGGGGCTCATCAATCTGAAAGATTTGAGTTTAGATTTCAGCGCTGATATATTTTCCTGGCGAGCCTTTCTGATGTCTTCAGTTATCTTGCTCTTGAGTTCTTCTTCACTAGGCGTTGCTTCTGCAAGTTCTCGCCGAAGTTTATCGGCAGCGACAATCTCGTCGCAATAGCATTTGAAGAGCCCGTCACAATAACCAGCAAATCCTCTTAAAATCTCCACCCCATCAGTTAGCTGAGCGTTTATCTGAGGGACTTCAACACCAGCTCGAGCAAGCTCTGCTGCAGTATTCCGGAGACTCACAGCAAGGTTGCCCATGTCTCTCTGTACTTGGGCATGTTCATCACGCAGATGAGCGAGACGAGGTTCTGTTTCGGATAAACTCTTCTGAAGAACCTCTTGCTATTGCGCCTTCAAAGCCTTGGCCTCAGAAAAAGCCCGATCCACTTCTGGGCCTATGTCGTCACGTTGCAGCATGGAGAGAAACTCCAGCTCATATTCTAAGATGATGAGGCTCTCACGACAGTTCTCGGTCCATATTTTATCACCCTGATGTTTGATTTTAGCCAAGCATTCCAGCAAATGAGGTTCAAAAACCTTGTAACTTACGTCCCCTAGACTGACGACTTCAATGGTCCTTTGCATCCAGCGTTCCAATTGTTCGATGAGCTCCCTCAGTGTCTCAGAGCTTGGGGGTGGGGCGGTCGGATAAACGAAACAGTCCGCATAGTCAGTGCGAGTAGAGGTATGCGGGGCTTCAGATAAGAATGTCTTGACCATTTCTGACGTGGAGTCTAAGATATCCTCTTCCTGCTCACCGATTGTTGCTTCAAGACTTGGGGAAGCGGTGGGAAGCGTAATACCCTCTCTATTTTCAGGAGCTACAGCATGCGCTGATCGTATCGCGTCTCCCATCAGCTTGGTCCTCTTTGAATTTTTGGCTACGACAGGCAGCCGTTTACGCATTCTCCTGTCATACTCGGCCTGCTCAGCAGCAGAAAGAGCCTTCTTACCCGATCTCAGAAGACGAGGCTCAGAAGCAGGCACTTTTGGAATTGGTGTTTCTTCGGGAGAGTCAGCAATCGGTGTTTCCTCTTCGATTTCCATAGGAGTTTCTTCCTTAGGAGGCTCGATGGCGGATAAATTTCCAGGAGCTTCGACAGCCCCAGATGCTTCTTGTTCGCAGGATAGATATTCTTCTACCCCCGGCAAACGAGTGCTGGAAGAACGACTCCTCGAACGATACAATTCCCGAATCTCACTTATGCAGGAGGTGTAAACATCATACCCCGTGACTTGGGAAACTTTTTCATACCAGCTGCAGAAATCGGCAACAGTAGAGCAGCCAGGCGGCGAATTGGGTAAAGTGAATTGCGCATGGGTTCCCCCGGCGGAAAAGAAGTACCATGCACGAGCTCCTTCATATAAATTCCCAACTTGAGCCAAGGCCGGGTTGGGATTGCCAACATAAAGCTGGTCATATCCAAATTGCCTAGCGAATCGAGAAGGCATATAAGGCTCAATAAAGCACTTCTCTCGCAAGCGGAAGACCAGGTAGCCCAACCTGATCATAAGAAGCCAGTTGAATGTGCCTTCTTCCAAAGAAGACGAGCCCTCAAAAAGCAAGTCCAGGAAGCGGGCATCCTTCACGTCAGCTCCGTCAAAATTAGGAGCACAACAGAGCATCCGGTAATTATCTTTCCGAGATAAGAATTGTCGAGCCCTGACTATATAAGAATGAGTCCATGTGGCCGACTCTAATCTCTGTATGAAGGGGATATAAGCATCAGCACTCTCCGATACTCCCGTCATCAAGGAGGGGCAATGCAGCACGAACCAGGCCACCAAGTACGTATACGGCACTGGTATGCGTGGCTGGGGGTTCTTCCCGGCTTTCTTCCTGGCAACCTTAACCGTCGAGGTACCGAGCAGATCGGAGGTCAACATCCTTAGGCCGTTTTGAATGCAGCCGACCATGGCAGTGAGGAGGCTCACGGGTCTCCCATGTGCTAGCAAAACAGCTGGATATACAACCTCAGCCAAGATCGCTTCTATTGGTCTTGACGGCACTACACACCGTTTTAACCAAACCATAAAGAAGCCTGCAAGTAGAGCCATATCAGAAATAGGAACTGTGGCCTGGTGGTGGAAACTTTCAAACTCAACACCAGCCTCAAAATCCTCTTCTACATGCTCTGTTTTGTAGATGGCGTTAGAAGCCTTAATCCGAGCTTTGGCCTCTTTGGGAGAGATGGCTGTAACACGAGACACGGCTACATCTTTCCGGTTTAAATTCTGAAAGAGGTATTCCGCCCACGTGGTATGCATGATGCCTCCCCCACGCACCCCACAGACTTGAGCACAGATGTGGAAGTGGCACATCAACTCCCAGAAAGTAGCATAAATCTCTGGGTGCGCCAACCTCAGTCGGGAAAGCTCTTCGGTAGTGGGAACGAACTCCTCATAGGGTGTTTTTCCAAGTGGCAATCCCGACACTGCTTGCATCTCATGGAGAGCAAAACCTAACTCTCCCGCAGGTGTGAAGAATGTGCAGCTATCAGGGTTATATTTCTCTAACATAGCGAAGAAATTATGGAAGCTCTGCACGACTCCCCGTCGAGTAGCTAACACGGGAATTGTGAGACCCGATTGAGTGAGTGACTCCTTAAGTTCCTCAAGAACAAAGTCAATCATACGAGTCCACCAACCTCCTTCTCCGGAACAAACCCATCCAGGGGATCTGAACGCTTGGGTAGAAAATTCACCCTGAGCCATAAGGAATTGGCGAATAAAGATGTTCGCTGGGCGTGGCGTCTCCTGAACCAGCTCCTTTTTCTCAAACAAACCAGGTCTCAATCCCTTGAGCTGCCCTCCGATTTGTGTACGAGCCCGTCGACCAGATCCGAACGACACATTTTCCTTCTCTTTGACTATGTCAAAAGTCAGACCCCGACGGTGGCTTGCATTCAAAAAGTGGGAAAGGGGATACATCCTCTTCATGTTTGGAAGGAAGAAATAGCGATTGTCAACTTTCCGCAACAACTTCGAATCTTCTACGTGTACGAAGTGATCATCGATGGACATGCGATCTCCGAATAAGAACGCCGGTTTGGGAAACTGGGTATGACCAGCAGGGGTCTCCATGTCCAAATCAGTAATCAAAACTCTAAGAGTTGAACATCGAGGAGATCTAATCATGTCCGTTCTCTCGGAGTCAGCGAAAGTACAAAGCGGAACGGTGTTTTGAAGACTGAAAGTTTCATTTGCATCAGGTCCGCCAATATACCCAAAATGATGCTCCTGTGAAAGCGGCACGTTCGGTAAAAGCACTGCACAATCAAAAGCAGATATTAATGAGCTATCGACATAAAGAGGAAACCCAAAGCAAAGAGTTAAAGTCTCATGTCAAAACTCCAACGCGAGGGTCGAGCTCCGCGTCAGAAATCTCCAACGCGAGGGTCGAGCCCCGCGTCAGAAATCTCCAACGCGAGGGTCGAGCTCCGCGTCAGAAATCTCCAACGCGAGGGTCGAGCCCCGCGTCAGAAATCTCCAACGCGAGGGTCGAGCCCCGCGTCAGAAAACTCCAACGCGAGGGTCGAGCCCCGCGTCAGAAATCTCCAACGCGAGGGTCGAGCCCCGCGTCAGAAATCTCCAACGCGAGGGTCGAGCCCCGCGTCAGAAATCTCCCACGCGAGGGTCGAGCCCCGCGTCAGAATTCTCGTGTTAAAAAAAAAATTTGGAACGCGAGGGTCGGACCCAAAGGGGATCCCAGTCCCGCGTTTTCATCCAGTTAGAACGAGTCATCTCCCTCGTTATCAAGAACCCATTTAGGGTTTTCAAAAAACTTGCCAAAGCAAGTTCTTTTAGTCGGCACCTACCACGACAGGGAGGTTCTTGCGACGGCGGGGATGACGACGACGTCATAACACGATCTGGAATACCGCCGGCACTCTCAACCGACGGTGTTTCAGAAGTCGCTCCGGAGACTTTCTTGGAGCTTGAACCCATCCTCCGTGGCGCCATCAGCACAGTGGATCGGAGGAGATGTTTTCGAACGAAGAAGACGAAGTTCGTCGGAGATCTCGCCGAAGTCAGACGAGATTTCTCGTTCTTGGAAATAGCCAAAATTTTGAGAGTCAAGTGACTCTTGACATGACCACTCAGGTCTATTTATAACAGCCGTCAAGCTGTTGAGATGGTACGGGATTCTAGGGAAGAATCCCAATCATTTTCAAAACGCGAAGCCCACTATCGCGTTCAAATTTCAAAGGGTCAAAGCCCAAGCCCGCGTCACTAAGGCCTGAACCTCGCGTCCCAAACCTTAAACGCAAAGGTCACCTTAGCGTTATAACTCTTTGATACTTAGCCTCTAAGTTCATGAGTTCTTTTTTAACAGAGTGCGTTCAAAACTCTGTATCTCCTCAACCCATCAGGTTAATATTACACCTCAGATGGTCATCATCCTAACAGAGATTGAATTTAGCTATTATCACCACCAATATAACTACAATTCCTCTGTTAAAGTCCACTTATCGATTCTCATCAATAGAGCGATAAGTCCTCAAAATTGCCCCGATCGCAATTTTTCTCATGTCACGTTAAAACTACACATCTGACAAATATCAACTTATCGATTCTCATCAATAGAACGATAAGTCCTCAAAGTTGCT
>BQKN01065892.1:0-16132 GCA_022839385.1 Asparagus kiusianus | reverse complement strand
GATCCGGATGCGCAATACCTGAGGAGTATTAAGGTCAACGCCCCAACCTTTGACGGCAAGCTCGACCCACAAGCTTTTCTGGACTGGCTGAAGAACATGGATCGCTACTTCGATTGGTACGCCCTGACGGAACCCCGAAAGGTCAAGTTCGCAATGATGAAACTCACCGGACCCGCTTGCCAATATTGGGCCAACCTCGAAACACTAAGACATATTAGAGGTGAGTTGCCAATTACAACTTGGCGGGAAATGACCAATGAACTGAAACAGAAATACCTTCCGCCGTCATTTTATCATCGATTACTAGATAGGTGGCATCGCCTCACTCAAGGAACCAAATCTGCGAAAGACTACGTCGCACAATTTGACGAACTGTTCACTCGATGCAACACTATTGAACAAGAGGCGCCAATAAAAGTCTTGTCGAAATTTAGAGCTGGATTGAGAAATGATCTGCTAGCCGAACTATTTGCTCGGGGAGTAGACACCCTTGAAAAAGCTTACGCGTTAGTTCAGGATCTAGATGAATCAAAATCCCATCAATCTTATAAGAGTCAGGATTTTAGAAATCATTCCTCCCAACCTTCCCGTGCCACTACTTCTAGTCATCCTCCGAGTCGATCTAACCCTAGTTCTTCCCAGTCTAAAGTCGATCCCAAAGGCAAGGAACCGGAGAGAGATTTCTCCAAGATTGGCGCTCACGTCAAGTGCTACAAATGCCAAGGGCATAGGCATGTTTCTGCGAACTATCCGACCCATCACAAGGTGGCTATCATCGATGGACAATACGAATATGAACCTGAACCCGATAGTGATGAGTTTGTCCATCAAGTTGACGACAATACCGATGATTTTGAGGATGATGCAGATGATAGTATCTTAAGTTGTCTTAGACAAATTGAAACTCCTACTGTTTCAGTTGTCAGATGCGCCATCTCTCAACCCAAGGCGGTTGATGATTGGAGACGTACTTCTATTTTCCATACGTTCACAAAGATTGGTGATAAAAATTGTAAGGTGATCGTGGACAGTGGAAGTTGTATTAACGCGGTCTCCTCAGCTGTGATCGCTAAACTTGGTCTTAAGGTTGTACCCCATCCTAATCCATACAAGGTATCATGGATTAACGACACCGCACTCAATGTCCAAGAGAGATGTTTAGTCCCTCTTCAATTTGCCATTTATAAGGACAAAGTTTGGTGCGATGTTCTGAAAATGGATGTGGGTCAGGTTATTCTTGGAAGGCCCTGGTTATTTGATAACGACGTTCATATCTTCGGGCGATCCAACATGCTATTGTTCGAGCACGACGGAAAGAAGGTCAAGATCCTTCTGGTTCAACCAAAAGGAAATGACAAGAAGTCCGATCCAAACAAGTCTTCCCAAGGCGTTAACTTGATTAGAGTCAAAGAGATTGATCGTGAACTGACCAGCGGAGCTCCTATTTTCGCCCTCGCCACTAGAGAAGCTCCGAAGGATATTTCTAACGTGGTTCCCCCAGAAGTCGCTACTGTGTTGGAAGAATTTTCTGACGTCTTCCCTGAGGACCTTCCGGACCAATTACCCCCGATGCGTGATATCCAACACGCAATTGATTTAGTCCCGGGAGCAACTCTTCCCAATTTGCCTCACTACAGAATGAACCCCAATGAGCACGCAGAGCTAAAGAGGCAAGTTGACGAGCTGTTACATAAAGGCTTTGTCAAAGAAAGCATGAGCCCCTGTGCGGTCCCTGCATTACTGACGCCAAAGAAAGATGGAACATGACGTATGTGTGTGGATAGCCGTGCGATTAACAAGATCACGGTGAAATATCGTTTTCCCATTCCCCGGTTGGATGACATGCTTGATTTAATGTCAGGAGCCACTATTTTTTCTAAGATTGATCTTAAGAGTGGCTACCATCAGATTCGCATCCGTCCCGGTGACGAATGGAAAACCGCTTTCAAGACGAAAGATGGATTGTACGAATGAATGGTCATGCCCTTTGGTTTGACTAACGCTCCGAGCACTTTTATGAGGGTGATGACTCAAGTACTCCGCCCCTTCATGGGAAAATTTTTGGTTGTGTACTTCGACGATATCCTTATTTACAATAACTCTCGTGAGTAGCATGTGGACCATCTGCGTCAAGTCTGTGCCGTGTTAAGAAAAGAGCAACTTTATGCTAATCCAAAAAAATGTACTTTTCTTACACAGCAAGTTATTTTTCTAGGATTCGTGATCTCGTCTGAAGGAGTATCCGCTGACCCTGAAAAGGTTAGAGCTATCGAAGAATGGCCCGAACCCAAGAACATCCGAGACGTTCGGAGTTTTCACGGACTCGCTACTTTTTATTGTCGGTTTATCAAGGGCTTCAGTATCATCATGGCCCCTATTACCGATTGCTTGAAGAAGGGTGAGTTCGAGTGGTCAAAAGCTGCTACCAAGGCATTTGAAGAGATCAAGCAAAGGATGTTGCAGACTCCTGTTATGCGCCTGCCCGATTTTTCTAAAGTCTTCGAAATTGCGTGCGATGCCTCTGCTATTGGTATAGGTGGAGTTCTATCTCAAGAAGGACATCCCGTTGCTTACTTTAGTGAGAAGCTTGACACTAGGCAACGTTATTCCACCTATGATAAAGAGTTCTATGCAGTGATACAATCTCTTCGACACTGGCGTCACTATCTACTACCACAAGAATTCGTCATATACTCTGACCACGAAGCTCTTCGATATATTCACTCCCAAAAGAAGTTGAACGCTAGACATGGTCGTTGGGTTGAGTTCCTCCAGGATTATACATACACGATCAAACATAAAGCAGAAGTAAAAAATAAGACCGCCGACGCACTCAGTCGTCGCATGCACCTCCTCTCCACTTTGAGTGCGGAAGTAATCGGTTTTGAGAAAGTCAAAGACCAATGTGAATCGTGTCCTGATTTTAGCGAAGTTTATACTTTGCTGAATGATGGAGTGATCCGTGAAATTGATGGCTTTCTCCTGAAAGATGGATATCTTTTCTATTTTCGCAAGTTGTGTATTCCTGACACCTCCCTGAGAGAATTCTTAATTTGGGAATTACACGCTGGGGGCCTTGTAGGACACTTTGGAAACAACAAGACTGTCGAGGCAGTGGAAAGTCTCTTCTACTGGCCAAGCATTAAACGAGACGTTGTTAGACTAGTGGGTCGATGTCACATCTGCCAGCTGGCGAAACAACGTAAGCATAACATTGGCTTGTACACTCATCTCCCTGTGCCAAGTTGTCCATGGCAGGATGTTAGTATGGATTTCGTGTTAGGACTCCTGAAAACGATTAGAAAACACGATTCTGTCTTTGTTGTTGTGGACCGCTTCTCCAAAATGGCCCACTTCATACCATGCTTCAAAACTTCCGACGCTTCTCATGTGGCCAAGCTATACTTCAATGAAGTTGTTAAACTGCACGGGCTTCCGAAAACAATCGTGTCAGATAGGGATGTTAAATTTACAAGTTATTTTTGGAAAACCCTTTGGCACAAAATGGGAACTAAACTTTAATTCTCTACGGCCTTTCATCCCCAGACTGACGGTCAAACTGAGGTAGTCAATCAGAGCTTAGGTAATCTATTGAGATCGCTAGTTGGTGAGAATCTTAGGAGCTGGGATCAACATTTTCTTACTTCTGAATTTGCTTATAATAACTCTGTTAATAGGTCTACAGGTGTTAGTCCAGCTGAAGTCGTGTATGGTTACAAACCTAGACAGCCTATAGATCTTGTCCCCGTGTCTGCCCATCATAGAGTATCTGAGTCAGCATCTACATTTGCATCTCGCATTCATGACTTGCATAAAGACATCAGTAAGAAGATCAATGACAGCAATGCTAACTATAAAATGCAAGCAGATCTAAGAAGGAAGTTTAAAAAATTTAATGTTGGTGATTATGTGATGGTTCGGATACGTCCGGAACGGTTTCCTTCGGGAACTGTTAAAAAGTTGCATGCGCGAAGTGCAGGACCTTTTAAAATTCTCAAGAAAATTAATGATAATGCTTATGTTCTCGACCTTCCCGAAGATTTTAATATTGGTTCGACTTTTAATATTGAGGATTTAGTAGAGTACAAAGGCCCACATTTTAACCCTGACAACCCACTGGTTGATGAGCCTACCCCTGAGCCTATTTCTGAGAGCTCCCATTTACCTCCACTTCCCCAGATATCACCCACATATACAACACATGACATTGATACTATTATTGATGATAACATTGTTTCTACTAGCAATGGTGGTATCCGCAGGTACTTGGTACGTTGGAAAGGTCGACCTGAGTCTGATGATACTTGGCTCGATCGAGGTGACTTACAGAGGCTGAACCCGGATCTTCTTGAGCAGTATGACAGCCGTTCTGACTTACACTCGACGGGGTCGAGTTCTCTCTCACCTGGAGAGAATGATGAGGACATCCAGATACGTGCACGGGACTTTCACCATGTTTATCAGCGCAGGAGACGCCGTGTTTCAGCTTTGTACCGGATTCCTAATATCTGGTTTTGATTTGATTGATGACAGATTCGGCAGCTAGAGGGGATTGAGCAGACTTCCTATTTTGTTAGATTTAAATTTTGAATTTCGAATTTTAATTTTTGAATTTCAAATTTTGAAATTTGAATTCTGATTTTATTTGGTAGCTAATTAGTTAATTGGTTGTATTTGGTTATGAGAGAGATTTGAGGGATTTAGAGGATTTTCCAATTCTGTATTTTTTCTTTATTTAAGAACTCTGTAATCAGATTGGAAGATATTGATTAATAAAAAAAATTTTGTTTTGGTTGAACTTGTGGCGTGAAGCTTAGGTTCGGGTGTGAAGCCTATTCCCTGACAGAACAAATTATATTTTTCTCTGTTCATCTCATTCCCCAGCCGCAATTATTCTCTCTCCTCACAAAAAAAAAACATCAACTACTGTTCATCCCTCTCCTTCAGCTCATGTCACAGAACCCATCAAATACCTCCCTGCTCCTCTTAAAAATCCATCGGACCTAAAACCCAACTCCCCTCTCTCCTCGGCAGAAGCCACGCCATCCTCCGCTCCCTGCTCCTTTCCCACAACCGAACGCAACGCCCATTTTCTTCCCCGGTGCCCGTCAAACCCAGCACCGCCCAATCCTCCGCCTCTGCCTCTCGTGTGTCCCATCTCCCGCATCTCGTCTCTGCTCCTCTCGACATCGAGCAGCCGCTGTCAGCCACCCACTCCGCCTCCACCATCGACCGCCCGCGGAGATTACAGATCTCCCCTGCCCCGAACAGGTCCGCAAATCTTTGCTGACATCCGCCCCAAGCAGCCCACGATCATCCCTTGACACGGCCGCATCGTAGTCAATTCGGAGCCCCTGTTCTCGTTGCCGTCGTCCACTACTTTGTCAGATCTACATATTGTTCGTTGCTGCGTCATCGTTCGGTTCAGTTCGTTGTTGTTATCGCACAGATTCGCCGCCACGTCATCATCCAGTTTGACGTCGTCCCTCACGTCGAGCCGGTTCACACCGGCGAAGGTTTATTTTCTTTCGACTCTGTATTTTCGGAACCATTGTTGCATGCATGTTGTTATCAATATTATTATCGATTGTGTTTGTGTTGTATTCAGTTTGATTAGTGAGCGAGTGATTCAATTGCCAACTATATCTACTAGTCTAAATATTGCAATTTGAACTGTATTGAGAGAACGAATCATTACATTTATTTTCTGGATAATTTACAAAAGATTTGAACTTAGTACATTGCAACTTTTGCTTAAAACCCATCGAAAGCTACACTTATTTCTTGAGCTTCCTGCCTAGATCGATCGCTGATTTGGCGAAGCATTGCTGTCGTTAATCTTCATACATGCATCAAATTGTTTCGCATCAATATATATATATATATATATATATATTTTCACATAGAAAAGTTTGGATGCTAATTATCAATTATCTCATATTTTGTGATTCGATCTATTTTGCCTAATATAATACTTTCTCTTAC
Organism: Asparagus kiusianus; assembly: GCA_022839385.1. NCBI lineage: Eukaryota > Viridiplantae > Streptophyta > Magnoliopsida > Asparagales > Asparagaceae > Asparagus > Asparagus kiusianus. Next base: position 10,147 of record BQKN01065892.1, on the reverse strand, counting down.
TGAGAAAAAAACAATATTGTGAATTATTTAAGGCTAAATTGCACTTAAATGCCCTATTGTTTCCCCAAAAAAACACTGCCATATACTCTTAAGTTTCAAAACTGAGCAGGGAAAAAACCACTCAGTTGAAAAAAACCACTTAGTTGTAAAAATAAGTGTAGTTTGCTATCTTCTGTTAATCAACCATGAAAATATTCCCAAAATATCCCCATGCGCTGTCTCATGTGACTGATCTTAACTGCAAGCTACCCTTAGTTGTATTAATTACAACTCTACCAACCCCTCTTTTTATTGTATAATATTTCTCCTTCTTTCTTCACCTTATTCTTCCTCTTCAAAATCTAACTATTTCCCCCCAAATCAAAACCATAGAATGAGGAGCACCTGCTACATCTCGTTAACCCAATATTAACCTGATCTCCCTCATCCGCGAGGGCTAAAGTTTGTGGGGGAGAGATTTTGAGGAAATTTGATGATAAAAGTAAAGTTTGTGGTTTTTTTTTAACCATGGGGGTTATCTTGGCAGAGGGGCATTTTCATCTTTTTGGGTTAAATTTAACCTCGGTAAGCAAATTCACGTGGTGGACAACTTAGGTTATTTTTTTGCTTCGTTTTAAAATTTGTGGTATATAAGTGTTTTTTTTGGTAAACAATAAGATATTTAAGTGCAATTTAGCCATTATTTAATTCTCTTTATTCTGAAAAAAATAATAAAATTGGCAAATGAACAACTTGCTAAACATGCTAACAGGTGACATGATTGAATCCTGATGCTTTGTACCAGGTGCGTCAGCCTTTTCAACCTCCTATATATAGATCTCTCCAATAATCGCTCTCCCCTCCTTCCTTTTGTTTGGCGCGAAAAAAGCGTTTAGATTCTCCCTAGGCTTTTACTCGTCAATGGCGGCTAGGGTTTGGAGGAGCTCCATTAAAGAGATATTGGGTCGAAGGCTGAAATTTTCAGCCGCTGGGATCAGGCTGTCGAGTTCGATTCCGGGTTCAGATGTAGCCGCTCCGAAAATCCCTCCTTCCCTCAAAAAGGTTCAATCTTTATTCTTTTTCTTGTGGGAATTTACGCAAACACTCGGTGTGCACAAATTTCACATTATATTTTCCATGTTGATCAACTTAATACTGTACTATAACTGTTTATTTTGGTTATTCTTTCTTGATTACGTGGGATTATTGTTGTTATTTTGCAGGGTAGGCTCTTGACTGGGACAATGATAGGTTTAGCGATAGCCGGAGGAGCTTACGTTAGTACCGTAGATGAGGCGACATTTTGGTACATAATATTACATCTTTAAATTATATACTACCAAATGTTCTTGCAAATTTTGTACTCCTACTAGTTTAACCAATCTTAACTGAAAATATAAGTGCAAGCTCTTTGGCCTTTAGTTCAGTGCATGATGGATTTTTCTACTTGGATTGTTGGGATCGTTTGATATTTAGAGCAAGATTGCGCTTACTTTTATCAGTACATTGCGGAATTAACCTACCATTTCAGTTCTACTTTGACTTGATTACGTTTGATGGTTTAGTTCAAAGGAATGATTCATGAGGCTACGTCAGTACTTTTTTGTTGTTGTATATCGTAACTACTTTTCATCATATGCTGAAGGTTGTTGATTGAGCTCTTGTTAAAATTGGTTTGCCCAGTTGTTATTGTTTGTCTCTGCTGTATGCGAATGCATATTTATCCATACAGAGCAATGTTTTCTTTTCCTTTTTCTGTGCGATTATATTAGAACTTTTTCCATCTAGTCATTAAGTGACGTTCTCAATCATTTATTGTAGGGCCTCATAAGACAACAGAGCAATGTTTGTCTCTGCTTTAGAACTGTCAAGATTCTTATGAGGTTATCGAGCTTCTCTTTTATTGAACTCAGTTGTCAACATCTTGATACCCTAGCCAATAATCTGAAGCTTTAATACCAGTTTGTTGTGACAAAATCGACATAAGCACAAAATTTAAAGAAAATTATGTGACTAGAAGAAACCATAGATTTGTGTGGTTTCACACTAGAGGCCTGTATCTCCGGACAAAGGAGGACTTGAATCCACTAATCAAAACTGTGAGGAGTACAAAATGGTGGAATTGCTCTTGTACTTAAATCCCTAATTGTACTTAGTAATCTCTTAATCAAAATATCTCAAAGAAAATCCTAAAGTTCTCATCAAAATAAAATTTAGTACGATTTCAGAAGAGAATGGGCTCTTATTGTAGATACTTGAAATGCCTAATTGGCCCTTATTTATTAATGCAAATAACCCTCTTAAACATGGAAAGTGTAGGATTCATAATAGTTTCTTCTTCTTTTTCCCTCTGTGAATCTGAATCTGAATCTAATTTTAAATAGGTAACCAAGTTATATCAGTTCTATAACCTCAATTGGTTCCTATCCAGTATGAATTTATCTTTGAATTTCTGTCAAAATTAAAAACAATTTTTTTAATCCTCACCAAGACTATTAAAAAGAGTTTAGACTTTAAATGCATTCTAGGCTGTTTAAATAAAAAGAAAGTACTAACATACTCAGCAATATAGTACGTACTACAAAACAAGCTCAATAGGTTTGAGGATCCTTAACCTGCACATGTTCTCTTTCAGTTTCTACCAGGTGCGATGTCTTCTTTTTACATGGTTGAATTCTTGTTCTCTTTCGGATATCTCAGATTCTATATCATTAGTTCTCTGATCACCATCACCTTCCAAGCCATTTTCCCACCAAAATGTGGTTTGCTCTGCACGCTAATCCTAAATCTTTAAGGTTTGATGAAGAATTCGCCAAATACTTATAATTGCCTATCATCTTGATGCCAATGCTGTATCAGCAACAACAAGAAAGTCTTTATACAAAACTTTGAGCTTGACTGCATGAATCATATTCTTTTACTCAGTTCTATTAAGGGCCATCTCTTTTGTTAAACGAATTATTAGCATATTTTGATGCTAATAGTTTATCACTATTTGCAAAATTCCTGTCAGTTGTAGACGAAAGAGGAGGGTTATCATAAAATGTTTAAAGGGGATTTCAATAAAATCTTGAAGATCAGTCGACTGATAGGGAAACCTTACTTATTGGTTGATCAGTTCGATGTTTTCGTAAGTTGTTTTGTAGTTCATCTAACAGTATTCTTGATCCTCATTTAGTTTCTTTCGTCTGTAATGTTTGCAGTGGATTGTTGTTCAACGCTACAAGAGCTGTGAACCCATTATTTGCATTGCTTGATCCAGAGGCTGCTCATCGTGTGGCAGTATCAGCAGCATCTCATGGCTTTGTCCCTAGGGAAAAAAGACCCAATCCTGCGATACTGGGGCTGGAAGTTTGGGGACGGAAGTTTTCCAACCCTATTGGTCTCGCTGCAGGCTTTGATAAACATGCTGAAGCAGTTGAAGGTCTACTTGGGCTAGGCTTTGGCTTCATGGAAATTGGGTCGGTTACCCCCATGCCACAAGAGGGTAACCCTAAGCCTCGTATCTTCAGATTGCCAAAGGAGGGGTAAGCATGTATGTTGCCTCAATGTTTTTATAGTATGATTACCATCTCAACCATTTTGTATGATTACCATCTCAACCATTTTGTAGGTGATACTACATGCTAAAACATAGTGTTTGGGAGATGGAGTTTTTATTATGCCCTAAGTTGTTTGTTTTGTTGGCAGTGCTATCATCAACCGATGTGGGTTCAATAGTGAAGGTATAGTGGTGGTGGCAAAGCGTCTTGGCGCTCAGCATGGTAAGAGGAAGATGGAAAACACTTCAAGCTCTCCCCACTCAATGAATGATGAAGTAAAGCAAGGAGGGAAAGCAGGTCCAGGCATTCTCGGAGTCAACATTGGAAAGAACAAAACAAGCGAAGATGCAGCGGCTGACTATGTTCAAGGAGTTCATACCTTATCCCAGTATGCAGACTACTTGGTACCGTTCTCGTACTGTCCTTAGTATCATGGTTTAAGTTTCACTTATGGTGTGTTTGGGAGTTTACTTAGGGAAGGGAAGGAAGGGGAAGGAAGGGTAAAAATTCCCCTTCCTTCCCTTCCCCTCCATTACACCCCAATTTGGGGTGTAAGAATTTGGGCCAAATTTCCCCTCCATTCCCCTCCTTTACCCTCCAAAATAAAACTCCCAAACAAGGTTAAAGTGAAATTTCCCTTCCCTTCCCCCTCTCTACCCTCCATCCAAACAGGCCATTAATCATGCATTATATTCATAGCTTCGTAGATTCTATCATGAATTTCATTTTTATATTGTACACGTCTGAACACCTAGGTTATGGGGGGTTATTTGGGATAATTTTCCATAGCTCACTTTGTAACCACACATGTTTTTCATGTTGCATGTAATGTGTGGAATGAGCTTGCACCCGGACCATACTTGTTATAAGTCCATCATTTCTCTCAAGCAGCATACCTACATTTTCTTTTCGTTTTGAGAGTGGTTTGAACCATTATAAGGTTCAAGTCTTCAGCTTGTGTTAGCTGTGTCATCTGGAGCAAATAAAGAGCATTGATCAATTTTAGGAACATTGTAATAGTTGCACAGGTTTTGTATGAGGGCATACCTAGCCTTTTTGTTTCAAGACAAGCTGTTTAATGTGTAGTTCACTTTCTTCAGGATTTTTACATGAATTGACAATATCTGGATTTTGCTTCACATAATGATGCAGTTTTACTGGATTTTACATAAAATGCTGGAGCTATTTATAGTCTTTGCACTCTGTGAAGTTTGGAAATGAGTTACCCATACCATCTTGTATACTTCCTTAATAAAATGCTTATTAATTTGTAACAATCCAACTCTGTTAAGATCAATAAAGATGAATCATACCTAGCTTGCAAAAGTTAAGGACTGCAAGTGTTAGATATCACTCAAGACTAATAAAAGTAAGGTTACGCAAAAGTTAATCTGAGCTTGAGCATGTGAGGTGAGTCCTGGTATCAAAATTGTTATCTTAAATATTCCATTACCATGCCATATTTACTTAGGGTTTTTTCGTCTTTATGTTTTCCCTTCGACCAAGCAAGTTTTTCATGAGCTATCTGATCTTATCCTCAATTCTAACTTTATTTTGTCATCGTACAAAATAGTGGACATTTGAAACGTGTTCGACACTGATAGAATTTTTAGTTATATGTTCCTATTTTCGTCAATGCAATTTCAATTTCCAAATATATGTAATAATATAATTTCATAAGAATTATTTTGACTTTCTACAATTAATTTCAACTGTAAAATTTTATAGATTTTTAGACCTTTTGTGACATCTGCAGGTTATAAATATCTCTTCCCCAAACACTCCTGGGCTTCGCAAACTTCAGGGAAGGAAACAATTGAAGGATCTTGTAAAGAAGGTTGGAACTGGAATCTGTCTAATCGGCTCTTCTATTATTATGAGCCTAATATACTACTATTTGCATATATATCATGGAGATGATTGTTTCAGTGATTCTACTTGTAGGTTCAAGCTGCTCGTGATGAGATGCAATGGGCTGAGGATGGTCCCCCACCGTTGCTTGTGAAGATTGCTCCAGACTTGTCTAAACAGGATCTTGAAGATATTGCAGCGGTACAACACAAAAAATTGTCTTTTCTCTTTTCCTTCTAAATCATAAAGCACATTCTTATTGCTCTTATTACTATTTTTTTAGGTTGCTCTTGCTCTCCGCTTGGATGGATTGGTATGCTTTTAAACCGTTGATGCTTCTGTTTGTTTTAAGTTTTAATATTAGACAATATATTTTCTTTTATATCAAGTAATTTTTTTTAACTTTAATGGCAGTAACACATCCATTCTCAAACACAGTATATCACAAATTATTCCACAACTGACCTTTGAACATATTCAGCAATATTTTTTTTCTTTTTGAAATCTGTAAGTGTATGCATGTGCTTTTTGTTTTCATTTTCATTTTCATTTTTTTGTTGGGGTCATGAGTTTTGCTACCTAGGACACATTGTCTGGAATAGTTGCTGAGTAGAAGCAGTTCCTGAACTTTTAAATATGAAGCTCTGGGTGGAGCTTTCTTACTTATGCACTCACTGATTCAAGGAACTCCAATGTAAGAGAGGACATTTTCAGTGATCAGTGATTGTCTGGTTATATCCCATTTAAAGAGGAAGAAGAGGATGGGTATAAGAACCTATTGCTAAATGTCCTTTTCCCCCTCAATTTGTAAGTTGCGGCATCCATGCACTGCTGTTCGTATATCTGTCCGTTTAGCACTATCCTGATTTTTCATGTCACTTCCAACAAGCTTTCCATCATACAACAAGCTGCTCACTTGGCCTTTATTTTCCATAAAGCTAGTGTTCAGCAAAGTGTATTGATTGTTCCTTGACACTGATTGGCTCTGGTACCCTGTAAATCTTTGTAATCCATGATTTGGCCATGTTAAAGCATTTTCTTCTATCAGTACATAGTTTCATGGGAAAGAATAATTGTACCTCTATTAATACTTTGTTTCTATAATTTTAGATAAGCTAGGTTTTGAGGAAGCCAGGTAGCCACATGCATTCTCGGACAAGTGGTCCTAGAAAAAAGCTTCCTGTTTAAACTTCTATGTTTTATCCGTCCTAAGAACTAATTTTCTTTTGTCATGTTTGGCATGGTTGCTATGTGACAAATGGCCTTACACCAACAACAAAGACTTTATCCTAAGTTTTTGGCGTCCGCTACTTGAATTCTACGCTTCCATTCAGTTCTGTTGAGGGCTATCTCCTCCACTAAGTTGTATTATCATATCCTTATAATATTCTAACCAAAGTTTGCATAGGCCTATCTGTAGCACTTCTTCATTAATAATATTCTGCTTAGGGAGTGTAATTATTCTTCTTCTTTTTGGCGTTCCATTGATTTACATTATCTATCTTGTCCAGAGTCCGGATGTAATCTGTATGAAGTCATTGCTGAATTTTTTTTTTCACTTTAAGTAATGCATGAGATGGAGTAGACGGTTCTCATTTATCCTCCTCTCCTCAAGTGTACCTACCTATTGGGTATTTTCTTTTATCATTCCATTGACAGTAATGTGTGTAAATACTGATGATTGCTGCAAACTTTGAGGATGGATGGAGGCAGGATGGTTTCTTCATCATCATATTTGCAAAGGAACATGCTATTGTCATGTTTGTCTTGTTTTTTCAAATATACATCTCCTATTTGTATTATCCTGATAACGGTAATTGCATCAGTTAATTCTATGATTCACGGAAAATATTTTCCTCCACAGATCATATCAAATACGACCATCTCAAGGCCAGACCCTGTAAGCCAGCACCCATTAGCTGGAGAAGCTGGTGGCTTAAGTGGCAAACCACTCTTTGAGATGTCAACCAATGTTCTTAAGGAGATGTATATCCTCACCAGGGTAAGTCACTAAATTTTTTTTCTTAATTTTCTTGCAAAACACTGAGATCTATATGTTTACAACTGATGCTTCCACTGTGCTTCAAAGTTTGTCCCTTGGATAACATTTCCAGTTACATGCTTTTATGATATCTGTTGCAATTTAACCTCTCTCCTTTGTACCCCTTACTATGTTACAGGGTAAAGTCCCTCTTGTTGGTTGTGGTGGTGTTAGCAGGTATCTGATGCTATAAGTATAATTAACAGTGATAGGTAATTGTCAAAACAAAAATTTCAAATGAAACCTGCTAAATGCTTGTCAAATGCAGTGGTGAAGATGCATACAAAAAGATTCGGTCTGGAGCATCGCTTGTTCAACTTTATACAGCTTTTGCTTATGGTGGACCAGCACTCATTCCCCTGATAAAGGTTTGTTTCTATTGATCTGAGACTTTAATGTTTAAACCGGGTGCTTGAACATATTCAGAAATATCTTGAACTTCATCCCAGTTAAGCAATATTCGAAATTCGAGAAAATCGGTAAATGTGAATTATAAGTTGTTCAAAATTTCCTCAATTTTGCATTGAACTACAAATGTAAAACCTTCCTATTATTTACCTGCAATAATCTTCCTCTCAATTTCACCTCGGTTTCCTTTGATCAGAAATATCCTGTTTGTTGAGTTAAGAGTGGCTACTAAAGTTGAAAAGTTATAATACATCAAATGTTTATGTCCTCATAGATAATTATTTCATCATGTATCCTTCTTTTATCGACATCATGCTTTTTGTATATTATTATTATTATTATTCTGATACACCACCTTTTTCTTTTCCTTCAGGCTGAGTTGGCAGAGTGCTTAGAAAGAGATGGTTTCAAATCTGTTCAGGAAGCTGTTGGTGCTGATTGCAGATAGTCTGTAGTAAATTTCTTAGAGAGCAGAGCACTACAGTAGTTATTGAAATATGTTGCCACTTTGTTTATTCAAAAGTAAAAAGGGGGAAAAAAAAGGTTACTGCATCAGATTTCAGAGGGAGTAGCTAGTTTTCTTTTGAGATGAGTATATGCTCAACCCTTGCCTTCTCCTGATTCTCTGTGATAGTGAAATTTTGATTCAATATAAACTGTTTCCTGAAACAAAATGAGAAAAAAACAAAGCAAGATGTCGGTAGGATTCTGGGGTTGGTTTGTATTTATTACTCATATCTATCAATAAACATTTTGAATGAGCTCATGATTTCCTCTTTCTGTTCCTTCCTGAAAGTGTCGGTTCTGTTGGAAGTATTTTGGTTAGAGATGCCAGTAAACATTTTGAGTACTTGTCAGAACCACGAGCATTCGACGGGCTGTTCCGAACCCTGTGATGTGAAAAAAGGGAGGCAATATGGTAATTACGCCTTTTATGGGGCTCAGAACTGCCCGTTGCATGCGGAATATTTTTATATAATGGGTAATGTTATGGTTTGAACTGCCAAGCGTGCTCGAGGCATTTTCATTAATGAGCTCTGCTAGGCAATGCCTTACATGATTGATACATGCTCCTCTTTGAATCTCACTTTCGTAGGTCATCATCATTATCATTATGTAAGCAAGTGGACTTTCAATCAGACGTCTGGTCGGTTGTTGCTATGCCAATTACTCTTATTCTTTTAGGGGAAGTCTGATAACATTTGTTGTTTTTGCTAGACTTCAGATGTGTATCTTATGGAGGCCGTTTTTGGACAGATTTCACAAACCCCTCTGAACTTTGTGGGATCTTGCACAAAAGCCTATCAATTTTATGCATGAGAAAAGCCACCAAAATTCAGGGGGTTCAGTGAGATTTACTTTTTTTTATTTATATAATTAAATTTCCTACGTCAATATCGATCTCGCTTGAGAAGCGTTCACAACCAAAAGGTGCTTTCGGACTACAACTCCTAAAAGAAACTTTGCATATGAACAAAGCAAGCAAAATCCCATATTGAGCAATTATGGAACAAAAAGAGGCTGGTCATAAATACCACAAAGTCTACGAGTCCATCAGCCGTAGACATTCGGTGGATAGTAAACTGCCGGGCCGGACAGTTCAGCCCGAACCCGATTGGGTTCCGGACAGACCCGGAAAACCTGGGCCGACGAGGCCGGGCCTGGGTCGTCTTGTTGAAGCCTGGGCTCGACCTAGCCTAGTTATTATATATATATATATATATATATATATATATATATATATATATATATGAGATTAATGGGTATCCTTGTCATAGGAGGGAATTTCCTCCTATGACGCCTCTAAAACCACATGATTGAGCGACATTGTGGATGATCCGCTCCGTTGAACTTGATCTACATATTCTAAAACCCCAACAAACCAAGTTTGGGGTGAATCCGTCGTCGTTTGACCCTCCATCGAGCCATGTGAAAAGTTCTATTCATTCAAAACCGTTAAAATTGATACGAGTGGATGAAGGGTCAAACGACGACGGGTTCACCCCAAACTTGGTGTGTTGGGGTTTTAGAATATGTAGATCAAGTTCAACGAAGCGGATCATCCACAATGTCGCTCGATCATGTGATTTTAGAGGCGTCATAGAGAGTTCATTTCAAGTGCGCACTGTGCGTACGCATTTTCAGCTGAGGGGGGCTTTTTTGAAAAAATGTCGCGATGAATGACTGGCTCGTGATGATGCGTTTATGGGTTTTTCTGCAAAAATAACTTGAAGGATTAAAGGCTCGTGATGAACTCTCTCTCGTGATCAGTTCTCTCTCTCCCTAACCGAAGCTCCGAACCCCTATCTCTCTCCCCTCATACTAA
>BQKN01065891.1:938818-953740 GCA_022839385.1 Asparagus kiusianus | reverse complement strand
CAATCTCTTCACGTGGGAAAGTGGCCCCCACTCCCACTTCGTTCACACAATGTTGGTGTCCAATTTTGGGGCCTACTAATATGTATTCTCCATATAAATCATGCTCCACAAACAATAAATTTGGTTACTTAACAATTTAATTTTCTTTTCAAAATGCATCATGTGATATGTTTAGGCAACTATACCCCTATTTTGAAAACTAATTTCCTCCGAACCACTCTCTTCATCTTAAGCTATTTAACCTAAACACATATACACCTAACCTTCAATTCTAGTGCTATTCAACCAAATTAAACTCAAAACCAAACTCTTCTTACCACAAATTTGTTACAATTAATCATAAATTAACAATATTAATCACAGCAAAAGCCGTAAACTTTAACCTAAAGTACTAGCTATTCTATTGAGATTTATGGGGAAAATGGAAAGTAAATCCTAGATTACAAACAATATTAAAATGAGTAACAAAAATAAATAGATGAACTTACCTTTATACAAGCAATCATGAGGCAGATCTCCTTTGCACCACCTATAATCCTTGTGATTCCAACAGTGAACCTTTTCTGGGGTTTCCAAATTAATTTATTAGGGGATTTTAGAGTTAGGTAACAGGAATAAAGATAAAGAAAAGAGAAAGGACAATGTGGGATTTCTCATCAATTTATGGGAAACAGAGTATATGGGAACGAAGGTGAATAAGAAGTAAATTAATTTGGGGGGAGAAATTAACATCTAATCATATTGGTATTTCATTCTTTTTTACCCCTTTTCCATTAACTCGATGTGAATAACTCCATCTTAGAAACTTTTGGGTATCATTTGGACAAATTTAAACTTCAAGACGTCAACTTAACCATAAGAGAAACTAGGGTGTTAAAGTATAATTAACCCTTTTTCTTTTAATTGAATAAAATGAATCTCGCCGATAAGAAAAGAGCCAAAGTGTTTTCTCTAAATATCACAAGCATGCTCCATACACTATAGTTACTCTTGTTAATAACATTGTGAATGTTGAACAAGTATCATTGCCAAGTTACAAGTTATATTCTGCATATACTGACTACTTGTTCATTGTGTCATAACCCAGATTTACATCATAAAAGCAATTTCACAGGAGACATGCGAAGAATTTGATCACAGGATTACTGGTTGATATGTTGATGATATTGGAAAATTGACAAATGCCAATAGTCATGAAGATCAAGATGTATAATTTATGCTTACCTATATGAAAGTTTTCTTAAGTTGGTTCTTTTCTCAAATCATTTTTGTAAATATATATAAGAGTTATTATCTACTAAAGTGAAGATGTTTCTGAAGATATCGCAAATATAGTTAGGCCCATCCCTTTTCTTCTAAGTTCTTCTCAAAGACTTGACTACTCTTTCCCATTGTTCGCCGTATCATGTACAGTGTGATGTATAGTTATCTAATTTTATAGAACTTTATTTTATTTTGTGGTTACCTAATAATAAAATTTTAGGAAAGACGCAGATGTATGTTTGGTTCCTTGTGGAATTTGAAATCTGACTGTAATAGTGAGAATGTTAAAGTCATTAACAGATTGAAATATATATGTAGAGAAGTCCAAAGATCCATCTTATACTGGTAACGTTTATCATGTCTAGAATTACATTTTGAAGCGCAGATAACCTCCTCACCCAATATAAAAGAGTTAAGTAATAACAAGGACTACTGGATATATGGATTATAGATGAGGGATTATCTACAATTTATCCTTGATCTTTTTTATTATTAATGCATGTTCTATGACTTTGTAATAGTCATTTTTCTACTTCAATTCAATTTTAATACTGGTGAAAGAAAGTTGCTCGTTATACTATCGGATCTGGGCGGCTGGGACTGCAGACTTATCAGATATGTTAGTTTTGTTAACATAATAATGTATATTCCCTTCCAAAATTCTATCTTCATAATCTAATAATAGGTAGCATACTCTCTCCTTTATTTTCTACCTATATTAGGGCTTTTCATAGTGTAGGCGTTGAAAATTGCCTATAGGTCTCCACGAACAGCTCGAAGCTAAGAGAAGACGATGAACGTCACTATCCAAGTCACAGGAGCTTGATTGATGTCGACGAACACTTGAAGTGAATCGACGAACTATGTGAAGCGATGGAGCTTCGGAATAACGAGGATACGAACTGATCGGGAGCCCCGCATCGCTTACAAAAAACGAAACGCCGCTCATATCCCAGTTTACTCCACAATGATCCAGTCATTGAAGCTTATAGATCTCCTCGCCGGCTTTCCAACGCATTTTGAATCACTCAAATCCAAGTTCGGATGAAGAAGTTACGGAGGAAATGGACAAACGCGCAAAACGAACTGTCTCAGCCTAAGCTAAGACACCCCGAAGTGTCTCGGCCCAACCGAGACACCCCAAGGTGTCTCCGCACAGTGGGAGACACCCTAAGGTGTCTCGGCCCGAGCCGAGACACCCAAGGGTGTCTCTATCCTTGCAAAGACACCCAACGGTGTCTCCATCTTCGCCGAGACACCCAAGGGTGTCCTAGGCCCTAAAAAAGTCAGATTTTGATGGTTAGGTGGTTTTAACCGCCTGGATTCCCCGGATCCTATAAATACAGTCCTAGGTCCTTTATTTTTTTTGAGATCTGAAATTTTGGAGAATTAGCGAAGCCCTGCCGGATTGAAGATCAAAAGTGAACGAATTTCAGAGAGGAGGAGGAGTAGAGATCTGATCGAGTTCGTCGACATAAAGGAGAAGAGCTTGTCAGATTTACAGTTCTCGTATTCGTCCCTTAAGATTACCCCGTTGTGGTGATCTTAAGAAGAGCAATTATCTCGCTGTTGCCGAGATAAGCGCTACGGCTTCTTGATTCCTTCGCGAATCGACGAAGCTCTGCCCAATTCTTCAGCAATTAGATCTGATCGACGGTGGTCCATGGATATCAACGTCCCCGTCACAGGGCAAGATCCAACGCAAGCAGAAGACCGATAAACGATCTCTGCGCTGTTTGAAGAGAATTGTATTTTTTTTGTTTTTATTGTGTAAAGGTCTTATAAAAAGACTAATTTTTGTTTCGTTGTAAACGTCTGAAGTTTGTAATGAACACCACAATGAATCAAACAATTTTCTCCGCAAACAAGCTGGTGACCACAGTGGGAGCCAACAGCCTCGCTACCGAAGCTGACGTGCCGCAGCCGACGATCAAGATCCCGGTGTTCGAAGAGGTTGAATATGAATTCAACCATCAGAAATTCGAGGAATATGTTTCCTCCTCCTGCTCCAGATCTTCTTCTTGCAAACGCAGGAAAAACGCTGCCGCGAAGAACGTGATTTCAGATCCAAAAACCAAGGCTGATGATCTGAACCCGAATGTAGTGGAAGATTCATCTCCGGCTTCCAAAGAAACAAGATCCAACGTTCGTGACAACTCCTCGAAAGTCAAGGAGTTGCCCGTTGAGAGTGCATCAGTGCTTACGAAGAGGGCTCGTCAAAGGCGCCGTCAACATCTCGCGTGTCAATTTGCCAAGACTTTGGAGCCTGTTGACGGGATCTACTATGATGCGGATCTGAAACTCAGAAGGCGCAAAGTGTTCCAGCAACCAGCTTTGGGAACCTCCTCACAACCACCTACTAACGAATGGGTTCGTGTCAAACGAACTCGTTCAACTCTTGAGGAGCGTATCCATAAGCACCGCACACTGTTAGCGCAGACGAGGATCCTTGTATGGAATGCACAGGAGTTACAGAAAGGAAAGGTGGTCAAAAAGCCACCAAGATCTAAGCAAGTTTGGATGCCAAAGATCAAATCAGCGCCTAAGGCAAAAGCATCTGAGGCTGCTTTCCGGCCTTTGTCAACTCCAGATCCCGCTCCTATTGCTCCCGCACCTCCGGTGAAGCCCTATGCCAGCATGGATCTTACCAAATCTAAAGTCCCATTGAAGGATCGCATCGGTTCTCTACTCGAGGATCGAGGAAAAACGCCTATTAAGGAAAGCTTGAGACCGTTGAAGGAGTTTCGAGCAAACATCCGGACTGGGGGTCGTACGCGACCTCCTAACAAATTAATTTCTACAACGGCCCGCTTGGGGGTGCGTGTAGAAAACCAGGAGCCCGTTAAGGTTTCACCCTCACAAAGGTGTGATTCCAAGCGTGTGATTCCTGTAGACGCCAACAAGGCGATGTTTACTCAGATGAAAACGCGTCAGACAGAAGAATGTGTTATACCTGAGAATTCATGTAAACACCCGATAGGTTGCTCTGATCGCAACGTCGATGAGTTGTACTATCGGGCAGGGGGTACGAATAAATCTCGAAAGAGAAGTACCTGGGAAACGGACTCTCACTGTCCGTGTACCAAATTTATCAGGGTAATATTATCAGCGTGTAGCTGCCCCAAGACCGCTCCGCAGAGGGTCTTGGTATTTGAGAGGATCTCCAACGGAAAGGCTAAGTCCAATCCAAAGCGTCTCCGTAAGAAACGATCGGTCGTTCAAGGTGACGAACCCCCAGAGGTTACCATCAATATGGTTGATAAGGGAAAATTGATTCGACCCTCTAGCTCTGATCCGCTTGTATCGCATCGTCTAACCCGGTTATGATCAGGAACTATTAGACAAAGGGATTATCAGAGAATGCAGAGAGAGTTATCCTCGGATGATGAAGCATCGGATGCTAACTCGGCAATCGCTTCTGATAATACGGTATCCAGTCCGGGACAATCCCGTGAGGTGTTTATGATTAACACCGAGGAAGTAGCCAAAATGGTTGAGGATGCATTGGCCAAGCAAAAAGAGAACTTCAAGTTTGAAATAGAAATGGCCATGATGCGGATGAGGGAAGAGCATGACCAACAAATTCGGGCTCTATCCAATCAATTCGGTGAATCCAACCGTCACAACCTTGCTAACCAACTAGGTAGCGATTCAGATGTGAATGAACGTATCAATGCTGAAAACCCCTGTTGACCAAAACGCTAGGAATGGACCCACTAAAGACAACAACACTGGGGGTGGTTCCATCGAAGATGACAATGCTGGGGGTGGTTGCATTATTCCTCTCGAAAATTATCCAAAACAGGATACGAGCGAGGATAAAAAGAACCGGTATTCCATCTTCCTACCTAAGAAAGTGGGATTTGATCCCGTATCCGGCAAAGTTCAACCTGATCAACTTCACGCTATTCGACGGGAAGGGCTCGCCCACTCAGCACCTGATCTACTTCAAGTCTCACTTGGGTATGATCTCCGGCAATGAAACATTGATGGCTCGGTCATTCGTTGGCACCCTTCGCGGGCCTGCCTTCGATTGGTACCACCGTCTCAAACCTTGAAGTATCAATAGCTGGGAGGACCTGGAGAGCATGTTCCTCTCTCATTTCTTTGAGGATGACGTCGAGGTGTCAATCAGTACACTCTTCGATGAGAAACAGAAAGACAGAGAGTCGGTGGATACCTTCATCAAACGCTTCCGCAATCAGGCAATGAACTGCAAGGATCCCGTCACGGAGGAATTCGTCTTGCAGACTTGTCATAACAACTTGTCCATTAACATCTTGGACGTTATGGGAGTAGAGCCTCTCAATACCTAAAAAGAGTTGAAGGTGCACGGAGAACAGGCCGAACGCTTCCTCAGAAGGAGGAAGGTCGAAAGAAGCCAACCAATGGCTAACCCTCTGAATCCGAGTCTCATTTCCCATGATGAAGGGAAGGCACCTACAACAGTTGTTGACGTTAATCAAACGTCACAACAGCAGCTCCAAAGACAGCAGAAGAATTCGAATCCGAGGCTCCAAAAAGAGTACTCATTCAAAGACGAAGACGTTCCAGCCATCTTCGAAACCCTTCTTGAAAACAACAAGATCAAGCTGCCACCCATCACGAATCAGGAGAAAGCTGACAATACTGTGGATCCAAAGTACTGCGCGTACCACAGGAGGATCCTTCATCCCACTAAGGCTTGCTTTACTTTAAAGAATAGCATCCAAACATTGGTTGAAGTCGACGTCATAACGCTGGGATAAGCCAAATGAGAACGGCGCCACTCCGAAGAGTATACGAGTATAAACTGCTTCTCATCACTCCGAAGAGTATACTCCGAAGAGTATACGAGTATAAACTGCTTCTCATGGCTCTGACAAGTATAAGAGTATAAACTGCTCCTTCCGATATTCCAATAGGTATATGAGTCTAAACGGTTTCCTATCGTTGATGGGAAGTTCCTGGAGAATGTTACGCTAATATTCTTAAGGATAACCCGGTCATGTAACTGAGTACAAAGTCAGACCCAGTTCCAAGAAGGAAGCTGGGGGTGGATGATTCATGTAATGGGAAGTTCCCGGAAGAATGCTATATGTAATTTTCTTAGGGATAACCCGATCATTACGAACAAAGTGATAAACACTAAACCCCCACTGTGATTTGTATGAGTCAACACTCCCGTTGTGATTTGTACTCCCATTATCACTATCTACCTGGTCAAACCTTCTTATAGTTAGGGCCACAACCAAAGTCCCCTCTCGATTCCTTCCATGAACAAGAGGTCCACTTTCAAATTGAGCGATCAAGCCTATAAAAGGTAAGATCGTCTCAAACCCCCCCACTTCCACTGCTTCCTTGGTCAAACCTATAAAAGTTAGGGCCAAAGCCAGAATCCCCTATCGATTCCTTCCATGAACGAAAGGTCCACTTCCAAATTGAGCGGTCAAACCTATAAAAGTTAGGATTGTCTCAACCCCCCTCCCCCTTCAGTCAAACCTATAAAAGTTAGGATTGAAGTTGGAATTTCACTTTCCGATCAGGTAACCAATCCTATAAAAGTTAGGGTTATCTGAATCTTTTCGATTCTCGGAGTGGAGATCCCACTCCTAGTTTTATCTTTTCGGATTCGGGGGTGAAGATCCCACCTCGAGCTTCCTTTACAACTGAAGATAGAATATAAAATTCTTCCTCTTCAGTGCTGGGAGATAGAATATAAAATTCTTCCTCTTCCATTTTCTGGTCCATCTTTACCCTAAACAAGACCTGGAGATAGAATATAAAATTCTTCCTCTCCAGCATCGGGTTTGTCTTTACCCTGAGAAAAGACACAATTCTCAACTTCCAATCCGCGCACTTTATGCACGGGAAATTTTATCCCGAATCCTAAGTAGGGGTAAGTCAACGCCTAACACGCGTTGCCGGTTTAGTCTTTCACCGATTGAAGAAGACACCAGAATTCAAGTCTGGGGAATTTTATCCTGAATCCTAAGTAGGGATAAGTCAGCGCCTAACACGCGTTGCCGGTTAGTCT
Source organism: Asparagus kiusianus (assembly GCA_022839385.1). NCBI lineage: Eukaryota > Viridiplantae > Streptophyta > Magnoliopsida > Asparagales > Asparagaceae > Asparagus > Asparagus kiusianus. Next base: position 946,461 of record BQKN01065891.1, on the reverse strand, counting down.
TTGACTATAAAAAGGACAAAAGACCACATATTCAACATTGTGGCAGGTTGTTATTAATAACACCATAATCCGTGCCTCACACGCATGGGAAATTTTATCCCGAATCCTAAGAGGGATAAGTCAACACCTAACACGTGTTGCCGGTTTAGTCTTCCACCGATTGAAGAAGATACCAGAATTCCAGTCTGGGGAATTTTATCCCGAAGCCTAAGAAGGGATAAGTCAGTGCCAAACACGTGTTGTCGGTTAGTCCTTAACCGTAAAAAAGGGCAAAAGCCCACATATTCCACATTGTGGCAGGTTGTTATTAATAACGCCAAAATCCGTGCTTCACACGCACGGGAAATTTCATCCCGAAGTCTAAGAAGGGATAAGTCAGCGCCTAACACGTGTTGCCGGTTAGTCCTTAACCGTAAAAAGGACAAAAACCCACATATTCGACATTGTGGCAGGTTGTTATTAATAACGCTAAAATCCGTGCTTCACACGCACGGAGAATTTTGTCCCGAAGCCTAAGCAGGGATCAACCAACGCCTAACACGCGTTGCCGGTTTAGTCTTTCACCGATTGAAGAAGACACCAGAATTCCAGTCTGTGGAATTTTATCCCGAAGCCTAAGTAGGATAAGTCAGCGCTTAACACGCGTTGCCGGGTAGTCTATTCCCGTAAGAAAGACGAAGTCTACGTATTCAATATCGTAGCACTAAAAGAGTTAACTCTTTTAGCATAACGTTACATGCAGAACGGATTTAAACAATCTGCATGCTAGCCCGACTCAAACGGTAGTCGATAAATGCTCATTAAATCCATTGATGGCTGAGGGTTTGCCAAAAATCCTATATATGCAAAAGTCATTGACGCACCAGCCTTATTAATTGGTCTCGTGACTCGAGTATTTAACAACTTCGGAATAAGATTCATATCTGCAGACGAATCAGCTCTAACAGTTGGTCCTGCAGCCCTAACTGTTGGGACCGCCATGCTCCAATACCTTAAGAGCTTAAACTGTGTAGACTCCAACAAACGTACGAGTATAAACTGCGTTAACCCTAGGTCAACGTCGGTCAACACGTAACCCTAGGTCAACGCCAGTCAACGCGTTGCGACCAAAAGTCAATGTCGGGTGATCCGAAACCCTAGGTCAACGCCGGTCAACGCGTAACCCTAGGTCAACGCCAATCAACGCGTTGCGACCAAAAGTCAACGTCGGGTGATCCGAAATCCTAGGTCAACGTCGGTCAACGCGTAACCCTAGGTCAACGCCAGTCAACACGTTACGATAAAAAAAAGTCAACCTACGACGATCTAAACCCTAAGGTCAACGCCGGTCAACGCGTAACCCTAGGTCAACGCCGGTCAACGCGTTGTGAAAAAAGTCAGCATATGGCGATCTGAAACCCTAAGTCAGCACGATGCGACGGAGATAGTCAGTTCTAAGTCAACTCAACGAGACGAGCCAAACTCAACTCATCGGTTTTAGATTCGAGACTTCGACGATGGCCAGACGATAAACGTAGCGCCGGAAGGACTTCAGCTATTCGTCAAAACATCGAATAGACTGAAAATCGAAGGAGTCAAGAATTGAAGCTACCTACAGGTCCTTTACGCCGACCGAAGGCCGGACCAATCACATCCAAAGTATTCCAGCCTCTTCTATAAAAAGAAACGAGACTAGAACGCTTTGGAGGGGGTATATGTAGGCGTTGAAAATTACCTATAGGTCTCCACGAACAACTCGAAGCTAAGAGAAGACAATGAACGTCACTATCCAAGTCACAGGAGCTTGATTGATGTCGAAGAACACTTGAAGTGAATCGACGAACTATGTGAAGCGATAGAGCTTCGGAATAACGAGGATACGAACTGATCGGGAGCCCCGCATCGCTTACAAAAAACGAAACGCCGCTCATATCCCAGTTTACTCCACAATGATCCAGTCATTGAAGCTTATAGATCTCCTCGCCGGCTTTCCAACGCACTTTGAATCACTCAAATCCGAGTTCGGATGAATAAGTTACGGAGGAAATGGACAAACGCGCAAAACGGACTGTCTCAGCCTAAGCTAAGACACCCCGAAGTGTCTCGGCCCAACAGAGACACCCCAAGGTGTCTCGACACAGTGGGAGACACCCTAAGGTGTCTCGGCCCGAGCCGAGACACCCAAGGGTGTCTCGGCCAAGGCCGAGACACCGAAGGGTGTCCTAGGCCCTAAAAAAGTCAGATTTTGATGGTTAGGTGGTTTTAACCGCCTGGATTCCCCGGAGCCTATAAATACAGCCCCAGGGCCTTCATTTTTTTTAAGATCTGGAATTTTGGAGAATTGGCGAAGCCCTGCCGGATTGAAGATCAAAAGTGCACGAATTTCAGAGAGGAGAAGGAGTAGAGATTTGATCAAGTTCTTCGGCATAAAGGAGAAGAGCTTGTCAGATCTGCAGTTCTCGTATTCATCCCTTAAGATTACCCCGTTGTGGTGATCTTAAGAAGAGCAATTATATCGCTGTTACCGAGATAAGCGCTACGGCTTCTTGATTCATTCGCGAATCGACGAAGCTCTGCCCAATTCTTCAGCAATTAGATCTGATCGACGGTGGTTCACAGATATCAACGTCCCCGTCACAGGCCAAGATCCCACGCAAGCAGAAGACCGATAAACGATCTCTGCGCTGTTTGAAGAGAATTGTATTTTTTTTCCATTGTGTAAAGGTCTTATAAAAGACTAATTTTTGTTTTCGTTATAAACGTCTGAAGTTTGTAATGAACACCGCAATGAATCAAACAATTTTCTCCGCAAACACATAGTAAGTCTCCACCTTGTATAAATATATGTATCATGCTCATCAATAATATCAAGCCTTCTTCTATGCTTATCATGGTATCACAGCCACCTCTTGATCCTAGAGAGCCTCGAGATAACTCTGCCTTAAAACAATCCCACATTTGCCTGGAAACCAACCCACCGCAGGCCTCAATGGCTTCCGCCTGCAAGCAGAGCCAACCCTCCTCACCAACACATCACCCCTCATCACACTCACTGCTACCCTCTCAAATTGGACCAGATCTGATCAGCTAAAAAAACCACTCGCGAACTCAACAGACTTAACTTCCACCATGCATCCTCTATGCACGCTCTCAACAGAGGATAGCCTCCACCACGTGTCTTCTGTCTACGCCCTCAGTGGACAGTCTCCACCCCGCGTCTGTTTACACCCTTAATGAACAAACTACACATTGTGCTATGCCCTCATCTGACAGCCCCCATCTTGCCACCTACAACTTTAGCCACTGATGTGCTCTAACTCGATCAAGCAGCTCTCGCCAAGCTATGCCAACAACCATCTATGCAATTTGGCTCATCTTATACAAACTCTTGGTTCTCGACCCACGCCCAAAACAACCTCCTCTTTCCTCCTCCTCCTCATCCACCCCATCTCCGCCCTTCTCCTACTCCTACGTCTCATTTCCGCCCTCCTACTCCTTCACCCATACTCATTCCTCCATCTACCCTCCTCCCTCCTCCATGTCCTTGCACGTAAAAACTAAGTATGCATAAATATATGATTGGGTCTTGCCATGATGGTTTTTCCATAGTAAATACCGATTATGATCAAACAGAAAATAGAACAGCTATTTATCTCCAATACATAAAAACTGTGTGTTCATAAATGTATACAGTTATTTGTGCTGTTAAACATCCATGTGTTTATGTCAGGAGATTCCAAGGTGGTTAGAAAGCAACATCGGCCAAGAAGAATGCAACATCAACTACGAAGACACAAAAAACTAACTAAAATGAAGAATTCATAAGCATTAATATCTGGAAACTTGCACAAGAATCACAAGATTCATACAATTGTATTGTATTCCTCCAACAAAAAACACAGATGTCAACAAATTGAATACACTATGGTCAAAATTACATCAACCGATAATGTATAACATTAATGAATAACAATCAAATCCTTCTATAATTGACCGTATTCAGAAAAGAATCTCCTCTTAAGCACATCTTTCTTCTTTCTGAGAAATGAATTTAGAACTTGCGGATTAAGCATAGATTTGTCTTAAGACTTGATCCCATTGTACAGTAAGAATAGTATATATCTTTTTCTCACTGTAGCAGCCAAATTAAACCAACAATCCAAGGACTTGGCTGCAGCAATCCCTTCAACCTCCAGTTTTCTAAGTATGATGATGATATTCAACCTCTTCACTGTACAGGCCCTGAAAAGCTACGATTCTATTCCTTCAGTAGATAACTATTGTTTGAATCAAAAGAATGGCATATTTGATAATGTATGATAAATATGAGTGAAAAATTACACCTACAGCTACTGGAAAGAATTTCTATATACCCGAACTGGTTCAGTGCATGTATCAGAGTCCCATGAAAATGGGATGCGAGGAGAAAACCATGGCCTTTTGGAAGCCTTTCTATTTTGGTCTATGTTTTTTTTCACAAATACAACCTGGAAGAGGATTGGCATAAAAACTCTCTTCGAGCTTTGGAAATTCTCCAGGCTCTCTAAAATATGGACTGCCATTTCTGTCCCTGTGTAGTTTTTTCACCTTTGAACTGAATTTCTTCCAAGAGATATTCCCTCCATCTAACTCGTCAACAAGTTTTACAAAATTTAACCTGCAGGAGATGCAAGTGAATTCAGTTAGAGTACAAAATCAAAAGGACTAAAACCCTAAACCATCAGCAAGTTCAATAACATGAACCAGGGTGGCGATATTCATCCCCATGTACACATTGTACATAAATCTTCTCTTCCGTTCACATACTCCTTGATTATTGAATATTTGAATGTTAAGAGGAACTAACTGAAAACTTATTCAGTGGGTTCCTCCTCGTTCCATTTCCAGAATTGAGTAATATTTTCCACCAATAGGTGTAGTCTAATATTTGTTGGTGTGAATTTAAAGATATATGTCTAGCAAATTTCCAAGAACATAGCAAATTTTAATAGTATATTTTACCACATAGAACATATTTAGCTTAGATAACCTGTCATGTGTAAACTTCAAATATTGGGTAACTGGATTTTCGTATTCAACCTTAAAACTTCAACTGCTAATGAAGGACGAACATTATGCACAGGATTCACAATTCATGATGAAACTACAAAGCGATCTCAATTTCCTGACATTTTACAGTAATTTACTGCTTATCCAATACTCACAATCCAAAATTAACCAGATTATCAGATAAAGAAAATAAAACAAGACAGGAATTAGTATGTATGTTACCTGTCAGGACTTATGGTTTTTCTGAAGTTCTCAAAGCGCCTGTGTCCATGCACGGCCTTTGCCATATTTCCATCATATGTATAAATAAAAACATCACTCTGAAGAGCAACAACATAATCCAATCCAGCAAGCATGTTCTGATGATTTTTGAAAGGACCGAGTTCTTCTTCTGTAGACAAAGTTGAATGCGAGTAGATATTGGGGAAGTCATCAGTCAGATATCGCATACTTCCATTTCCGAAGGCTTCACCAGCCACCAAGTATATTCTTGTGCTTGATGGAAACCCTAATCCTTTAAGAATAAGGGAAGTTTCTCTTGGAGTCAAAGGACAACCTCCAAGGTTCCTCCTCTCGACTCCATCTATCTCTTTTTCCTTCCAATGGTTGACTTCATAGCGCATTTGACACAATTCTTCGGCTTCTTCAAATGTCAAATTATGATTGCAGCCCGTGAAGGCAAGCATGTCCTTTTCATATCTGCAATACCGGGAAGATAGAAATTAAGATGTGCATATTGAGGAAAATGTTAAATCTAGACGGCAGTGCTGTAGCTAATTCCTCCATTTATTTATGCACAAGGGTCTGACTCCAATCATTTGTTTATAAGAGTCCGATTAGAAACTTGGGGAAGCAATCATAGGAATCAAACTTTCTATTTGCTTCTTTTTCTGCTGTATATTTTCATAAAGAACACGAAATGCTCATAAAAGATAAAAAAATGCAGACGGCAATATGAAGGGCACGTCCTTTTCTACATTAGATCCCTTGCTAGATTCAAGCTTTTGATGCATTCCTAGTGTTGTAGTTAATTGCATAAACCATGGAGATTCTACTGTATCACAACCTAGCCAGATTTATAGCCACAGGTGGTATTTTTCTTAGAGAATGTTTAGGTTGCTAAGTTGAAATTTCAAAACGACAGAAACAGACTCAAAGGTAAGAGCAAGGTTCCCTGTCAAAGCAAGAAGATAATGCCGACACCAATTCAATTCAGTATTTAGCTCACTTTTAAGTCCAATATTTAGCGGGCGAGGGGCCACTCTGCTTAAGTGCCACTTTTTGAGACTGCCATATATCTATAGCTGAATAATCCCTACACAGACAATTTAGCAAACAAAGTGTTGGAATACTAAGGAAGAAAAGCTGTTACTTTCATGGTGTTTGCATCTATAGCTTTTTACAAAAAAATTTGTTTCATTTGAGAATTATCGTGTTCGTTTTGCATCTTTTGTTTACCCCTTTTAACAAAGATAAAGTTTGGAACTTTGGATCGAAACCCCTGGTGACACTCTTCTCTTGCTGAGACCCATAAGAAAACAACATTCCTAGATCACATAGGCTATCATTCAAGCCCAACAAAAGTCTTAAATGTTTGAAACCTGTTAGTTGGATACTCCAACTAGGAAAAGATTTTTTTCCATCCCCAGGCATGTGCACATAACACCGCAGTTGGACACCGGGCCATCATGACTCAAACATGGCACACATGACAAAAATGAGCGTTGGTTATCATCTATGATATGTAAGACAATTCCCCAAAAATAAGGTGTGTTCAACATATCAGGGTCATCACCTCACAAAACAAAACATATCAGGTTCATCCGTGTTCAACGGTTAGAAAAGTGTAACGTGCTATTTACCCCAAATATCATAGAGAAGTTTGAGAATGTTATACTCCTTCGGGAAAAAAACTACTTATTTCGAGACCATTTTACTAGAATTAGTTTTTTTTCATATACGAATAGTAAGAAATGCACATATCTAAATTACGAGATGAAACATACAAAATAACCATCTTCGTGCCTGCATTCTAAACCATTATTGCGTGCAATACATCGAGTCCTTGCCCAAGCACAATACTCAAGTCCTTGCCCACTGATCATAGATTATCATGATATCAAAATAATTAAAATGACTACAACTTAGAAATCATTCATAAGTAAGAACAAGGGGAAAGAAGAAATATTAGCTTTTTTCTTTTTTACTCTCACAATATGCAAGTCCATACCTTCCATTACAAAAGTAATAAAAAAAGCCCATATCATGCTTTTAACTACGCCAAAGTCTGATAGGTATATGTGTAGTTTTGAAGCAAAATTATTGTTTCTCTAAATATGAAAATCACTCAACCCACCTGACCACTGACCTAGACACACTGTGCTCCATATCCTACTCACTGGAAGCATAGGAGAACTGCTACTAATATCTCAGTAATATCTAACCACTGAAATAGGTGAACTGCTATTAATATCTAAGTAATATCTAACCACTGAAATCATATAGCACAATCATTTGAGTTAAAATATTTAAAATCTATTGTGTTTCAGAAAAATCGTTAAACAATATCATTCAAGTTAAAACTTTAATCGCACTCACTAATATACGCATGTATA
>BQKN01065891.1:895724-932223 GCA_022839385.1 Asparagus kiusianus | reverse complement strand
TCATGTATATATTGTTGTTTGCAAATAAATTGGCATATATATGAGTTAACAGGTACATATACAAAACATGCACAGCAGGCTGTGCGTTATGGGTGACCTGCAACTTCACGGGAGTTCAACTCCCGTGAAGTTGCAGTCCCAATTTCTAAGAGAACCGAGAGATCGGTTCTCTGGAAATTTTCGACTGTAACTCCACGGGAGTTGAACTCCCGTGGAGTTTTAAGCGGAAAATAAACTTCACGGGATTTCAACTCCCGTGAAGTTTAATTTCTCGATAAACTTCACGGGAGTTGAACTCCCGTGATGTTTCGGAAACTTTTTTACAAAAACCGACCTGTTTTCAGCGCTGGGCTGAAAACAGGTCGGTTTTTGTAATTATTTTCAAAATGAGTCGTTTTTTGCAAATAAAATGCTAAAAGGGGTGGTTTTGAAAATTTGTCCGAAGTTTTTATCTTAAATGCAATTCTGAACAGCATCTCAAACATACAATTCCAAATTTACCAAAAATAGAGACTCACCTGATAATCTCCTCGCCGTTCTACAATCCCATTAAGTCCAAGCCAACCACCATCAGAGATCCTTACAATCCCAATCACCAAGCAAACACCACAAAACACCAAGAACAACAAATTCCCAATCTTTCTCCTCTCTCGAAACCTCAGATTCCTCTGCTGGTTCACCTGCCACCTCTCTTCCGCCTCCTCCACCGACGCAGCCTCCGACGCCGGAGATCTCGCGGTGGGGCTATCGCAGGCCGAGGAGGACCTCGGAGAGTTGATCTGGAGCTCGATATCGTGGCTCCGGTCGCCGATCGTCCCCTTCTTTAAGGACTGGCCTCGGCGAGTCATGCTACCGGAGAATCTCGGGCTGCTCATCCCGCCGCCGTCGGTTCTGAGATCTAGGGCTAGGGTTTTGAGATCGCCATTAATAGAATAGAAGCTTTTTTGTCTATGCGCTTTTTTGGAGTTCTGCCTTTTTTGTGGGAGGGGGAGGAGGGAAGAGGGACGTGGTTTGGAAAAGGGCTTCGAGATTGGTGAATTTACGGAGGTGCCATTACAGGCCTTGGACGAAAGTGCCCTTGGCGGAGTTTGGCATTTAATTGTGGCATTAAATATGTAAGAAAACAGGCGTTGGGGATTGGATTGGAGTAGTAATTATTGCATGTAAGTAATTATTTTTTTAATTATTTGCCTTATGAAGTACTTCACCTACACACTATAGATATATGTTCATTTTTGCGGAAAGGAAAAAACAAGCTCATTACTAAAAACGTCAAAAAAAAATCTAAAATATTATTACTGGATAGACAGCGCTTGTGTGCTGCATAATTTTATAAATAAAATACGCTAATTTCTTACCTATTGGAAGAACAATAAATGAAATAATACTAATAACATTGCACGTCAGAAATGCTTCATGAATTAGTATAAATGTTTTATCCAAAAACATCAAGATATTTAAATTTGTGACAATTTTATTATTTAAGAAAATCAAGATCGTTTGCCAACAGAGAAAGTTAGCTATTTGTAAGTCATGAAAAATAGCTATTTGTAAGTTACGAAAAAAAAAATTCTTGAGAAAGAGAATGTTCACTTCTAATCAGGATTCAAAAACTACCAGTTCATCTAATTTTTTAAATTTCAATTCTCTTTTTTTTAAACTGTGAAGGCTACATTATTACTGCGTTGTTCTTGTTCATATGCAAATATCCGGACTGGAACTTACACTATAGTGCAAAGAGATTGGATATGATTTTTATCATATTTGAATCGGTATATATTTACTGATCACATATACATACCTGAATATATGCATGCTTCAGAGAGAAAATTCATCATCACGTCCATCAAAAGGGAATACGCATACCATCGAATAAGATGGAGAAAAAAACGTATGGCTACAAGAGCAGATATAAAGAAGAAAATAACATTCAAAGTACATATGCTATTGCTATGAGAGCCGTTTAAATAAATAAAAAATTAAATCAGAATTCATGGACATGTTCAACATATCAAAAAAGTTATGATAAGATCTTTCAATTACAAATGTTTGATATCAAAGTCACTGACTTATAGCAATTAGTTTCAAATGTTTAAGCTGCACACATGTAATATACGAGGTATGCACATTCACAAATGTTTTATCGAATGTATTATGCGTGCATATGTGACATTGTTTGGATTACATACACACACAGTTTTATCGAAGGTATTATGTATCAGAGGGTAAAGTTGTCATTTCAAAATAACAGGAGATAGGATCAACGTTATCCGACGGAGGTACGCAACGTTCTCGTGGCAGCGTGTCCAAAAGCAAACATGCAGCCAGCGATCCGTGACTTATAGAAACTGACCAAAATATCCCTATCATATTTTAATTGTTTCTTCATTTTATTTGTACTTTATACATGTTAATAGCCATATTCAAAGTAAATTTCCCCTTTTACCCACTAATTTCCACTGGCAAATATACTACAGCAATCTTTCATCTTATGAGGAGCATCAATAGCCTTTGAAGGTAACGGTTTTTCTATAGAGTGCCCTTGGGCACTCTATAAGAGAGGAGAGAGATAGAGAGAAATGAATGAGGAGGGGGGTCCCCTGATTTGCATTGGGATCTTCTCCTCATTCATTTCTCTCTATCTCTCTCCTCTCTTATAGAGTGCCCAAGGGCACTCTATAGAAAAACCGTGAAGGTAAAAAGCCACTAAAAACCACTCAGACAAAAAAAAAGGGCCAATTGGTTACAAAAGAACGACCAAGAAAGAAGAAATGATACTGAAACAAAAGCACAATAATTTTCCCAAGAGCTTTTAGTTTTCCATAAATTGATGGCTAATAAACAAACTGAGACTGTACTTTACATGACGCAGTAGCTTTAATCTTGTAAACTTCAGAACTAGAGTATGAGCTCAAATGGATAAACTTTGCGTTCTCTTCAGGATTCTTCAAAGGCTCAAGCGTATCAAAACACAACAATGTCAATAGAGACTCACATATTTACAATGGCCTCCACTCGGTCTATTGATGCATGCAAGCGTCCGTAGTTCATATCAAAAACGGGTTCACCAGTGCCCACAGCCCTACACACAGAAAGCTCTATTTATCATAAAAATAATCACGAAGCAAACCATGAACGAAAATTTGAAAACTGAAAGAGCCCTTAGCTAAGAGAATGTATTCCAATTCAGTTACCACGGCATAAAATGAGGATATCTATTTGTTCAGAACAACTTATTTAGCAGTAAATGAAAGGGTAAGTTTTACAATAACTGCCATGATCTGCGGGAGATTCTGCATGAAACTATTTTTTTTTTGTTAGAAAAACCTAATAGGAACATGGCAGGTGATGTGGTTTGGATAATTTTGCCTTTATGTAATTTACTTATCTTATATATTACCCACTCCGTTCTCATATTTTGTAGTTACCAAGCTGCTAATATGATGTGTAGCAACAATTTCCAACAGTTCACGGTGCTTTTCCTGCAATTTTGAGAACTCGTAGTTTTCTCTAATAGAAAAATTTGTATTGTAGTTCCAAGAGAACTCCCCAAAAGTCACGACAGTTTGATGAAATTTACCCTAAATAAAATCAATAAATTGAAAAGTTGAACTCAATAGCTCTAGTTTCGACACATTTGATATAAGCTAAGCTGACCTCATAGATGTAATACCACTGTCCAAATTGGTGGTGCATCTATCTGCACATGACAACTGAAAGGAAAAAAGTGATGTCTATGAGAATACCCCATCGAGAAAACTAACGCAGAAGTCTTTCCTTGGAGTAGAAAATATCTAGCACCAACTATGGGATTGATAACAATGCATTAGGTTTGAACTAAAGAGTATATGTCAGAGTTAATAATATATAAAAGGGAACTACCAGTTGTCAAATACAGGCATTGTCCCATATGAAATAGGAAGATTTCTAAATTACTAGTCAGTTTCTGCATGCACCCTTTCATCTTGGAAGTAGCTTTTTGATGCATTAAGAGCACATACATATTATTCACGTGCACACACATATAAAGCACATGCATACAAGTCGGAAAAAGAATAAACTTCCAGAGAAAATCAGCATATAATTAATGTTTTAGTTAATCATAATATCTAATATCAAAGATGCCTCTTGTTGGAAATAGAATACATTTTCAGAGAATTATCAGTACTATAGAATAACTTTTTTATATTAATCACGGTATCTATTACAAAAGGGACCTCTAGGTCTTAATCTTAAAGGACAAACTGGATGCTTTTTTATTAATCTAAGGCTTAATTGCGGTTAAATACCCTATAGTTTCGTCTACTTTGCACTTATACACACTCACTAGTATTTGGCATCTCTTATACACCCAAAAGTTTTTAAAACTTCCACCTATATGACCTCACTTGTTTTGGCAAAACTTATACACCCTAAGGTTTTCAATATTTGCACTTCAATACCCTAATTTTTTTAAAACTTGCACTTAAATACCTTTGAAATTATGAGCTTGAGGGTATTTAAGTGCAAGTTTTAAAAATGTTGGATATTTAAGTGCATAAAATCTTTCACGTATTCAAGTGCAAACTTTAATAACTATAAGGCACACAAGTGCTGCCATAAATAAGTGCTGGCAAACACAAATGAGAGTATATAAGTGCAACGCGGTTGAAACTTAGGGTATTTAAGTGCAATTAATCCTAATCTAAAACGACTGAAGAAAAGATTCTAATTTTTTACCTCTCAGATGTATAGTTTGCAATTGCATTATTATATACAGTTGTGTTTAGAGTTAATGGAAGTAGGAACATACCCATGAATCTCCGGAAGTACATACTCAGCCCTCCAGCCAATTCTCAAGTCGAATCCAGGGAATAAACCAATAGCCGTTTTATTTCTAATCTGCGAGATGCCATCACCACCCAAACAGGTAGAGAGCTTCCATTTCCAGCCAATTGTATTGTGATGAAAACTGTGACCTATGCCAACCTGCAACATAAGGAGAAAAACATTATCATAATTGACAAACTTGGAGGAGACGGAAAAAAAAGGTTATTTGGAATTAGTCCTTCAAATTATTCGTATTTTGATATCAGTCCCCCAAATCATTGAAATTTAAACTTAGTCCCACAAATCTTATAACTATTTTGATATTACTCATCCTAGGTAGTGGTTGTTTGATTTGGCATGGAATATTCCTTTTAACTTTAACTAATTTTGGAGATTAATTTCAAAACACTTAAAATATTTGGAGGGCTAATTTCAAAAGATGAAGATTTGGAGGACAAATTGCAAAATATGAAGGGAAACTAATTTCAAAATATGAAGATTCAGGGGACTAATTTTCAAAATATGAAAGATTTGGGCACCTAATATCGGAAAAAAAAAAACCCAGAAAACTATCACCTAAAAGATATATAGACACAAAGCACGTAGTGTGCCTAAACAACATAAAGTACATAATAGCTACAGATCGAGAAAGGATAAGCACGATTATACCAAAAGCAGATTTGGTTTTCAGCCTAGATACCACCAATAAATAACTGTAGACTCCTAGGGATGTAGAATATAGGACTAATCTAAGTAAGACGGACACAGTGTTTTCAGTGCCGTGTCCGTGTTCGACACATGTCTAACATAGACTCTCCGTGGACACATGTGGTTCAAAGAAAAACCCGATTTCCCCATTACTTATACCCTAAACTTGTTATCTGGTAATATCAGGTTCCAAACCAATTGGTTTTTTAACATGAAAATTGAAACTCATTACTTAAATATTTGAAAAATGCACATCGTACTATCCCATGCGGTCAAAACGAAACTTTTAATTGAAAGAAATACACAAATGTTATTGGTATTTCATTCAATATTTGATCATGAATGTATAATTGTATATGTGTATGTGTGTATTTACAAATTTGTTGTGTCCTGTGTCCGTATCGGTATCTGTGTCCGTGACTCCGTGGCAATGCTAAATATCATGCACTAGAGGGAAACAAATTCCTAGTTTCCTGCTGTAGGTTTGTCATCTTTGTCCCCTCCGGCCCGCACCCAAGCTGAAAAAGGTTTCACTCAACATTACCTTTGAGTTCTGCATATATACTCAAATGCCAAACTTCAAAGTCATACATCCATTTTATGCACTTATAAACCAAAATTTTCATAACTTCTCTAAGCGTGACTTATCAAGAGATCTGCTTGAGGCCGTGAAGAACAAACACTTTCATTTGAAACTTTGCTGTTCTAGAAACAAGTATTAGACATGCAATTTTTCCATTGCTCTTTGTGTAATTTTTTCTCATGTATTTGTTGCATTATGTTCTAATGCATCTATGTGCCCATGCATTTTAGGCTCACCATAACGAACCCAAACAAAAAGATAATGCATAAAATATCTAGTACAAGGGTGTGATTATGCTACCAACACTAATGCACAAGATCCCGTTACACTTTTGCAAATAAGCTTAACTAGGCAAGAGCAACAACTAAAATAGTAAAATGTATGACCTCCTTTTGAGCTTTGTTGTAATTGTTGTTATTCTTGTTTTATAAAACAATTAGTAGAAGAGAAGTGCAACCGTTGTAGTATAAAGATGTGTCCCTACATACTCCTCACAACCTTGAGTTTTGATTGGTGACAGGAACTTTAACATGATATTACAGCCCCATGAACTCAGGACCAGCTTCATGCGCCTTTTAAGAGGAATAATGAAAAATGTAGTGGTGCAAAACATAACTTCAGCTTACATAAAAACGTAAAATCTCGTGTACTAAAAAAGGACTAGAAATGAAAGAGAAGTACATAAATGCTTGAAGGTGGCAAATACCAGTCACTTCTTAATATGACAATCATCAGGAAACAAGTGAAGTTAAAGAGGAGAGGGAGATCACAAGACAGATTGAACCTAGGAAGATTTTATGCTCAAGCTTATGCTTCAATATGAACAGAAGCATGAGAGCATAAATTTTATATAAAAACTTCAAATCATAGGCTTTACAGCAGATTGAATGGAGTGAAATTTCAAATAAACATCAGTGTCACAGCCCATCATGAAACTTAAATCTCTCTACTTTCCATATACTTGTATTATTCTATATTTTATTGTACTCAAATCTTCACTAAGTCATCACTCGCTTGTCATCATGAAGGTACCAACACATAATCTTTTGACTATTTTGTTTTCGATTCTACTTATTCCTGCTATATAAATTAAGCCACAACTTAAATATTCCTCCAGTCAGGGACTAAAAAAATCAGCCACAACGTAAACGAAACCAGCAAGCAATAAGTCTTGCCTCTTAAACTTGATATAATAGTAACATACATGAGCTTTGGCAACTGAAATGCACTGACACAATAGTTTGAAATCTGAGAGAATGCTTAGTAAATACACATCGTGAAATAATGAGTAAGGAGCATAGAACTATATAAACTAGCATTAGTGGTTCACATGTAAAACCAACCTCATAATATGTCTTTTTTGATACATGGATTTTGAAATTCATTATCCTTATCCACAATACCGAAGTTAAAGTATCTCATTGTCACTCTAGTATGGTAACATATATCTAAAATAGAGAGTAAAAAATGCATCAAACCTGGAGATTAAGGTACTTAGTTATCGGAATTTTTTTTGATAGCAATCGTATATCCCCATGTATTGGCTCGTATATGAACTTCCACCTCCTCTCAGGGCTCAGAGGCTTCAATACCATCTTAGCTTCGTATTCATTACTCTCAAGATTAAAGAACTGAAAAAAAATGCAAATAATCCATATGGGACACAATCAACACACTTAATTAGTTAACAATAAGGGCTATAAACAACATTTGCATTAAAAATACTCTTTAAATAGCAGTCTGTGTACCAAACAATCTCTCTCCTACCCTATGAATTTCACCTTTTCATCAAAAATCCACTAGCAATCGCAACAAACTTACAAACATGTTCTTTTTGGTAATGACAGTAGGCAACTGAGTCGGAGCAGAATGACACATCGATTCAAAAACTTATAGGAGTATGTTTGGTTTTCTAATTCTCATTACTTCGCCCTCTCTCCCTTCTTCTTCATATACATTCTGTATTAGTTTTCTGTAGTTAATAAATTATCTAGACATCTTGTCCCAGTAACTAAACCAACTTACTTTGCTTGGTGAGTTTGATTTACAGCTCATCAGTCCAGAAACGAAATCTATCTCACAATAGACCCATTAAAACCTCAAACTTGCGCAAACAATTAGAAGCAAAAACAAACAAGAAATTAAAAAATAACATTGGAATTTTATACACTTATCCACATACCAAATGGAAATAGGTTTAGCGCAGAAGAGATGCAGTCCCTATAGCTTGAGATTTCTCGCTAATCAGAGAAGAAAACTCATTTTGCCTGCCGATTTGAACCAAATTTTCTGTCTCAACCCACTATACCATATACTAAAGTTGACGGGAAAACGTGAGAAGCGTTACTAAGAGAGAAAATGCTTAGATACCCCGTGCATTTTTAAACAAAATACTTAAGGTTTTTCACCCCATACTAATGCAACGTCATCACAAACTGCAGATGGTTCTTTTTTACTATAAACTCAAAGTTTTACCCCCATTTATTTTTAAACTCACTTATTTCGAGTTCTTTGTCTATAATCTAATTTTTTTTAAAACCAAATATTTAAATCATTATTTACTGTGGTTTTTTTCAACTAATGTCGTAATGTCGCATCATCGCGCAGCTCAATCTTACTCATTAAATTCTCTAAATTGGGTAAATAATTAGAAGCAAAAGCAGGCACTAAAAAGACAAAAAAAAAAGAAAAGATAAGATTTTTATGTTGCTCTCCTCCACACGCCGAACGAAATTGAGCATATTGCTTGAGATTTCTCACAAGTAAATTATTATCATAATTATGAAACAAGACGAGGGTTTTGGGGATTGAATTGGATTGAATACCTCAAGATTGAGGCCAAGTCTGAAGCCCTCGATCTGTTTGCGGAACTTGAAGAAGAGCTCCGATGGGATGACGTCGATCTTGTAGAGATCCTCTATCGATGATGAGGAAGCGTCGTTGTTGTTTTCATCCATTATTATTGTAGCTGGTGAGAGGGAGATGAAAAAGAGAGAGGGCGGCAGCTTGATGGTTATAGAAGATGAAAGGTCTTTTTCATATTAGTCCCTGAACTCTTTCTTAACTTTATATTAGAGACCCCTAAATCGTCGTGATTATGATGGGAGTTTTGCACGTATACCCTTAAACCTTGTATATTTGCAAACATATTCCCTAAATCTTAGTGTTTGCGAAATTATGTTCCCCTCATATTCTGTTACATTGGGTTTTTTCCCCTCTAACTAAAATAATAATGGCTTCTAAATAGGATAATGTCAAAATTTTCCAATGACTTCTAGTAGACTTGTAACATTTCCTTTTCAAGAGCTAGAGCCATCAAGTAGAAGCAGGGCAGAAAACCCCAATCTGAGAGAATTGGGGGACAATTTACAAATACCAAGATGTGAGGAGTAATTTTGAAAATATAAAAGATGTGAGGGTTATATATGCAAACACCACTTTTATAACTTACACCCTAATGGCTTGTTTGGATTGATGTGAATAAGGGAGAAGGGAAGTTTGGAAAACCATTCATCTTATTTGGGAACACTTAGGAGGTGAAGTTATTCACCCTAGCTCCACTTAGTTCACACATTAATAGTATAAAATTTGTTACCCCAAGTTAGGATATAACCAAGGGAAAGGGAACTCACTTCTCTTCTCTTCTCCTTTCTCACCTAACTTCCCTAGAGCATCTCCAACAGCTTCCCCATCTTCTTGGTATTCTCAAATTTGGAGAATTTTAAGCTTTTTTTGGTCCAACAGATTCCCCATCTCATTCCCCAAAATGGGGATAGGAGAGAAAAAATAGAGAGCCTTCCCCAAATCTGCAGCATTCTCCAAATATTTGGGGAAGCACTTTTTCACGTTCTTCTAGACTCAACCCACAAAAAACAACTCCATCTCCTCATTATAATAATAAATAATTTGGTCAAAATGAGGATTCTTCAAAATAATAAATAATTTATTATTTATTAGTCAAAGATGTAGAATATTTTTATTATTGTAATAAATGCATGATTATTCAAAATGGGGAAGCTGTTGGAATTAGAGCAAAAATAATTTGGGGAATATGAGACAATGCCCGGTTCCACTCGGTGGGCCGTCATTCACAACCAAATCATCTCGGCCTGGACCACCCACAGAGTATCAGTACCTCTCTCTCTCTGTCTCGCCGAAAACCCTAAACCCTCACCGATCGGTAACCTTACCTCCCTCCTACTGCTATGCGTCTTTAACCTCCGCCACCGTGACCTCCGGTCCCCCGAACTGCTTCTCCTCTATCCTCGCCGCTTGACGCCAGCTCGCAACGTCATCACCCCCTCCGCCGCCCTCCTCTCTCTCCGCCGCCTCTCCAGCCCTGACTCCTCCATCAAACTCCTCTTCGGCGAGCTCCACGTGGCACACTCCACCCGTCGCGTACTGCGATGTCATCACTCTCCTCCGTCGATCCGACCGCAGAGTCGACGCGCTCAAGGTGTTCGACGAAAATGGCTGAGAGAGGATATCTGGTTGAACATCTATTAGTTGACTTTTTATTGACTTCTTTTGTTCAATCCGGTGACCGACAGAGTTGTTTGAAATTGTTTAGTAGAGCTGTTGACCTGAGATGCAGGATTCGGAGTTGCACATTTGATAGCCTTTTGAACCTTTTGATTGCTAGAAATCATGCTCAAGATGCGATCTTTTTAGCTCGGGAGCAGTTAAGATTGCAACTTTTTTTCCCGGATACATGTAGCTTTAATAGTGTTGTCAACGCTTGCTGTAAATTGGGAGATATAGATGGTGCATTTAGGTTTTTCAAACAAATGAGGAGTTATGGAATCTTACCTGACACGATTACACAAAATGTGCTAATTGATGGGTAATGCAAGGGTAGTGAGGTGGATAGAGGACGCAAGATTCTGAGGGCGATAGAGTTCCCGGATGTGAAGAGTTATATCAAGTAGGGTATTGTAAGTTGGGTAAGATGGAGGAGGGGATGAAGGTTTTTGATGAGATGGTTGAGTTTGGGATTAGACCAAGTAGGGTTAGTTACAATGTGCTTGAGATCAGCCAATTTGGTAAAGTTTGGCTTGAGGGTATGGTAAAGTTTGTGACTTGAGATCGGCCAATTTGGTGTTTGAGAGGATGTGGATGTGTGGGTGTTCTCCAGATGTGGTTACATTCACCTCGTTGATTTATGGGTACTGTGAAAAGGGGCAGCTTGATGATGCGTTGAAGCTTTTGCATGAAATGGGTGTCAAGCAAGTTAGACCGAGTGCTTACACATTTTCTATAATCATCGATTCTTTATGCAAGAAGAATAGATTGAAGGAGGCAAGGGAACTTCTAAAGGAATTGAATGGGCGGAAAGATATTTTAGCTCGCCCTTTTACTTATAATCCGGAGATTGATGGATTTTGTAAGGCAGGAAATTTGGAGGAGGCAAATTCGGTTTTGGTTGAGATGGAGGAGAGGGCTTGTAGACCTGATAAGCACACATTTACTATTTTGATTTGTGGGCATTGCATGAAAGGGAGGACTGCAGACGCCATTGGACTTTTTAATAGAATGATGGCTTCTGCTTGTGCCCCTGATAGTATAACAGTAAATACTTTTATGTTGCTTCTTTTTAAGTCTGGGATGCCTAGTGAGGCTAATAGAATTATGAATATAGCATTAGGGAAGACACGGGGTTTGCATGTGTCGACATTGAAGGAAGTTCTTTCATTATTGACAAAGAGTGCAGATGTCTCAGTTGCTGTATAGCTTCATAATTTCAAAGGCTGTAGCACAGGATTTTTAGAGGATCATCCTAATGGATCGAAGGATTTTTGGAACTCATCAAACTGTGTCCTTTGCCACAAACGGAACTGGGTGTGATTAGCTTCAGATATTTTGGAAGTTGATCTTTGAATAGTAAGTGCATACTATACCTTTTCTTGTTATTCTATTTTTCTGCCAGTTACAGTTGCAGTTTGATAATAAATATACAAAACTTGTTATCATATGCATACCATTGCGTTATACATACTAGAACAGTTACTATAGGAGCGTTTGGCAACCGTGACGTTTTTGCCGTTTCTGTTTTTGTTTTCAACAAAAACAATAAAACGTGTTTGGCAACCGGGCTGTTTTTTTGACTTGACCCTTTACAAAATCCAAAAATAAACACTTTTCTCAAAACACCAAAAATGTGTTTTGAGATTCTGTTTTTTCATCTAAGCTGCCACCGCCCGCTGTCACCCGCCCGCCGCTTGCTCGCCCCCTGTCACCACCGCCGCCCGGTGTCTGCCAGTCGCCGCCCGCCGTCCACCTGCCCACCCGTCGTTCGGCCGCCGCCGCTGGCCAACCGCCGCCTGTAGCCCGTCGGTTGATCGCTGACAAACCCGCCGCCCGCCACCCGTCGTCGCCGGCCACCTGTCGACCGTCATCGTCCGTCGATCGTCCGCCCGTCGTCGTCTGCCCGTCGCCTGCCGGCCGGCCGTCGTCACCGCTTTATAAATAATAACTATAAATGGTGTTTTCAAAACATGTTTGAAAAATAACACCATGGCATGGTGTTTTTCTAAAAAACACAACAAAAACAAACCAATGTTTTTAAAGGCGCTCTTGGGCGCTCGCCTCGGGCGCAAGGCGCTGCGGCGCTGCGGCGCTGCGGCGCGGTGAAATAGCGCCCCGCATGAGGTGCGGGGCGCTACACTTACGCCTAGCGCGCGCCCCAGAGCGCCCGAGAGCGTCTCGCTTGTGCAAGGAAGGCGATCGCCTCCGTTTTCAGCACGATTGGCTTAAGAAAATGCGGGCTATCGGGTAGAAACCTAACTCAAGCTTAAACCCAAAAAGGTCAAAACAGATCTAACCTGTTACAGCAAAGAATTAGGGCTCGTTGTTCGTTTTTCAGCGTGATTGGCTTCTCTGACAGTTCCTCGGGTCTTCGTTTTCGTGTTCGGTCTCTCCCTTTCGACTTCGTGTTCGGTCTCTCCCTTTCGATTCCAGTTCGGCGACTTCGTGAGAGCGACGAGAAGCCAACGACGAGCAGCTGGCGGTGAGAAGGAGACTGCAGTAGGTAATTTTTTCCTTTTTTTTCCTTTTTTTCCTTTTCTTTTCTTCGGTGACTTGGTCTTCCTTTTCTTCTTTTTTTTTTGACTTGGGTCTTCCGTTCTCCTTTATCTTCGGTTCACTTTTTTTTCTGGTTACCTGCTACAGTTTTTTTTTTCTTTTTTCTTCTCACGTGAATGTTTGTCACTCTTTTTTTATTTTCTTGTTACCTGCTACAGTAAACTGATTTTTAATTGATAATAGGTAATTATTAAAGTTTCGTTTGTGGACTATTTTGATTAATAATAGGCTAATGATTAATTGATGTTTGATCACTTGATTAATAATAGGCTAATTGATTAATAATAGGCTAATTGATATTACGTAATTATTAAAGTTCTGTTGACTGTTAAGAGTCTTAAGACGAGGTTGATCACTTGATTGATTGATTAAAGTTCGGTTAAAATGTGCAGTCATGAAATTATGCAATTGCAACAATATCGTTCTTATTAATACATATCAGTCATAATTGTTGAAAATGTGCTACAATTTGATTTCCTGTGCGAGACTGCGAGTATTGATTCTTGCTATTTGAGCTAGGTGTAGTGCTACTAGTTGACTTGAAAGTTGAAATTTGAAACTTGATTCGTTATTTGTAACCTGTAAAGAGGAAAATAAAATTTAACAATATAATTGTTAGTGATGCAATATATTAGTATGAAAATTTGAATAATATGCAAGCTTGAATGAAAATTAACGTACATGTTTAATACTTTAATTCACTAAATCTATTTTCATTATTTTGATATAGATATGTCTTCATCAGCGGATAGTGAAAGAAGACAAGATCCTGCATGGAAATATACTTCATTGGTTGACGAAGGGAATGCTGATAAACATAAGTGCATATTTTGTAACAAAATCACAAATGGCGGTATATCTCGACAAAAAGAGCATCTAATCGGGACGAATAGGAAACGCAAAAATATGAGTCTTTATCAAAAAGTCCCTCCCGATGTAGTTGAAGAGCTTAAAGATTATGAAGAAAGGCAAAAGATAGCTAAAAGACAACAAACTATAGATGAATATCTCCCCGAACTTGAAGATGAGAACATGGTGGAAATTGATGATGAGGAGGATGAAGATGAACAAGTACAAGAACGTAGAGATAGAGGAAAAGGCCTGACAGTTCCTAGGTCATCTTCTGTAACGGCAAGAGGAAGAGGGAGTGTTGGCATGCACAGTACGGGATCTTCTACAGGCCCAAAGAGGAAGGGGCCGATGGATGCATTTATTACATTCGATCCCGCTCTAGAGGTCGTCAAGGATGAAAGAAGGCGCAAGTTGAGGCAATCGTGTATTGAAGAAAGCCTCAACAAAGATGCAGTGACTAAAGTGCATCAAGACATAACTCGGTGGTGGTATCAAGCTGGCATTCCCTTTAATGTCGTTTGTCTTAGATCTTTTAAAATCATGTTAAAGTCCGTGGGGGCTTTTGGGCCTAACTTGCCTCCTCCGACATTACACCATTTGAGATAGCCTTTGCTTAGGAAGGAGAAAAAAATACACCGATGATCTGATACAACCTCATAAAGTAGTGTGGGCTATAAAAGGTTGTTCTTTCATGTCAGATGGCTGGAGTGACAAAAAAGGGAGGACATTGATCAACTTTCTTGTGAACTCTCTTCATGGTACTGTGTTTCTTTCCTGTATTGATGCTTCTGATAAGATCAAGACGGGGGACAGAATGTTTGAGATACTTAGTGAGCAGATTAAGCTCATAGGACCTCAGAATGTGGTTCAGATCGTCAAGATAACCATTCTAGTCTCAAATATGCAGGTAAATTTTAAGCAATTAATTTTATTTTGGTTATGAATTCTTTGTTAATGCTATGTTAGGATGCTCAGATATTGATCTTTTTTTATTCTTTTATTTATAGGAGCGGAATTAGAAAAAGAGTATTCTCGTTTATATTGGACTCCTTGTGTTGCTCATTGTATTAATCTCATGCTCAAGGATATTGGTAAACTACCATCTGTGAAACTAACATTGAGTCGAGCTATGGAGTTGACAGGATTCATCTACTCACATGCGTGGGTTTTGAAGCTGATGAGAGGTCAAACTAACGACAGAGAGCTTCTTAGACCGGCGGTGACACGATTTGCCACATCATTTATGACTTTGTCAAACATCCATCGATAGAAAAATAACCTCAGAAAGATGTTTAATTTGGAGACATGAATGCAAAGTAAGTGGGCAAGAGATTCAAAGGGAAAATCAGCTGAAAGGATAGTTCATATGTCATCTTTCTGGAACAACATTGTTCGTATTCTCAAGCTGATGGCTCCTTTCGTTGGTGTTCTGAAACTTGTTGATGGTGACAAGAAGCTTGCTATGGGATATATTTATGAGGCGATGAATAGAGCTAAGGAGATTATTGCTAAAGCCTTTGGTGATGATTCAATAAAATATTTTGAGGTATTTGATATCATTGATAAGAGGTGGCAGGATCAGCTTCATCGGCCTTTACATGCTGCAGGTTATTACCCAATCCTGTATTTTTCTATGACCATCCAAACATCCAAGGGGATGACGAAGTTATGAGAGGTCTTTATCAAGTCATTGAGAAGATGGTGTCCACACAAGATCAAGGCAAGGTTGATAGACAGTTGGATATATACAGGCATGCTGGAGGTCTTTTTGGTATGGAGATAGCTAAGAGAAACAGAAAGAAGAAGTCTCCAGGTAAATATGCATAATATAAACCCTTAATTGATTAGATTTCTTATAAGAAATACACTACTAATCACAGTCTATTTAAATTGGCAGTTGATTGGTGGGAGTCTTATGGTGCATCAGCACCAGAGTTGCAGAAGCTTGCTGTTAGAGTCCTCAGCGTTACTTGTAGCTCTTCTGGTTGTGAAAGAAATTAGAGTACTTTTGAGCAAGTATGATTAGTTTTATTTTATTCAACAAAATATATTTTATTCCTTTAGAGATATGAATATTGATTTGATTGATTTGTATAAAATTATAAATTACAGATACACACCAAGAAGAGGAATAAATAGGATCATAAAAGGTTGCAAGATCTAGTTTACTGCAAGTACAACCAAGCTTTGAAGGAGAGATATGACTACAGAGATACTATTGATCCGATTAATCTGGTTGATATAGATAAAAGCAATGAGTGGTTGTTAGGGTAGTTCGGTGAAGGTGAAAATGCAGAGAATGACCTGATGGAGGGCGAGGATAACCTTACATATGGTGTCGTAGGAGATGTGTGGGAGCTGAAGAAGATGATGCTATGTATCTAAGATCGACTAGTAGGTTTCGAGGATCTTCGAGTGGTATTGGTTCATCGTCGAGGAGGAGGGAGCCAGTTTCTGAGTCGGAAGATGAAGAGGAGTTTAATGATGAGGAGGAGACTAAAGAGGAGGATATACCCTTAGAAGAGGATGATGATGATGTTAATGAGGACGATTAGTCATTTGAGTCATTAGGCTATTATTTTGCTACTTATTTGCTTTGTTTAATTAGATTGCTTGCTTTGCTAATGTTAGTGAACTCCTTAAGTGTTCTAGTTGCTTTGTTTTTTTGTGTTGTTGGACAACTTGATTTGCTTCAATGATTAAAACTTTATCTTGTGATCTGGTAGTATATGTTTTATATATTTCGAGTCATTGACATTTTTTATGTGAAATTTCACAAATATATATATTTTTCATTCATTTTGTATATCTTAAAATTTTTTTGGTATGGACCGCGCCTCGCTTCGCTCGGGCGCGCGCCTCGCCTTGCGCCTTGCGCATGTGCGCGTAAACTGACTTTGCGCCCCATATTGCGCCTCGCGCATTGAAAACACTGAAACAAACACCTCGATTACCAAACACACCCTATATTAGAGAAGTTTATTTTGGTTTCATACTAGTAAACCATGGAACATATCATATTTCCTCTCAATAAATAAAACCTAACCATCTGCCTCTGGGTCAACTCAGTTTCCAGACATTAATATTGTTCTCTCTTTGTAGGGCCTTCTGCTTAAGTTTTGGTTTTCTAAAAAAATGTGTGTTGTTGATGATGAGGGATAATACTCTTCAAGCAGTCTCTTAACGAGGATAATTGTAAATTTGTAGTATTTCTAATATATGTGTGGTGGGCTTGTGTGAATGGGACAAATATAATTCAAAACTCCAATTAGGAATCTCCCCGAGTTAGCATTAACTATGACAGAATTTTTTTTCTTTGGCTTATGCACTTTTTGTTTCTAAGTTTATAACCAAAGAGCATAATATCTTATCCAAAATTTGACCTTTTTTGTTTTTCAATCTTTTGAATTTAGCTACAGTCTGTTAACAAGCGCGTTCACTGAGATATCCTCGTGACTATGTATTGAAATATTTCTTATATTCTTGTAGCCTAGCGTCAGAACTGGAACTTTAGTTACACTTATGGTTATTTAATTTGGGCATGGTTCGTTTTTCTTAATACTGCTACCTGGGATGTAGCTGCCTATATTGACAGTCTTTTCTTCAATATAGCTCGTGAAGTGCTTAGTACAAACTTAGAGGATTAGGCTCATCCAACTTCCCCTTAAGAATTTGATCATTCCGTTGATAACTCGTGCTCACGTTTAAACCAACTGCTCCTTTTATGGAAGACGGTTCTGATACTATGAAGAAATTTATAACCAAATAGGTATCATTTAAATATTCAAGGATAAATTCTCAGGATTATCTAAAAAAATGTTTTCCAAGACCACATAAATGGAAATATGAAAAACAATACACACATTTCTTTCTGCATCCTTGGAAGCACCTTGGTCATGTAGAGTTGAGGAAAATAGTTCTGTATTGTTCATTGAATGAATTAAAAGCTATAATTGAATTGAGGATAACACGTAAACATTGGTTTATAATATTACAAACCTATACAAACTACAAAGTGAAACTTTTGAAAGTTACAGACACGAGGGCCACACTTGATTATAGGAAAGTTTGTGATGCCAATTAAATATCAGTTGAACATACAAAGAGAGTCGTATTGTACCTAAAGTCACCTTTGTAGATACATGTTTAGTGAGCTCCATGCCCCTTCAGTTCGTTCATCAGGTACTTAATTATGTCATTGCTAGAGTTAAACAGTAAGCAGTTTGATCTTTTGATATGGGGAGGTTGATACAAAGGACTTCAAGTTCAAATAAATAAATAAATAAATATGGTTTCCTAGCACGAGTAGTTTCTATTATGAAGTCGCACCTCTGTCGGATACCAGCACTTTCTTGGACATTCTTCAGATACGTGTTATGCACTTATACTGAAACATGTCCTCCCTTGTATAAAGCATGTTCTATAGAACACTGATCGTGTTTTTATCATCTAAAAGTGATATTACGCTTATAGTAGATGACAATGTGTTACTTGAAGTGATTCCTTGGAGAGTTGTTGCTTTGATATTTTAACTTTGGGGGTCTTTGCATGGTTTTTGCATGTATACCCCTCAAACCTTTCATATTTGCAAAAATACCCTGTATGTTGCTTGGATAGGGGTACAGGTAGTGGTACAGGTATAGGTACGGGTAAATGATGGCACACATTTGTAAAGGGTAGGACATCGGGACACAGCTATATAAATATTTATATACACATATATTACATATTGGAATTAATAATTTATATGAGAACAAGAATAAGAATGAAAATTCCTATAAAATTTTTATGTTTCTTTTATTATGTGAATTATAAATTGGAAAATCAGTAGTTTTTGAACTAGACATCCGGAAGATCCTTCAAAATCTTAATTCGTTCTTGACCTATGTCCAACGAGTTTCAAGAAGTGGATGTGAATTGTAGGATATATGTAAAAAATGGTATGACTAATGTTTTAAATTAAAACATGTATTGTGTAATTGAGTACATGTTGGAATAAATCATACTCTCTTTAAAAGCACGAGTTCGGAAAATCTTTCAGTATACAAAAATACCCTTGGAATTTAAATATTAATCCATGAAGTAAGAGTAAGTTGATAAATTGATGAATTCTTACTTGATATAAATAGTATGAAGATAAGAATACAGTTTAAATTGAAATATAAATCTAAATGAAATTATTAAATACCAAATTCACAAATATCTACAAAATGAAGGGTGTATATGCAAAAACCAAACAAGTTAATGAGACAAATAATGTCTGTCCCAAGCGTAAACCTACAAATGTACATAGTGTGGATGAGATATTTAAAAAATCTGCCAAACAAATTAAAGAGACAAAAGTCATTCTCAAAATTATAAAAAAAAATTAAGGAAAATAAAAATCATACTCCCTTTAAAAGCATGAGTTTGAGAAAAGCTTTACATAGTCAAAATTACTCTGTATTATTTTAAATATTTAATTTAAATTAAAATATACCTAACCATAGTTATATTCTATCGTCCCCATAAACTATCTATAGCTCAATAATTTAAAGAAGATTAATAAAATATATAAAACAGCTCCGTAGTATCAGTTTATTACAAAAAAAAGTATTACAAAAAAAAAAGTTTAAAAAGTTTAAAATTACACAAAATAAAAAGCTTAAATTTTAAAACTTGGCAAAGAAAAGAGTAATTGTTTTATATTTTTTCATTAAGATATATAGATATAACTTATAATTTAAGGTTTACTATCCTTTTTCAGAATCTAAAAATAGTCAAGTTGATGTTGGTAAAAAACAATAATAACAGATTAAAAATATCCAGTCAAAGAATAAATTTTTAAAAATATATGATAAATTAAGAATTAACTTTATTGTATAAATTAAATTAACTGCGTATAATTTTACCAATATGTTAGAGCAACAAAAATACATAAGTATCATTAAGTGATAGAAGACTAAATTGTAAAAAACAAATAAAAGACTATAATATAATAGCTTAACATTAATTGATTATAATTTATAAATATTGATCTCAAATGGTAATAATATTCATATGGTAAAATATTACAAAGATTTATGTATGGAGAACTATTTAAAAATTTAGAGATATCCTTCAAAAGAATCAAACAGTTTTCATTTCAAATGGAATTCGGAAGAATCACTTCAATGAACACTAACATAAGTTGTATTTATCAAAGAAGCACCGACTAAATCCTCCCTGAAGAATATATTGAATAACTTTGTTCCAATCAAAAAAACGTTCTTTATGGAAGATAAAAGAAAATTTACTATGTCATGACTCTGCGTAAGCAAAAAAATATAAAATCGTCCTTTTTTCTTATATAGTATCACGACCATGTGTATGACTTTATTTAAGGGGTATGACTACTAGTGAATGATCAATTCTTAAAGACACGTTCAAAGATAATAATGTAATAACACTATTAGATTTTAAGATCTCTAAATACGGAGGTAATATATATCATTACTAAAATTCTTATTAAAGGCCACTAAATATAAAATTCACCTTATATCTATCTTAAATTTATAGAGGAGATATGCATGTCATCGTAAATTGCGTCAATAATATATATCAACCCAAGTATATAACTTACTAAAGAAACAAGAGAATTGTAAGTAAACCAAGCAAACATCCATATAACTCCGTAAAAAATATTATATTTTAAAGCTAATATGCAACACCCTTTCAGAGTAAGCTGCCAAGACAAAAGCATCTTCTTTAAGGCTCTTTATAAATACAACGAAAATTTAAATTACTAATATATACAACTATTATAACATTCGAAAGAGGTATGATCTTAGAAAACCTACTCGAAAATTCATACAATTAAACCTAAGAATAATTTACCAATATACAGACACAGTAGTGCACCGTTAAGACAATGATAACTATCATTTATAATAGAGTTTAGCAGTGGTTCTATGTTTACAAATGATGTAACAAGCAAGTGAATAGGGATGTTAATAATAAGTGTCTAAATGATAAATGTTATAGAAACGTTGATGATGTAGTACCAAGGTTAAGTGATATCCCATCTTCATGAAATAAATATATCAAAATTGAATATTAATATTATAATCTAAAGTAAATTGACAATGAAAATGTAATGTATTTAGTTCAGATCCTTATAGAAAATAACACAGACAAAGCAAAGGTAATATTATGACACAACAGAAATTCTTATTGGATGCACAACAGAAGAATTCATTACAGAGAAAAAAGAGGTAGCTCCTAATCTTATTTAAGTAATAAATTAAAAATACAAAAAATTATATATATGAAATTAACATTTATTCTTATTAAAATAGGAAAAAAAATCAAAGTCTGTATTATCAGAATTTTGTGTTGAACATAAGAAATATATTCAACTTCTTTGTGAATTTAGATGAGAAAACAAAAGATGAATGAGCCCAAGAAAATATAACATGCTCCAGCCTCATATCACAGTCGATGTAAACGATGAAGACACTACTCTAGAATTGCCCAGGAAAAAGATAAAGATGAAGAAGGATAGATCTCGACTCAATAAAAAATAAAATAGAAGCAACAGAAGATAATATTTTGTGAATTGTTATAGAATAGTTTAATTTTTTAGTAAAATTAGGAATTTTTAGAAGAGATTTTCATAAACTATTTTTAGTGCTTTCATATGCATATGTGGATGCTTTTATCATATAAAAGTGTACTAGAGTTAGCATTAATATTTAGTTTATGATTTTTTTCATTAACTATTTTTTGTTATTTTAGCCCACTTTAAATCAATCATCTTGGCTCGTTGACTTTATTATTCATCTTCCTTTTATAATGTTATTTTTTTAAGTATTTTCACTTTCATAACACTATACTTCTTCAGGTCAAGCTCCGTTTCATACCAATCCAAATGAAATAAAAATTTAAATTGGATTTAGATTATATTTATCTTCAGACAATTCAACTATCAACATAAAAATTTAAACTGAGTGTAGCCTATTCAAACAAGTATCAAATAAATAAATAATCAAAGTGTAATCAAGGAATAAGTTTTAGTAAGAAAATAAACCAAAAATACTTAAATTAAAGTGAGCAAAAATTATCGAAGTATAATCGTGGAATAAATTTTAGTAAGAAAATAAACCAAAAAAGCCTAATAACAGTATCTAACCACGTGCATTACACGTGCATAAAATCTAGTATATACATATACGCAAGTAGTCTAGGTACGGGTATAGATATGTGTCAAGTTCGGGTACGATTCAAATTAGAAGTACCCTGGTAACATAGATACTCTCCAAATGTTGATATTTGCAATACTAATCTCCAATTCTTTAAGTTTGGGACTTTCTATCCCTCACTTATTCTTACTTGCTATTCTCTTACGAAATATGCCTGGTATATTCTTTAAAATTCTGTTAGCTTAGATAGAACTTATTGTTGATGACTAATATACCCTTTAATTGTTTAATAAATACAATTTTTATTTCTGATTACAACAACCAAGTCTGGAGATGGGGAGAAGGGGCAAAGCTCCAATGGATTTCTTCCCCATCTTCGTTCAAACCCCCATCGTGGCCTCCACCAATTCAGAGATGATAGCCATGTTTGAGACCAAGCCCCAAAGAAATGGAGACAGTAAGGCCTTATTTGGTACGTGGAAATGAGTGAGAATGGAATAATAATTCTCACTTCTCATTCCTTTGTAACAAGCATAACCCCTTTTTGGAAACCAGACTACTAGAGTGCCTAGTCTCACTTCCCCTTCATTCCCACTTTATGTGGGAATGAGCATTTCCAATAAGATAGTTGGAAATGGGCATTCCCCCTTATGTGGGAATAATAAAAATATACATAACTTCCAAATATGTCTGTCCATTCCCACTTTATTCTCTAAATTGCATCCAAATATGAGAATGTAAATGAGCATTACTTTCCCACATTAATTTCATTCAATTGCTTCATTGCATTCTCACTTCACTTGATTCCCACATACCGAACGAGGCGTAATTTTAACCTTAACGTCAACGATGTAGAGGTATAAAAACTAAATCTCTTTCTAACATTAACCTCTCGCCCTATGTTTTTTGGAAGCTAATTGCATCCATCTGTTTCTAACATTTTTTTCTATGTCCCTTCTTCTCTAACCCTTTGTCCTCTGAAAATGTTTGGGTCGTGTGTTCCTTCTAATGTGTATGGGGGTGAATAGTGACAAAGGTCAAAAAGGCTCATCCAACATTGGAAACGCTGTCAAATTTGGGGTATAAAAACTTAATATAATAGATTTGGAGGTAATTGTGCAAATATCAAGATTTGGGGGTAACTTTGCAAATAAGGAAGATTTGAGTGGTATATATGCAAAAGCCCCTTTAACCTTTTAATTAAGCAAATGTTGACATAACTTCCTTTAATAACACGGGAACTTGACAAAGAGGCTGTAAGACACTGTTGAATTTAGATCCTTATAGCTTATTATGTGTATCTGATGAATAATAGGATTGCATATAGCAGCCCTCTTCCAAGATGGGGGAAGAACATGTCAAACTTAGAGTGGGTTAATCGATTGTCTGCTGTCTCAGCCATTCCTAGGTTTGTACCTGATATATCCGTGATGATCAATAGCCAATGTCTTGATGGATCTCAAGGAGAAATTGACTGTTGCAGCCAAAACTGGATTGTTTGTTATGTGATTAAATGTTATGCGAACTGAGCTTTGATGATGGACATGTGCATAATGCATCAGCACGCCGCGGTTAAATAGCTATTGAACTAACAAGTCGAAACGCTTTTCCTGCCTAAGATAAGAATCTCATATTATATTTAAGGCTGAAAGAGAACCAATTATTGTAATGTTCAGTTGTATGAAAGCTTCTATTATTAAAGAAACTCAGTGTTCACAGAAATATAAAAAGGTCACGGCTGGACAAATAACACGTGCTGAAGCAATTTGACATCCTCCTCAAAGCTAACTTCAACTTTACGTCTGATGTTTCTTGCCTGAGGAGCATAACAAAACCTCTTTTTACCCAACAAAGAAATAAAATTACTACTTTTATTCAGCTATAAGGTTTAGATGGTGTGATATTGCATACATGTGAAATTATGGTTTCTAGCATGTGCAAACATTGCACATGTTTTAAAAAAGTAAATATAATTTATTTTAAATCTTTTAATGAAAATTTGATTGCAATACTGGCATCCATGAATGAAGCCCATTACTGGATTTGGAACTGAAGTGACTTCATGAAGCGTTCAATATAGCGACACGTATGGTCTTCTTTTAACTGGTGACATTTTTGGCCTTTCTATGACGAGACAAACATAAACTCCAGGCCTTCGGGTTAAGTAGTAGATCTGAGTTGATTTTGTCTGCCACATGGTTGGTCAATTGCATAGGATCACTTGTTCTTAGGTTTTGCTTTGAGTCCTCTTTCTAATATCATTACCTGGATTGCATAGTTTTATGCCACTATTCTATGAGCTCAAAAGGTCATAACTGACCCCTAACGTTTAACTGATATTTCTATTTAGGGGCCCTGCATCTGATATTTTAACACATTAAGCTCTTCTCGTTATTACTTCTTATCTATTGAGTTCCATGGTGATTCTCCGGTAGAAATATTTCCACTTTAACCTCAATAGAATAGTGTTTTTGGCTATGTTTAGGGCGGAGAACCACTTGGCGGACTTGGTAGACTGGAAATAATAACTACAAGAGCTTAATGGGTTAAAAATATTAGGTTAACGGCTTCTTTAAAATGTCAGGTAAACGATAGGGGCTGAACTGACTTTGATTTCACCATTATACATACTTCTTCCATAGTTATTTCCTTGTTAGTAGCGAGTTTGAGGGTTTCGAATTTTTGAAGAGAGGTTTGGCCGTTCGGGGATTCTAGTTTGCATATTGCAGGTAGTCTAGAAGAATATCTTTAATTCTTGAAGGAATCATTACTTCTTTTGATGCACGCGATAGTCTTTTTCTAAAATCTATTTTGACGCGTATGCTTCTGATATCTTAGAACCTTGGGGATTGATTTCAATATCTGCAATTTATTGTATATATGAAATTAACTTAAAAAAACGATAAGTAGATGTTTTGATGTTGCGCAATATTCCGTTAGTGAGAAATGTAAGTGTCGCGTATTACAGCTCATTAGTATTTTTTGAAGTACTGATACAAGTTTTCATATACTTTCTTAAAGCAGGACCACCTAATAAGATGGCACTGAAGCCAGAAGCTTGGTCACCATAACATTGATTTTAAAGCCAAGTAGAATTCTTGGCAGTAAACGTTGCCTATCAAAAAGAACTAAGCTCCTCTTGTTGCGGTGATCAGCGAAGGACAAACAACCGTGATTCGTCAAATGTTGCATATCAAAGGATTACCCCAGTCTATTGAACGCTGAATTTGGGAATTTGTGTAAATTTCAGAATTTGATTCATGAAGCAGGCAAGGAAGATGATAAATGATGTACAGAATATGCAAGAGAATTATTGATCTTTTTTTTAATAAGAACCATGGCACTGTGACCTTAAAGAGTTCTTTTTGTTCTATACGTTTATCATTAATCCATTGATTTGGTTCATCCATAAAACAAGGGGAGTTGTGAGTTAGTAGTTACCACCTTTTATTTCAACAGATTAATGCTCAAAATTTGACAATCAATCATAAAACAATTACGAGAAAATTGACCACCGAATCGAAATACTATCCATCTTAGTATTTATCCAAAAAACTATTCCATCTTAGTATTTATCCAAAAAACAGAATCAACTGTCAAGAATTCTAAGTAGACAAAAACACAAGTAAATGTTTTAAAATGTCAATTGCTTGATACCTAAACATGCTCATTTTGCAGCAGAAGGCTACGATCTTTATTCAAAACCCAACAGCAGGGTACAAAACTACAAGTACTCGCACTTCAAGGATTTAAGACGTCATTTTTCACAAGAACAAATAATACACCACCTACGAATAACCCCTCACAATAATCCTATATACGTGCACGTGACGCTAGTACAACTAGTACAGCAACTACATCCTTGATCTTACTTGTCCCATAAAGGGGTAATCTGTATATCCCTTCACCGGATCCTGCGTATAAAATGTAGCCCGTACATACTTATTCAAACCCGCCTCCGCTTTAAACCTCTCAACCAGATCCGGGTTTGAAATAAACATACGCCCGTAACTAACAAGATCCGCATCTCCATCGGCGACCGCCTCCATTCCCAATTCCCGATTATACCCCCCGCTACAAATGAAAGTTCCATCATATCCTGCCCTCCACTCCCTCATCAGACGGCTCTCCTCATCAGCGCTTCCAAGTGGTCCCGACTCGGTCTGGCCATATGCTGTGTATCTCGGCTGGGTGACGTGGAGGTAGGCCAACCGTTGGTTTAGCTCGCGTTGGAGGGAGTTTAGCCGTTGGATTACGGCTAGGCCGAGGAGTTGTGGGTCGGATTCGTGGGCTTCGAGATGGTCAATTGCAGGTGACACACGGACTCCAACCCGGTCAGGCCCGATAGCAAGGGAAACAGATCGGGTTATCTCGAAAAGGAAACGGGTACGGTTGGGGAGGGATCCGCCATATGAGTCAGATCGGTCGTTGATGCCGTCTTTTAGGAATTGGTCGATCAGGTATCCGTGGGCTCCGTGGATCTCAATGCCATCAAAGCCTGGTTACATAAAGTCGGTCATAAAACTTTTACAGAAAAATATCCAACTCTCTTATTTACAACCTCATCGATAGCACTTATCACTCTTCAAGGTAATAAGTGCGTATACATGAGGGCAAAATACACAAATAATAATGCTGCAATTGGACTACATACAACTCCAAATACCGAACACTGTATTTTGAGTTTATTCTGAAAAGCTCACAGCTTTAATAGATTTTAATTCTCGATACTGGTTGAGAAATAATAGATAAGACTGAATAGATGGCACGTCAATTTTCCTGTATCTTTTTAATGTACAATGCCCTTTCCATCCAATGAAGCAAATAGTTAATTATCTAATTTTGGTATTGAAGCAAAATTGCAGGTTGTGTAACCAAATATAAATGTGTTTTAGTTATATTGCCTGCTCATTTGGAAGAAGATAGAGGCAGTTGTCTTTTGAAACAAAACTAACAACTAGAACTGCAATTACAATTATCTGTACGAAAATTGTGACAATTTTTTGTAACAAAATAAAATATAGAAATCAAATTTTCAGGCAGCTAAATAACCTGAGAAATTAGAGCTATATTTCAGCTCCAATTACATTAGGAATGTAATTGCTGTTACTAATGCTGGCAAAAATAAAGCACTACAAAGATAGATCTATATATAGGGACATGCACAATTAAAATGGTGAAAATGGCTAGTTTCTCTTTACCTGCTTTGATGGCATTTATGGCTGCTTGGCGATATAGCTCCACAATCTGTGGTATTTCTTCTTCAGAGAGTCGTCGAGGCTTTGCATATTTTCCGTAACTCCCATCGGGCATCAATATTCTCCACCTGCCCGATACTGGCTTATCAGTGGATGATATAGGAGCTCCACCACCAGGCTGATATACTGTAGCAGGAAGGAAAGGGGGAGATAAAAATGAAGTGAGTTTATAGAAAGAGTACATAATGTTGTGTAGAAGCAGGGAGAACAATGTAAATAGGAAAGCAGGGATGAAATGCAACAGAAAACATTTTCAATGGTTAATTGCAGAGTGGGTGTCATGCAATGTTAACTGTTGCAGAGATATCCTTATCTATTCTCTTATAGTTGTTGAACACATACAATCCCTTATTGTGCGTGTACAAATAATGGAGGTATAGCTTAGTTTAGGTATCATGGTGTCTAAATGCTAATAAAAAGTTAAGGGACAATAAGTGGCTAAAGCCTTGCAGCGTGAGGAGGCGTATAGACTAAAGTTAACAATATTTCCAGCATTGAAATAGTGGCAATTTTTTAATAAACAGCCAAGCAAGGGAAACTTGATACTGCATTGTCAGGTCAATCAATCTTCAATATTTCTCTTTTTAAAAAAAGTCAATTTTCATGTAAAATTCAACCTGAAAGTATCCTCTTGGACTTCTGTTACAAAAAACTTTCTAGATTCAGCTTCCATCGAAGAAGAAGATGAAACTTATGTGTTCTAAAAACATGGGTGCGGGTATAGTTGCATAATTGTAGCGAAAAATCTGAGAACCTGGAAAAGCCAAGGAACATGTGTTTTCTTAGATACCAACTTCAATCTTGGAATCACAATTGAAACTAAGGCTGTGTTTGGGAACTGTGATTTGGGTCTGGATTTCAAATTCAGGGTATTTGAAATCCAAATATTTAGTTTGGGTTCTGTTTTGAACCAATATTTTAAATCAATTGATTTAACAAGGAGGAATTTGAAAGCCCAAAACTAACTGATTTCGAATTCCAGCCT
The DNA here is from genome assembly GCA_022839385.1 of Asparagus kiusianus. Taxonomy (NCBI): domain Eukaryota; kingdom Viridiplantae; phylum Streptophyta; class Magnoliopsida; order Asparagales; family Asparagaceae; genus Asparagus; species Asparagus kiusianus. The sequence goes on along the minus strand of BQKN01065891.1, from coordinate 903,789 downwards.
ACCCCTTGTCATTTATCAAAATCCCGACCCGACTATTCTTTCCTCGTTCTCTCGTTTCAAGTCCCGTTTCTGTCATTCGATCTCTCTCGTTTCAAGTCCCGTCTCTCTCTCTCTCTTGCCACCCCCCTCCCCCCTCTCCCCCTACAGTCGAAACCCTAGATCTGATCTAGGGTTTAAGCGATGAGAGCGGCGCATGGCGATGAGATCTGATCTAGAGCCACCGGTGATTCGAGCTCCAGCAACCGCCACCTCCTCCTTGGTCAGTAAAATGTACAATCCCCTCTCTCTGTGATGCTACAAACCCTAGCCCTAACTTGTACGGCGAGCCCCTGCGCTCCGCAGCGGTGGAAGGCGGAGGTCGGGCGGTTCAAGTTCCTCGCAGGAGTCGACGCCACAGAGATCACCGGCGAGTTCATCCGAAAGAGAAAGAAACTTGAGATCGCAGGAATCGATAGGGGATTGAGTGGATGGGATCGGTGTCCAAGGTACGGGATGACGTCCGTTTGTGGACGGAGGAAGGAGATGGAGGATGCCGTATCTAATCTTCCAATTTTGTTGATTTTTCTGGAAATTTGAACTAAATGTGACTGCATACTCTCATATCAAGTTTGGAGATCGTTAAAACTATACTGTTGCATTTTATATACTTCTCTATATACAGAATATGAAAGGTCCTGGGGACTAATATCGAAAAAAACCCTACTTTTCAGGTTTATGTGAACATTTATCTCCCAAAAAAAAATATCCTTATCTAGCTTAAATGAATGCAATCATATTCCTCCTGGTCATCTTTGCACCAAATAATGTTGGTAGCAATATTGTATCATGCATCTTTTCTAGTGCATTTTGACAATAGAGCTTTGTAATTAGTTTTGCAAGTATCTGAACTTAATGTGACTCGATAATGTACACTCTATTGACAAATTTAATTTGTAGTCTAAATATGGGACTCAAAGTGGCCCAAATGTATGCATTTACTCGAAACTGACAATGAATTAGTATATAAACTGACAAAGACCCATCCATCGAAATATTGCTTGGATATTAGTTTTTCCCCCTTTTGCGATTTCATGCCATTTTGTGATGTGATGTGTCAATGAGTTGGTATATAAACTGACAATGTTTAGATAATACTCAAAAAACCAATCACCACTTTGGCCTTCTTCTCTCTGTGTTTGATCTTTTTTCTGGTAAGTAAAAGGTTTTATTGATGATAGGAAATTTGGTTGAACTTTAAGGCTACAATTAGTAGCACACCATGGTTTTTGTGTACTAATTTTAATGCTATGATTTCAAATGAATGCGTTTTTTTGTCAATTCAGCTGAAGCTAGGATTTGCGATTGGACAACACATAACAATGCCATCTTTGATTTGTGTTGGATAAAGGTATTCCTCTCATTTTCATGACACTCATGTTGATATCTCAAGATTATTGTGATTGGATTTCAATTAATATTACTTTGCAGATAAATTTTTAGTATTAAAACAGGAAAACTACCGTATTTAAATAAGCTACTACATCTTTGGATCTGAGAGTGGGTTTTATGAGGTTGTGCCTTCTGTTATAAGCTTATGAAAATTTTATGTATTATCTGTGGGAAACTAGGACTGACTGTACTTACTCAGAACTCAAACATAGAATATCTGACATTTTGGTAGAACAAACCGATTATACAGAAAGTCATTCTTCTCCATGTTCCTGGCCTGGATGCTGCACTTTACATGTCAAATTCCAGCATACTATCAAGTCTAAGAAATCGTTGTGGTAATCCAATACCAGTTTTTTAGCTCTTAGGTTTGTGAGAGAAGTTTTATGAATATATTGTTTGTACAGATAGATTTGCTCATAGGTGTATGTATAATATTCCAGCTGCGTGTCAGATGAAATGCAAACAATTGATGCGCTTCTAACATGCAAAATGAAGAGAAAGCGTGAGAAGTTGATTTGAATTCTCATGTTCCCAGTCAAACTTCTAAACAAGGTGAGTCATTAGGCACTGAAGTAGTTTTCATCAGCTCATGAGTAAATATTGTTTGCAGTTAATTGTACAAGGTTAGCGATCTCAAAAGTCATTATGGATTCTGAGTTCTTCATTGTAAAGTATAAAATACATGTATCACTCCGAAACTTTGTCATGATAGCAAATATTACCTCCCCAATAGTTCTGTTCAACACTTTGTTCCCCGAGGTGTCATTAGATAGTCTAAATGCGTCATAATGCAAAATATACTAATCCTAAAATGCTCTAGTTTCTAAACTTTTGCATTTTCGTTAGCATTTCCCTCAAGTGCATATGAGACTTGATATTTATTTAATATAGTGTTGCCACTTATTTTGTTATTATTTAAAAATCTATGGTTCTTTTTTTTTTAGAAAAGCAATTCTCCTTTGGTAGTCAGAAGGATTTACCTTTTCCTGTTATATACTATACGCTTTCAAGGAAGGAACTAGAAGGTAATGGCTATTGCTTTAGCCAAGCAGGTAAGTCGCATCCAATCTTACAAATGTGCTCTTTTTTTATACTTTGGATTTTCACTCTTATCATACTTTGCAGGTTTTGTTTCCACCGTTTCTGCACCTGCAGGGTCTTTGCCCTATGAAATGCTTGTACTTGACTGTGAGATGGTAAGAAAAATGTAGCTAATATACAAGCGTTTCAGTCCTTTTTTATGTTGTGTTTCTCCGATTTTACATTCTGGTAAATTTTTTTCCACAATTACATTACGTCTTCTCCCATTAAGAGTCTAAAAAACCAACTCCATATGCAATACATTACTCGACTTCATGTTTCTGATCTAGGTTCTTGAAGAACTAGATGTCCTCCGGAAAAAGACTGAAGCACAGCCAAATGATGAAAAAAGAGATTTTATTTTCTTTATTCTTAAGGAGTAGTTTCTAGTTGGATGACAAGGTGGTGTATCTGGGATGGAGCTTAGAAGTACTTGGAATAATATATTGCGGACAACAACTGAAAGAGTTGTTTTATATCTCTTAGCACAACTCAAGACATTGTCTCTTTTAGTTATTATGTACTTTTGTCAATCAAAGCAGTAGGGAACTTGATCTCTTTTTATTTTTGCTTCTTTATCTAATGTATATCAATCGATGTTTTCTGCTTCTTCAGGATCTGCAATTACTGGACCAATTGGAAAGATGTATGCTGATTTGTGGCCTAGGATTGCTAGTGCAGCCAATGCCATTATGTAATATCTAGATTTTTCTTCAGGTGTCAGTGAGAAGTAAGAGTAGTTTCATGTTATTTGTTATTGAAAAGAAAATGGAGTTTTTTAAATATGGATACATATTTGTGTTAGATGTTTTTGTTTTCCCGTGACGTACATATATTGGAATTGATATTCTGAGATCCAGGTGATGGTAGCATTGTTTTCCTTTTGTTATGAAATTAAATGGTGATGGTTTGAATATAATAATGGTGATGGTTTGAAGATAACATTGATTCATATAGTGGATATCATTGTTGAAAATTTATTAATAAATAAGCTACTAGAAAATTTGAAGATATTTTGTCAAACTTCTCAAGGGGTTTTGTGAAATTTATCCTAACTTTTACCTCAACATAAACCTTAATGTCCGCATAAAGATTGAGGAGTTAAGAGAAAGCATAAATTTTTTTTAAAACACAAATTCTGAAATTCAAGTTCATGTATAATAAAGTGTATCCAAACACTATATTTCAAATGTTTGATTTCAAATCCTTGCATTTTGTAAAGACATCCAAACAAAATGTTCTATCAAATCATTGATTTCAAATCCTAGATTTAAAATCCTTTGATTTTAAATCAACATTCCAAATCCAAATCTTAGTTTCCAAACGTAGCCTAACAGAATTGGCCAGAGAACAAATTGATAAAAATTGTAACATAGAACTCTCAAAGCTTTAGTGACATAGGACGACATTTAGGGGGGAACATATCTTCTATGTTGGAGGATCTGGAGAGCATAGCATAGGAATTAATTATGTACAACATGAAGACGTACTTACAATCATCAGTCAGACAAATTCATGGTGTTCATAGATTAAAGACCTCAAGCAAACATCCAATAACACCATAAAACAGAGTCTTCAGTGAAGGATCAAATTGTTATGGGGGATACACTGACAACATTACACTCCTTTCCGATTTCTGTAATATATTGCATAACTCTTCCGTAATGCTTCCATTAATATTAGGACTAGCATGCTCATACTTCTTATATTAGGCAAGATTATTGAGAATGAATCATACCTTCATTAGAAGCACGACCAACATGCCAAAGTTGACAAAAGATGATGCTTCCCTTTGCATGAACAGCATCCACCACTTTTTTCCATGCATCTATCTGCTCTTGTGTATATATCCCTGGGCAGTGAGGAAACCTTCAACAAAAAAATAAAATGAGAATCAGAATAAGCGTACGAGATGAATTTCATCAATAAGTATATCATCTTTCTATCTAGAGCCTGTGCCATCTTTCTATCTAGAACCTGGCCGATGGCATCTTTCTCCTAAAGCTAACTAGCATCCAGATTGCATGGCATTTTGCGCAATCATGTACCAAACAAATCTGAGAGTGAAAACCAAAATTAGCTCCCTTTGACTAAATGGAAGTGTAGCCGCATATATATCCTTACTCTTACTCCATACGTATAAAGAACTTGCAACTAATTGCAATTACACGCGGAAATCAACCAAGAATCTGAGGAAATGTGCAACGCAAAGGGTAAAAGAAACAACAAGAAAACATGCAACTAACACAATATACAAAATGTAGAAAAAGTAGTAATAGACAAGTGGTTGTCTAAATCATGGATTTTGAAATATTTTGGCTCTGTTTGGGCGAAGAGGAGTTTTGAGTACTTTTTGTAATGCTAGGATGATGCTGGACATGCCATCCATGATTAGGTTTGTTTTGCAGGATTAAGATTGGTTCTCTTGTTTCCAACATTTGACAACTTGATCTCTTTATGTCTCAATAATTTTGGAATGTTACATTTAAGTAACTGTTTCACTTTCTTCGATAAGTATATATTGGTAAAGCAATGGATAGCTGGTTGAATAAAGCAATTTTTTAATTATTGAACCATAAGGTCCACACCTGTATATACCTATGTGTTTCCAAGTATAAAAATACTATACATAAATATGATATTTACAGAAACATAACATATATGTATATATCATGTATTATCCATGCATATATGTAAATTTCTTTGATATATGCTTCCTAATTTCATGTAGAAAGAAATATCAGCCAACTGTCTCTCTAGACAGCCTTTTGCTTAAATTGTGGATAATTTTCACAAAACTATCATAAAGGATTAGTGGTTTTGCAAAAACAAAAAACAAAAAAAACAAAACCAAAAAACAAAAAACAATTTTTATTACCCCAATTTTTAGATCAACAGCAAATAGACAATGTGCTATCTACAAAAGCTTCCGGTGGAACTTTTATTTACTTTTTATAAGCTACCACAAATTTTCATATAAAACCACTAAAGTATTGTTACACTGCCATTGATTTCGTTACTACCGTAAAACTACCATATAACTTTCTGCATCATTTTTTACTATTTTTAAAGTTTGTGATAGATAATTTTTCTCTGGTTAGAGTAACTTGTTGTGTTTAGTGAACATCTCAACATTCAATTCGGTTCAATCTGATTCAAGCTCTAATTTAAGGCACATACAGCATAATAACTAAAAATAAAAGAATAATTCCAATAAACAAAAAAAAAGTCAAAAAAAAAATTTACCCTCCAGCCCCAGGACAAATCAAAGTCCCTTCAGTGATCAAGTATCCGCCTTCAGTCGCCCTTTGAACATAATATTCAACATGAGCTTCACGCGGAACCCCATTCAGCGCCCTGCATCTCGTCATGGGCGCCAGCACCACTCTGCAAAACAACAGAAAGAACCCCAGCAATTTCACAGACGAATCCAAGGCTAAAACACTAATTAAAAAAAAAATTTGAAAATTTTCGTCTCTAGAAACACCAAAAGATCGGAAGAGGTCGGAAAATTGCAGTGGTAATTCCGCAATAATAAGATCGGCAGCCAGACTTCAGATCTCTCGCCGAATTAGAGTGAAAAATTCAAACTTTTCAGCTCTAATCCCCAAACAAAGTCAGCGAGAAAGAGGAGTGTGTATCAGAACCAGAGAGAGAATCAAGAGCTAGAGAGAGAAAGTGAGCGAACCATGAACAGGGCAAGAATAGAGAGCGCAAGTCAACAGCTAGAGAGAGAGAGAGCGAATGAGAGCTAATTAGAGCGAATCGGGACGCGAATCAAGAGGTAGAGAGAGAAAGAGAGCGAACCGGTCAAGAGCTAGAGAGAGAGAGAACGAGAACGGATCAGAGCCAGAGAGAGCGCGTGCGGTAATCTTACCGGTGAGATAACCGGAACCGTCCCATCTGATACGGGGAGAACAGCGATGGCCGTCGATCCCCCGATCCCATCGTCATTCTAGCTAGAGAGAGAATGGGTTTTTGGACGGCGAGAGGTATTTTTGGGAAGAAGATGAAGAAAGGTGGGAGAAAATGGGGAGAGTATTGAGAGAAATATATAAAAACGGTGGTCGAGAGAGGGAGTCGGATCCGATCACCGGGACGAAGGCGAGAGGAAGCTCGAAGTGAAGCTGTAAAAGGGAGGCATGAGGAGGTGACGCTAGGGAAACTTCACCGGTGTCGGCTCAGCGAGCCCAAAGTCTAAGTAGCTCCTAAACTTTAACCAACCTTTCTACGAAGCCCTCCTCGATCTCTTATTTTAATCTTCATGCTATTCTTTCAGTCTATTAAGCCCCTAAAGTTTGCCTTTTCATTCTTTCTTGCTCCTAAAGTTTGCATTTCCATTCTATTTAGCATTTATGGTTCAACATGACTATAAACGGGTATAATGGTCTTATTGAATTATTTTTTAGGGAAGTGAATACTATCATGCCTACCATTTGTAAAAGGATATAATTTCATATAACTAAAAAGATTCTTAGATTAGTTACAGGGGGAAAAAATTTAAATAATCCCCCCTCAATGTGTGACTTTAAATAAAAAACCCAATAACATCCAATTGTTCATGTTGCTTCTATTTAGATCAAAATTTTTACTATATTATTATATCTTGATATAATATTTACATCACCATGCTTTGACTTTTTATGATGTGCACCCCCCAAACTTGCATACTGGGTAGTAACTTAGAACAAGTAATAGATAGATCAAACCTTAATTTGTAAAGCTTTATCATGTCATTGTTTTGACGATACTCTAACTGTATCCTAGCTAAAACATGTATTTGGGTGGTGTTTGAGGTTTTAAAACCACCATCAGGGCTGGACTGCATGAAATTTAAAACTCTAAGAGTTAAATAGAATGAAAATAAAAACTTTAGGGACTACATAGATTGAAATAAGAATTTGAGGGCTTCATAGAAAAATTGAGTAAAACGTAGGGGCTTAATAGATTAAAATAAAGTTAAGGGCTTCATAGAAACATCATGTAAAGTTTAGGGGCCGATTAGACTTTGGGCTTGTGTGGAGCTGACCCGTATCGGTTTGGTTGTTCTGTAAAATAAGTAGCCAAGTAGGTAGGGTGACCGGTGACGGGGTCCAATAAAGTAGTGGATGTCTTTGTCTTAGATGGACGGCGGTCCACGCGGTCATTTTCGCACGTGTTTATTGTGTACCCGTTTTCTTTAGATTCCGTGCTCAATAAATTAGTTTTATAAGATAAAGATCATTCTTAGTCATAACTTACTACTTGGGGGTTTTTACTTGCAACCCAAAGTTTTACCTCCATTTAAACGCACATATTTCATTGCATTCTTATATACAACCAAAATACAAAGTTTACTTACATTTAAACTCAAAAATATAAACTACAAAGTGTACGCCACATATAATATGCATCTCGTAGTATGTACTTATTCATCATATAAAATTTACCTATACATTGCGTAACTATACACCTTCCTGTGTATAGCTATGTATTGGTATTCTATATGCTTAGTTTAGAGGTTAGTATGTTGTAAATATTAGCTGTTTAGCACGAAATTCAGTTAATAATTTTC
>BQKN01065891.1:874235-895714 GCA_022839385.1 Asparagus kiusianus | reverse complement strand
TGTTGTAAATATTAGCTGTTTAGCACGAAATTCAGTTAATAATTTTCAGATCACTTAAAGAATTAATATTGTAACACAGATAATTCAAACGAAAAGAAATGAGGGTTAGAAATACGGCCTGATGGTCGAGGCGTGAAAGCACTGTCCCAAGAAACTAATTGCCCCCTCTCGTACAGGGCTACGCGGCAAAAGCTCCCGGAGATACAACGACCCTCGGTCAGGCGACCTCCTTCTCGTCGGCACGAGCTTCAAGAAGGCTTTGCGAAATCTTCTAGACTTTCAGGGAACCAGCACAAATGTAACAGATGTAAAATGAAGATGAAGGACAGAGAAGAAGAGAGAATTCGTTGTGTTTTTCACACTGTGTTAAACTCTTCAGATTTAGGTCCTTTTATAGGCTTAACACATCCGTTACTCATAAATCCGTAATTAATATATTTTAATTACCGATTTTAATTATCATAAAACTCTTTTCCGTTTTGATTCTGTTTTAAATCTCATGAATATTACCGTTTCAAAATTTAATTCTTTTAACCGTTACAAAATGTTTATCACATGTTAATTGTTCAAAAATAAAGATTATATTTTAATTATTCAAAAATAAAAATGTAGCAGATTAAAGGCCCACTAATCCGGAGCTGCATTCGTGTCCGCAGGTCGTGTGCGCGCGCCACCCGACCCGAACCCGAGCCCGAGCCCGACCCGGCCGGCGCGCGTGTGTGGTGTGGAGCATAACCCTTTATTTTCTTCTAGGCATAGGAGAGAAAAAGAAGGCTTATAAGGACCCTTCCTTTCTATCCCATTTCCTATGTGGGACTAAACTTTCCTCTTTTTCTCTACAAACCCAAGTTTTAAGTTATCTTTATTATAACTCTAACATAGTAAACTTTGTATTTTGGGTGCATGAGAACATGTGGATTTTTTTTTTTTTTTTTTTGTTTGTTTTGGCTTGGGGCGGGAGTGGCTTTTTTTGAGGGGTGGGGGGTTAGTGAAACTACTCGGGTTTTAAAGGAAAAGGTATAATCATTTGGATTTGTAAATAAAAGCCAAAGTTCTTGAGGTAAATAAAATTTAACGCGGAAAAGAGATAAATGACAATCATTTGTTACCTACTCCGTTACTTATAGCCTGTTTGATTGTTTTCTATAATTACAAAGAAATATATTTCCATGTAAAATATCTATTTTCTAGTGTTTCGTTCATTTGCATAGAAAAGTGTTTCTAGTGTTTGTCTCAAAAAAACATGGGGTTTAATTAATTTCCATTACTTTTACTTGGTTTGGATCAAATTTAAAAAAGAAGAAAGATAATTGATGTGCGAATAGATTTCATCATTTTCCTTAGTTTAGTTTAAATTTAAAAAGAAAAAAAATAAGACTATGCCCTGTTGGATTTAATCTAATAAATCTATTTGTGGGCACATATGATTAATCAATGTGTATTGCTATCTTTCAGGATAACCCACTAAAGTGATCAATTAAGTTGGGTTAATGGGTATTTAAATATAATCATGGGGTTATATGTGCAGATACCAGGTTGTAATTGTGATTTGTTGAGTGGCCAAATTGTAAAAGTACAACACCTATAAATAAGGGGTTATGGTCCCTAATCTAGGGTTACATTCTCTAATTCTCTTCACCCCCATCTAAGAGAGAAATTCGGCTATAGAGAAACCCTAAGGTTAGAAGATCATCAAAACCCAAATCAAGATTTCTTCTATGGATTCAGGTATAAGCTTCCGCTCTCTTTTTAGTTCTTGTTAATCTCTTTGAATTAATCATGGTTTTATGATTTAGATCTCAAGTTTAAGATCTAACAAGTGGTATCAGAGCCTCCTTGATTTGTTCTAAGAGATTAAGATTAAAATTGGATTTTTTGATCTTAAAATCTTTGTTTTTGAATTGAGATCTGTTCTCGGATGAACAGTAATGTTCGGATGAACAGTAACAGAAATTTTTTTCAGGTGAACAGTAAAGTATTTTCCGATGAACGGTAACTTTTTGGAATTTTTTGGGTTTTTTCTTTGATTTTTTGGATATGGATCAAGAAAATTTTTTCCAATTCTGGATCTGTTTTTTGAAAATAAAAAGCAAAGATTTTTTGGGTTTGATCTTTGATCCTGTGCTCCTCGCCGGCGAAGGTTCGCTGGCGGCCTCGCTCTCGACTCCGACGATGACGGCGGCGTCAGGAAACCCTAGGGTTTCGACCTCTTGGGTGCCGGAGCAATGACGGCGGCGGTTTCAGTTTGAAACCCTAAGGGTTCGTGCGTGAAAACGTGGCGAACATTAAGGAGGTGGTTACCTCAAATTTTGGCGAAGCTGAAAGCTTCAAACGAACTTCGCGTTCGTTCAAATTTAACCGAACTTCGCGTTCGTTATCAAGTGAGCATTGCGCTCAATCAAAACGAACCTCGCGTTCGTTCTCAGGTGAGCCTCGCGCTTAATTTTTAACGAACTTCGCGTTCGTTCTCAGGTGAGCCTCGCGCTCAACTCAGGTGAGCCTCGCGCTCAATTTTAACGAACTTCGCGTTCGTTCTCAGGTGAGCCTCTCACTCAACTCAGGTGAGCCTCGCGCTCAAATCTCAGGTGAGCCTCGCGCTCAATTCAAGTTGAGCCTCGCGCTCAGATCTCAGGTGAGCCTCGCGCTCAGCTCTAAGGAGAGCCTCGCGCTCAGTCCTCAAGTGAGCCTCGCGCTCAGATCTCAGGTGAGCCTCGCGCTCAGCTCTAAGGCGAGCCTCGCGCTCAGTCCTCAAGTGAGCCTCGCGCTCAATTTAAGTCGAACCTCGCGTTCAATTTTTAAACGAACCTCGCGTTTGTTCTCAAATCGAACCTCGCGTTCAAATTTTAAACGAACCTCGCGTTCGTTCTGTGTTCATTTTTAACGAACCTCGCGTTTGTTCTCAAGTTGAACCCTGCGTTCATTTTCAGACGAACCTCGCGTTCGTGCTTAAGTGAGTCTTGTACTCAATACAGTCGAACCTTGCGTTCGAAGTCAAGCGAACTTCGTGTTCACTATGGTTAAGCATCAGCTTTTTTTATGGGTCCACTTTGGTATACTTAATTTATTAAGTTATGGGCCCTAATTAAGCTATGAGACCCCAATTAAGTTTTTTGGAAATTCAGTTGATTTAAATTATTATTTTTTTAATTTAAATCTAATTTGGTAGCTAATCAGTTATTTAATTCAAATATTATGACACTAAGGTATTAAGGTTGTCTCTCACTCCAATTGTTTAATTGAAACAAGAAGTTGCCAAAGTAACCTCTCTTGTGTAGATTGTTCATGAGAAATGTGAGATGTTTGTGTGTATGCTTTCGTGTAAATATTTAATCGGTCCAAAGGAAGGTTAATATTTATTTAGACTGTATACACATCTGCGGTGATAAACGTGTGATAATTATAAGGTTTACATGTGAATAATGAATCGATCCAAAGATAGTTTCATTATTTGACATGAGTTATTGTCAATGTTTGATCATTGCAACAAGGTATCACTTACAAGTTAATATTACTGTCCAAAGACTTGATATTAATAATGTGCCAGATATCTTGAGATGGGATTTATCATTATTTGAATTTTATTGATTACTAAATATGGTTATTGATGTGAGCATTTTTTGTTTTATTTCAGCTAATGCATCTGCTGTAATAATTTTTGCTAACATCAACTCAATTCCCATGCTAAATGGGACAAACTTCAAGGTTTGGAAAGAGAACATATTAATTGTTCTTGGCTGCATGGATCTAGATCTTGCATTAAGAATTGAACAACCCCAACCTCTCAATGCGGATAGTACTCCTGATGCAAAGAAGGAATATGAGAAGTGGGAGCGTTCAAATCGCATGAGTCTTATGATCATTAAGCGCGGCGTTCCAGAAGCCTTCAGGGGCATAGAATCCGAAGGGATTACTAAGGCTAAAAATTTCCTTGCCGAAATTAAGAAGCGTTTTGCGAAAAACGATAAGGTAGAAACAAGCACGCTTTTAGTTCGCTTGATTTCGATGAAGTATAAGGGCAAAGGAAATATCAGGGAGTACATTATGGAAATGTCTCATATTGCTTCAAAGCTTAAGGCACTTAAACTTGATCTTTGTGATGAGTTATTAGTGCATCTGGTTCTGCTGTCTCTTCCTGCACAATTCAATCAGTTTAAGATCAGTTATAACTGCCAAAAGGAGAAATGGACTCTAAATGAGCTTATTTCATACTGTGTGCAAGAGGAAGACAGGTTGAAGCAAGATAAGACAGAAAGTGCTCATTTGGCCTATGCCTCTAAGGATAATGGTAAGAAAAGAAAGAATGATAATGAAGCTGCTAAGGGTCCAGTTCAGAAGAAACAACATAAGGATAATCAGGGTTGTTTCTTCTGTAAGAAGCCTGGACATGTAAAGAAGGACTGTACAAAATATCACGCCTGGTGTGATAATAAGGGTACGTTCCTTACTTTGGTCTGTTCTAAGGTTAATTTAGCTTCAGTACCTAGAAACACTTGGTGGTTAGACTCTGGTGCTACTACTCACATAAGTGCTTCTATGCAGGGCTGCCTGAGCTACCGGAAGCCAAGTGATGGTGAAAGATACATCTTTGTGGGCGATGGTCAATCAGTAGATGTGGAAGCAATTGGGCACTTTAGGTTGCTGTTAGGAACTGGTTCATATTTGGATTTAAAAGATACTTTTGTAGTACCGTCTTTTAGACGGAATTTGATTTCAGTTTTTGTATTGGACAAATCAGGTTACTCTTGTTCATTTGGAAACAATCAATTCAATTTGTCTTTTAATTCAATTATTGTAGGAACTGGTTACTTGAGTACTTGTGACAACATATATTTGCTTGATACAATTGCTTCTTATAATGAATCCTTGCATGTGGAATCACGTAGTACTAAGCGTAAATTAAATAAGAAAAATTCAGCGACATTATGGCATAAGCGCTTGGGTCATATCTCAAAAGGTAGAATTGAACGTCTTGTGTCTGATGGTATTTTGGATTCCCTTGATTTTTCAGATTTTAACGTATGTATTGAATGCATTAAGGGAAAACAGACCAAAGTAAAGAGATTAGGTGCCAATAGATCTTTGGATGTCTTAGAATTGATACATACGGATATTTGTGGGCCATTCCCTACGGCATCTTGGAATAGTCAATAATATTTTATATCATTCATAGACGATTACTCACGTTATGGGTACATATATCTCATTCATGAGAAATCTGAATCTCTGGACATGTTCAAAGTTTTTAAAGCTGAAGTTGAGAATCAACTCAACAAAAGAATTAAAACAGTTAGATCTGATCGTGGTGGTGAGTACTATGCAGATATGATGGTTCAAGTGAACAACGTTCAGGACCATTTGCTAGATACCTAGAGGAATGCGGTATCATCCTACAGTACACCATGCCGGGTTCACCTAGCATGAATGGTGTAGCTGAAAGACGAAACAGGACTCTTAAGGATATGGTAAGAAGTATGATTGCTCATTCTTCTTTACCAGAGTCTCTCTGGGGAGAAGCACTAAAGACAGCAGCTTACATTCTGAATAGAGTACCAAGTAAAACAGTTGCTAAAACACCTTATGAACTTTGGACTGGTCGAAAGCTCAGTTTAAAGTATTTACATATTTGGGGATGTCCAGCTGAGGCAAGGCCTTATAGGTCAAATGAAAAGAAATTGGACTCCAAAACAGTTAGCAGCTACTTTATTGGGTACTCTGAACGCTCTAGGGGCTATAAGTTTTATGATCCCACAATAAGGAATATTTTTTAGATAGGAACAGCAACATTCTTTGAGGATGTTGAGTTTGGGGGGAGAAATAAGGTTAAAGACATTAGTTTTGAGGAGGAATTGGCCTCAGACCCAATCCATACAGTTACTTTTGACAATATTCAGGTTCCTATACCTGTTGTTGCTTAAAAAGTAAATCCGGAACCTCAAGATGATAATGTTGAACAACTCCCTATTCCAGAAGAACAAACTCAACAACCTCAAGAACCAGTGCCATTAAGGAGATCCATGAGAGAAAGGAGAAATGCTATTCCGGATGATTATATTGTATTTCTTCAAGAACATGAGGAAAGTAATGGAATGTTAGAAGATGATCCAATCAACTTCCTTCAGGCCATGAAAAGTTCTAACTCTCAACAGTGGATTGATGCCATGAATGAAGAGTACAAGTCTATGCAAGACAATAAGGTTTGGAAACTTGTCTCGTTACCAGAAGGAGCAAAACCAATTGGTTGTAAATGGATTTTTAAAACCAAGCGGGATGCAAATGGTAATGTGGAGAGGTATAAGGCACATCTTGTGGCTAAAGGCTATACTCAAAAGGAAGGCATTGATTATACAGAGACTTTTTCTCCGGTTTTATCGAAAGACTCTTTCAGAACAATCATGGTACTTGTTGCTCATTATGATCTTGAGTTACATCAGATGGATGTTAAGACTGTATTTCTCAATGGCGACATTGATGAGATGATCTATATGGTGCAACCAGAAAACTTTGTGTCAGGAGACCCAAAGAATATGGTCTGTAAATTAAGGAAATCCATCTATGGACTCAAGCAAGCTCCTCGTCAATGGTATCATAAGTTTTAACAAATAATTATCTCGTTCGGTTTTGAGATGAACATTATTGATGACTGTGTATATCATAAGTTCAGTGGGAGTAAGTATATCTTTCTGGTTCTGTATGTCGATGACATATTGCTTGCCACTAATGATATAGGCATGTTGTACGAAACCAAGAAATTTCTATCAAAGAATTTTGAGATGAAAGATCTTGGAGACGCCTCTTTTATATTAGGGATCCAGATACATCGAGATCTCTCTCGGGGTATTCTTGGATTATCACAAAAGAGCTATATCGATAAGGTACTTAAAAGGTTTGGCATGCAAGACTGCAGACCACGAGATACCCCTGTTGCTAAAGGAGACAAGTTTAGTCTCAATCAGTGCCCTAAAGGTAACCTTGAAATTCAGGAAATGCAGAAGATTCCTTATGCTTCGGCTGTAGGAAGTCTAATATATGCTCAGGTATGTGCGCGTTCGGATATTGCGTACATTGTTGGGATGTTAGGCAGATACTTAAGCAACCCTGGTATGGATCATTGGATAGCAGTCAAAAGGGTTATGAGGTATCTTCAGAAAACAAAAAGTTACATGCTCACATACAGAAAATCAGAAAAGTTGGAGGTCATTGGGTATTCGGATTCTGATTTTGCTGGATGCCAAGATAGCAGGAAGTCTACATCAGGCTACATCTATATGTTAGCAGGAGGAGCTATATCATGGAAAAGTGTCAAACAGACACTAGTAGCTTCCTCAACTATGGCAGCAGAATTTATAGCTTGCTATGAGGCATCCAATCAGGGAATATGGCTGCGAAATTTTGTCACGGGACTGCGCATTTTGGAAAATGTTGAAAGACCACTAAGGTTATATTGTGATAATAAATCTGCAGTAATGTATTCCAATAACAACATGAGCTCAATTAAATCAAAACATATTGACATTAAGTTCCTGGTTGTGAAAAAAGGGTACAGAGTGGACAAATATCTATAGAGTACATTGGGACAAACTCCATGATAGCTGATCCTCTTACTAAGGGATTACCATCCAAGGTCTTTCATGAGCATACTGCTCATATGGGTGTGGTAATATTTAAGGATATTATGATTTAGTAGGAGTTTGTAATTGTGGTGCTTTATGTTTTGGTTGTATTGTCTGATCAGAATAAAGTATTCAGTTAAGACACTCTGCTACATTATGTTTGGTTTTGACCTCACTAAAGAAGGACCAGTTGAAAATAGACATGTACTGATCACATTGCATGTAATTTTCATGCTGCACATTCATGATTAATCTATGTCGTTTGATTGTATTGGTATATGTGACCATTGATGGGTCGAGTCACGATAAATGTGACGAAGGCCGCTTTGATCCTATATTGATATAGTCAATGGACGAGATTGTTCGGAAATACCTTTTCAGTGATAGCAATTTTGAGCTTATATGGATATACACAATTTAAGGAATCATATGGTGCCCAAGTGGGAGATTGTTGGATTTAATCTAATAAATCTATTTGTGGGCACATATGATTAATCAATGTGTATTGTTATCTTTCAGGATAACCCACTAAAGTGATCAATTAAGTTGGGTTAATGGGTATTTAAATATAATCATGGGGTTATATGTGCAGATACCAGGTTGTAATTGTGATTTGTTGAGGGGCCAAATTGTAAAAGTACAACACCTATAAATAAGGGGTTATGGTCCCTAATCTAGGGTTACATTCTCTAATTCTCTTCACCCCCATCTAAGAGAGAAATTCGGCTATAGAGAAACCCTAAGGTTAGAAGATCATCAAAACCCAAATCAAGATTTCTTCTATGGATTCAGGTATAAGCTTCCGCTCTCTTTTTAGTTCTTGTTAATCTCTTTGAATTAATCATGGCTTTATGATTTAGATCTCAAGTGTAAGATCTAACATGCCCACTATAATGTGCTTGCCAGACAAAATTGTTGCCAACATAAATTAAGTTGTGAGCATACCCACCGAGGTTGTGGTCACCTTAACCTTCTCTCTCTTCTATTGAAGTGAGAAACCCAAAAGGTCCGGGTTTATCTTTTTTATTCTGAAATAATAAGGTTCCTGTCGATTTCAAAGTTATTTCTTTCTGTTAGTGTCAGGTTCTTCAATTTTTTGACCGCCCAAACAGACTCTTATATGGTAAAATACTTTGATCCAAGATTTCAAGAGGAGAGGTTGGATGAGATTTCTCCTCTTTGGCCAAGAATATCCTCTTTGACCTCCGATATTAAAGATATCTACTTTACGTTTAAGGGGTCTCTATTAGTGACAGCGGAGCAAGCTACAATCATCACCGTGCGTTACTTTCATCGCTTCCTCACACATATAAGACAAGTGTTTTACGATCGGCAGTGAATCTATTTATTTATACAAATGAGAGAATCAGAGAATTTCTATTCATGCTACAGTAATGATACGAACAACAACTTTATAACTGTAGCACACTGGAACACTGTAGCAATTTTAGAAAAATGCAAGGTGCTGTAGCAACCTAAGGAACTTATGATTCCTTTTATGAACAGTGACCATATCACTGTAGCACAAGCGAACACTGTAGAACTTTCAAAATGTGAGATACTGTAGCAATCTAAAAACTTACTATAGCATTTTAAGAAACATGATTGCTATAGCATGAAAAAATTTACCATCGTGCTTTGCATGGACCACAAACTAGTATGTTATAAAGAAAAACACATGTTGAACGCGGAAGAGAAGAGAACACTAATATGCACTTAATCAATAAAGAAAAATTACGCACATCCCAGTTCAAAGTACACAGTAAACAACTCCCACAGCCGAAGCTTCCTCGTATATAAAATTGATTACAAAATATCTTCTTTCAACACCTTCAGCTTTGTCTCCATTACTCATAATGTAAACCTAATTTCTAACTGCGGCAATAAGCTGAGCCATGCAAGTTGCGTATTGAACAGCGGTATGTTGTGACGTGTAATGATCTTGAAGGCCATAGTCGGCAAAGTTTGATTCGATATGCATAAAATGGCCAGGCAATGATTTTTTCGATACAGCTTCCTGCCATATGTCAAAGAATTCCTCAAGAACTTGGCGAGATTTCTCTATTGAGGATAAGGGAAGGTATTCTACCTGTAAAAGGAAATGTATATTAACCAAAGCATCATGTTCATCAAAAATAATGACAGTTAAACACTAATGAAGAGTATATTTAATCCCCCTCATCATCATTAATAACAATTCATAGTTATTATGGAATACCCTAAACTTTTTTCACTAAACTACTATGACTGACGGGATGTTATTGTAAGCTGGCATGTGATAGACACCACGAAAATTTTATAACTAGTTGGATAAATTTTGCCAATGCTACCATAACCTTGTTTGATTATTTAAACTCTACAAAAATATACACAATTGGCTGGCAGAAAGTACTACAACAACGATGTTGTTAGAAAGCCTAACATAATTCTAATAGTTAAGAAGGGGAGAGAATGACAGAACGGATATATAAAGTAAACACATTAAAAAAGTCCAAAATATGTGGCGTGCTTATCCACGTGCAAGCTTATTACAAACTTCTGCTGGTTATGATAGTCTAATGTAGAAAGCTTATGATATTTTTCTCTAACAAATTTATGATATTTTGTGCAAAATCCCTTAAGGTTCATAGTATTTTTGTCAACTTTAACATCTCACCCTCTCCCCCTTCTTAATCATTAAAGGTATTTTTGACTTCTTAACAACGGTCACATTGACATTATTGGGATAATTTTCCGATACTGTGTGATTTTTCTATGCGTTTGGAACTTTTAGTGTTTCCTCTAAAAAATAGTTTATGGCATCATTTGCAAAACCTGTAACAACTCATGGCAGTTTTGTAAAATTTACCCAAGAATTATTGAAGTGCTCAATTTGATCTCAGTTTGAGTTTTGAAACTACAAATATCATGCATATTTCCTTTGTGAAAGTCAACCTGACATGAATCTGGGTAAGCACAATGATTATGCATACTTTCCGTTGAAAATCAAAACTGACATGCTGGCTTGCTACTAAACAGGTCAGGAGGTCCTCTAAGTGACCAGAATTTCAGTGGATCGGGTACGGATGTACTATCTTAATCGATTTATCAATTATGTCTGTTCAAATCAGATTATCATTCGGGAAGGACCAAGATTTTATCAAACCCGGGGCTCGTCTTAAGCCTTTTATTAAACTTGTCTGTTCCAATCCACGATAATTGGGGATGGACCAGGATTTGAGCGGGTAATAGTAGCAGAGGCGTACTTCTTCCAGTACAAATAGGGGAATTTTCAGATCAGCAAGATGTATACTGTGAATTTGAGATAAATACACGTGCAATGTACTTGGATGATTTTTATTTTTTGAATGTAGGAGCCTGATGCAGACTTCCTAGAAGTTTAATCTGACTTTAGAGGAACAGAGAAGTTTCCACAGTTAACAACTGACACGAGTATATAAGCAATGAATACCATAGTAAATTTTAATATGACTTAAAATTGCAATCCGAAAGAATAAAAAAATCAAAATGTTTGGTCTTTTTTGGGGGGAAAAGGCCGTAGCCACTAAATGTTTGGTCTCATAGTAAACGAAGTGTGTCCACATGATCTGTCACAGAAAAATCATCTATGGCTCCTCTCATATTATCCACATCAAGTGCTATTCGAACTAGTCATATTTTTCTGAGGACCCCTGTGTTGCAATATTTTATATTATCTATTAGGTTACCCAGGATTTCAACAACTGATTGATCCATGTGTTAAACTGATGCAGGACACTTAATCTGAGTTGGAATCTATTTAGATTAGGAAATAAATTTAATTTTAGAGTCAAATTAGATTAGGAAACAAAATCAATTTTGATTCATAATTTGTTTCCTCTATTATAAGGAGTCTTTTAGGATGGAATTTGGCACTTTCTTTTTTTTTTGTAATTCTAGTATTACTAGGAGTCTTATTTGATATTTTCTATTTTTGTAATTCTAGTCTTACTAGGAGTCTTATTTGTTTTTCTATTTAAGAAGAGTCATGTAACCCCAAAGAAGAATAACTTTTCATTAATAAAATTTCTCTTTTTCAATATTTTCTTCGTGGATTCGAAGTTTTTCGTGGATTCGAAGATCATTCTTTGTGGATTCAAAGTTTTTCGTGGATTCGAAGATCATTCTTTGTGGATTCAGATAACACCATTGGTGGATTCCGAGGTTATCACTTCCTCCACGCTGCGTCATAAACAAACTCTCATTGGATGCTACACAAGTTGGCATTTTATAGAGCGGCAACCATGTTCTCTAGTATGAATTAAAACAGCCCTACTTTTCCCTAGTCATGGGCCATTTCGCACAGTGAAAAATCTAGGAGCTTTTAAGCCAATACCTGATCTGATTCTTTGAATTAAATTAGGCCATGTCATTTGTGAGGTGATATAGCAGCTTCTTTTGATATTGCAGCTTCTTTTGATATAGGTTTGCATTTTTAGCTTTTAATCTGAAAGAGAGGTGCTTAATTTTCACAATCATACTGGAGACTTTCATCAACAGTTGGCAGTATTGTTATCTTCATAATAAGGAGAAATTTAGAAAATAATTACTATGTTTTTCAGCACTGAAACTGGCACTAATACATTTTGCAGTACATTTATGTTGCTTTAATAGTTATATTGAACACTACCAAACAATTTCTATGCAGTCCAAGCTGTTTTCTCCAACAGTATCATATCGATTTCAAGGTATCTCATCCTTCAATTTTACCATAATTTTTATTAGCATGCTGTCATTTTGAGTATAGAAGTATTCAACTCTACTGCCTGGCAGCTAAAACACTATTTTGTTTTTATCACTATGGAGTAAAATCTACCCAATTTCGTGTCCTTGTAAGATTGAAAAAACATCTAGATCTGACTTCTACACAGTCTTGCTAATTGTGATGACAATAGGGGAATTGGAGGCAAAGGTTTTGAAAATGGTGTTCTTGAACAACAGAAGATTGATGTGAAGTCCAGCTTGTCAAGGCATGCCACGAAATCAGGCATGCAATGCTCTCTATCATCTACTTGTTGCTTTATGGAGATATTGATCTCCATAATGATGAAATCATTGGGTCAAAAATACGTGACGTCTATCTTTTAGCTTTTATCATAAGAGTAATAGAGGATATAATAGCAAAGAAACCCTAAATAGATAAAGTAAAAGAGAAATAATTGATTTATCAAATTGGATCAGAAGCTCGTGCTCCAACTCCTATATAGAGTGACAAGTCCAACAGCGACGTTTACCCATAACACTATCAAGTATGTTGATTTCCTGCCCAATCCAGCTAAAGTATAATATCTTATCTCAAACTAACTTGATTTCTAACTTACGGACAGCCCACTCAAAGCAAATTAACCAAATTAAACCTAACGATCTTGATCTATAAACTATTAAATTGAATAATCCAAAACAATGCAATTCCTTATATTCTCTTAGGTGGCATTGTGGGTCACACAATCCAATTGCAATTGGGCAAGTGAGGATGCATGTATTGAGTACATTAAATGGATAATTCTGCATGAAATGCACTAGCAAGAACTAGTACAGTAGTACCTATAAAATGTTTTATAAAACAAAGTCCCTGACCATCTGACTGATTGCAACCGAAACTTTAGGTGCTTTAAATTCATGAAGATGATCATTAAAGAAAATAAGAAATAGGTCCAAATTATGTAGTTTGATTGTCGAGATGCTTGATTTCTCAGAATGCTGATATTTACCATTCGATTGGATTTACACATTTGGGATCTTAACTCCTAATTTTGAGATCAGATGAGAAAATGAGACTGTATTTGACATAAACTATGACCAAATTTAAAAGAATATTTTTGAACTGTACTTGAATCTATAATTGTGCATTACCAAATATGACATCCAAATGGTTGTATTTCCCTCAAAATGGGCATTTAGAAATCTTGGAGTGACAATAGACTCCATTAAACATAACATGCAGGCAAGTAACTGTTCACATGCAAATGAGGTATAAATTTCTACAATGCTAAGTGAAAAAACAACCTAATAGTAAACCTCTAGGGTGTTATATTGACTCAACTACATATGCCAAGCAAATATTATCCAATGATCTCGTTGCATAAGATATGCTTTCCAGTCGCGATATTTAGTAATTTAATAATTTTTTTTTTTTGCAATAAACTATAGAAGCATAAAGAACAGGTAAAGTTTACTTAGATACAAATATACTTAAGTATGTGAATATTCGAAATACAAAACATACCTCCATCATGATTCCCCTCAAACTTTCAGAGGTAGAAGGAACACACTTTCCCACTCTCAATCGGAAATCACCAAGTTGATATTGAAAACCCTAAAAGATATAGCAGAATATCATAAAAACAAAGGAAGAGTTGTATTCAAATTTCTTCCATGAATTAGAAGAATGGTATACCTACAAACTACCGTAAACCATATTAAATCAGAACTTGTCTATAAAATAAATACTAAACAAAAATGAAAAAACAACACAAAAAAAGCCATAATATACCTCCAAATCAAAATACCAGTTTCCCCAACATTAAAAGTAAACAAAATCCATCAGTCTCATATAAAACTAAAACTAATGCACACCAAAATGAGACCTTGTTAAAAAAAATAGAAAAAGAAAAGGTTAAAGAAAAAATCAAAACATAATACAACAACAAGAACAATAAAGCCTTTATCCCAAAATTGGGGTCAGCAACATGAATCTATTCTTTTCTTTCATTCAATTCTATTATGCCTTTATCCTCTGCTAAATGAGCTATAATCATTTCCTGCTTAATTGTTTCAACCAAGTTCAATTCGGTCCACCTGCAACCTCTTTGGCCCATTGACAATAATCATATCAGTTCTCCTTACTGGGTGCATTTAGTGATCACTGTTGTACATGATCAAACCATCTCAAATTGATTCTCTCATTTTATCCCGATGGAAGCAACCTCTAATCTCCTACAAATTAATTCATTTTGTATCCTATCTTCAAGAGTATATCCACAAGACCGTAATAACATTCTCAATTATGCTACATCCATTTTTTGCACATATTGTTTTCACTTTCCCAGCATTTTTGCGCATGCTGTTCTCCAAAACACAGTCCAGTTCCAACAAAAACCCATCTCTCTCGCATGACAATCAATCCCAAATCAACCGCAAGATCATAACTTGTCAACAAAACCAACACTAAAAAACAAATTTGCAATAAAGAAACAATAAAAATACCTCAAAATTGAGCACAATCCGAGCTTTATAAGACTGCAACTTCTCCATAATAACTTGAATCGACAAATCCGCTTCAAGAACAATCCTATGAGCCCTCAATATGAAATAGTACTTGTTCGGCTGCTCTTGCAGAGCTAGCCCCAGAAAATCCCTCGGATGGTCCACCGTCCCTGATGACGTGTCCCTCACGATCGGACGGTAGAATGTCAACGACGACTTCCAACGTCCGTCCTTGACGCCGTTAAGTCCCTCGACGCACTGGCACGCCTCCGTTAGGATCTGGCTGTTTAGGGCCGTACCTGGGTTTGGCTGCCAGTGCATTAGCCTGAACGTTGACGGAGAGTTGAGAGATTAGAAACCCTAACCTCCGGTTTTGCGCCCCCCCCCCCCCCCCCCCCCCAGAGAGCGATGCTTACCATTTGACCGTCATGGAGATGCTGCGATAGAGAGAGAGGCGGGGAGGAGGGGGGTGGTTTGGTTTTGTGCGCTTTTTGTTGAGAATTTGTACTAGGGCTTGTTTGGTTCGAAAAAATACGAAGGAAGATGCGTGGAAAGAGGCACTTTGGAAAAAAAAGGAAAAATTTCTTCAAGGTCCCAAATTTGGAAAAATAATGTGGCCCAGCCCCCTGTACTTTTAATATTTGGTATAAACCCAAAATACACTCCAAATGTTCATTTCAGCCCCTCCAGCTCACTTAATTCTCAGAATCCCGAATCTACCCTTCCCGCCCACTCCGTGCATTGGTAACGGTGCCGCCCACTCCGCTACTCTCGAGGCGCTCTCTCTCTCCTCTCTCCCTCTCGCACTCTGTCTCTGGCTTTCTCTCCGGCGAAAAACCGAAATCCGCTTCTAGGGTTAGGTCGAAACGGGATCGAAGATGGCTAAAAAATCGGCGAACAAATTCGAAGTTGTTCACCATCCTCCGCCGCCGCTGCAATATATGTCAGGAACATGCACCAACGAACGACGAGCGAGAAGACTCGTCGTCGCCTTCCAAGACCGACGAAGATCCTCCCTCGCCTTCCAAGACCGACGAAGACCCCCCTTTGCCATCTGAGACCGACCGTGGTGCGGATTCTCTCACATCCTCCCCTGCCTCCAAGTCTTCGTCCACCCATGCGTCATCATCAGGGAATGGCAGCACCGATGAAGCCACGCAAACGTTGTTGAGTTTCCAAAGGGGTGTAATGAGAAAAAGAAAAATTACAAGTTCACTAAACGCACCACAGAAATCCATAAAGAAGTAAGATAATGTTATATGTTATATTTTCCAATTTAGATAGATGTTATAGATTTAGTTGAATTGTGAACTATATGCCTGGACATTGGTTGAAGGACATGTTAGCTGATACCTTAATGTTAAATGTGAACTATATGGCTCTTATTAATGTTAAGTTTGGCTGTTGTTTGTTAAGGTTTATAGCGTAACTGTTAAAGTTCATTGTTGTATGTTAACTATTGGATGTTGGATGTTAAGTGTTGTATGTTAAGTGTTGTTGATGTTAAATGTTTAATTATAATACAGGAAAAAGTCAGGTGCTGCTAAAATTAGACCCACAGCTAGTTTCGCCGCATATTGTAAATTTATGAAAGTCCTCGAGCCGAGAATGCGGCAGTGTCATTGGGATGCATACCAATGGTGTACATTCCAGTATTATGTAAAGTTTGGCCCCCAGCATTAGATCGACCAACGCTGGAACTTGTATTGAGACACTATAAGGGTAATGAAGTGGCGTTTTCTCTGCCCGATGCCGAAAGTGGGAGAGAAAAGGTTGTTAATTTTGATATGGACTGGGTGCATGAACATACAGGTTTCCCAATTGATGGGGAAATAATTTACAATAATAGAGATCCTTTCCCTAGGCTTCGGGTGGAGTATTTTGATGAACGTTTGACTAGAACCCCAAAGAAATCAACGAAGAATATGCGACGATATGTGGAAGAGCTACTGCAATCTCTTGTTGAATCAAGAAAGAAGAAGGATATTGAAGATTTTGTGTTACTGCAGATACTTTATCAATGTTCAATGATGTGGTGCCCTAGCAGTGTCCAAGGCATCCCAAGGCTCTTGTTCAAATATGTTGATTCAATTGAAAGAGTGAGGAATGTGGCCTGGGGGAAATACATCTATGATCAAACGAAGAAAGGAATTAAGATTGCCAGGGAAGGTCTGCACAGGTCAAGAGTAAGCTATGTACCTGGATGCATGCCTTTGATCCCTGTAAGTTGGATTAACCTGTGCATGTGAACGCTTGCTGGTTCATGTTAACTATTTTAAGGATCTGGTTAACTATATTTAGCTTCATGTTAACTATGGTGTTTCCAGTATTAAAGTTGGTGTTGACAGTGTTCACTATATTTCAGTCAGTTCTGTTAACTATATTCATGTTTAAAAGATTAGTATTGCATACTAACATGTATTAATTGTTTGCAGCTATGGTACTATGAAATGACCAGGATTAAAAGATATGCCTTGAGCAATAGATTCAAACCACCCCTCACTAACTGGGTGAAGATTGGTGAGAAGTATGGATCTTTTCGAAAGCGCACAATAGTTGCCAAGGCTGCAAAAGCTAGCATCCAGGTTGTACATAAACCAATAGCTGAAATTGGCTCATCCGATGAGAAATATCCCATCAGAAGGCCATTGATGAGGCTTAGAAGGGTAGGGATTGCACCACAATTTCCAGTCGTACATAGGGAGGAGAAGAAAGCAGCAGTAAGGAAGAGGAAGATTGAAGAAGAAAAGAAGAAAGAAGAGAAGGAACATGAGAAGAGATGGTCAATAGGTTTGGTAAGTTCTAAGGTGCTAAATCACCATAGTTAACTACAAAACCACAACAGTTAACATGTTAGCAACAAGAGTTAACATGTTTTCTACAAGAGTTAACATGTTAGCAACAAGAGTTAACATGTTTTCTACAAGAGTTAACATATTTGCCACAAGTGTTAACATGTTTGCTATAAGAGTTAACATGTTTGCCACAAGAGTTAACATGTTTGCCACAAGAGTTAACATATTATCACAAAAGTTAACATGTTAGCCACAAGAGTTAACATGTTATAGAGAGAGTTAACATGTTAGCAACAAGAGTTAACATGTTACCTATAGATGATTGAAGAACCTTTAATTTATCTGTGTCAATTGTGGACCACTTACTGTTAACCTTTATAAACTTGATGTTAACTCTTTGTTATTTCTAAATTATAGATAATGTCAAAAGCCATTGATGAGGCTTTTGAAAGGGAAGATGAGATTGAAACGTTACCAGTTGAGGAGCAACTGTAATTTTGGAGAAATGCTGCTAAAGTAAACCAGAGACTTTGCCGTACACTGAGGGTCTCGAAGAAATTGTATTGTCAAACTTTCATGGACGAGATTCGTAGACTCAACGAAAAGGTTAAGGGGTTGGACGAATCTTGTGACATAGTAGATCCCTTGATTTTAAAGAACAATGTGAAGAAGCTTATTGCACAGCATCTGAAAGGAAGCCCTACAGTGGAAAAAAGTGAAGAGGACAAGCATGAAATCGATGGAGAAGACAACTATGGGGAGAGAGACGACGTCACCATGAATGAAGGTGTCGAGGAAATGGGCAAGAACGAAGAGAGAGACGAAGTGATCAAGGATGAGGAGGAGGAACAGATGGTTGAGGATGAAGAGGGCTCGAATGGAGAGAGAGACGATGTTTCCAAGAATGAAGTTGTCGAGGAAATAGGCAAGAGCGAAGAGAGAGACGAAGTGATCAAGGATGAGGAGGAAAAGCAGATGGTTGAGGATGAAGAGGGCTCGAATATCGAGAGAGACGATGTTACCAAGAATGAAGTTGTCGAGGAAATGGGCAAGAGCGTCGAGAGAGACGAAGTGATCAAGGATGAGGAGGACAAGCAGATGGTGCAGGAGGAGGAAGGTGTGGTTGAGAAAGTTCCACTAAGCAAAGGATTGAAGAGGCCGAGGAAGCCGGTGAGCAAAAAATATGTGGGTTATAGGAGTAGAGCTCCAAGCAAAAGAGCAACCAAGAAAGGTAAACTGGTTAGGACACCATTTACTGAGGATAAGAAACCGAGGGCTAAGGGATTGAAGTTGAAAGAAGGTGAGCACAAAGATGAACCCATTGTTGTTGGTGACACCCCCAAAGAAAATAACAGTTTACCATGACGACAGTGTTGGCAAGTGGGATGTGCTAAAAAGCACGTATTTAACAGATGTGGATCGTGCTGCCTTAAAAGAGATGAATGAGGGTATCCCTGATGTAGGCACGTTTAGCTTACGAGTGTTAGATAGCGCTGGGGCTTTTGTACATAACTACAGAATACCAAAAAATGTTGCAGAGAAACTCTCAGCTGAGGAGAACAAATGGCTCGAGCAGTATTGCAAGGAGAAATGTAGCCCGTAAGTGCTGATTGTGTTGATTTCAAAATGTAAAGCTTTCACGTTTAAATTTAAGCAACAAGGGTTAACATGTTAACCACGAGTGTTAACATGTTATCTACAAGAGTTAACATGTTAGCAACAATAGTTAACATGTTATCTACAAGACTTAACAGGTTAGGGACAAGAGTTAACATGTTATCAACAAGAGTTAACAGGTTAGCCACGAGAGTTAACATGTTATCCACAAGAGTTAACATGTTACCCACAAGTGTTAACATGTTATCCATGACAGTTAAAATATTAAGTAATTTAATGCTAACTCTTTAATATTAACTGTGAACCTCTGTTTTTTTCTTGTTATGTTTGTGCGTTAAGGTACGTATACGTCATAACTACTAATAACAGCACAATTACATACCCGGAACTACTGTATATGATCCGCGGGGGAAGACTCGATGACAAAGTAACAGAGGCATTCTTAGATAGATTACGGCTATGGCTGCAGTTGCAGGAGAACGCTGACTTAAACAAGCAGTACGGGATTGTATCTACATATTTCTACGTAAGACCAATCCTCATATAATTAGTTAACAGATAAGCTCTTATATTTAACACGTTAAACAAAATATAGTTAACATGTTATCCACAAAAGTTAACATGTTTTCCAAAAAAGTTAACATGTTATCTATAAGAGTTAACATATAGCCACAAGAGTTCACATGTTATCTACAAGGGTTAACATGTTAGCCACAAGAGTTAACATGTTTGCCACAAGAGTTAACATGTTTATCACAAGAGTTAACATGTTTTCCACAAGAGTTAACATGTTTTCCACAAAAGTTAACATGTTCTCCACAAGAGTTAACATGTTTTCCACAAAAGTTAACATGTTCTCCACAAAAGTTAACATGTTTTCCACAAAAGTTAACTATATGAACTTGAACCATTTTCACATATTAAAGGCCACTCTTTCTTAATGTGTTAATTTTGTGTAACAGCATTCACTCTATGGAGACCAGGCTCATGAGCGGCTATATGAACTATATAAACTTTATATACAACAACATATTGCCGCTGGCCGATCAATACTCATATTCCCAATTGTTCGCCATGACCATTGGCATTGTGTCAAAGTTAGATTGAATGAAAATTTAGCGTTGCACTATAGTTCGGTAACTCCCGAAGCTTTCCTTGAGCCCGTTAACAAAATTATAAACTTCATGGACCATATGAAGGTCGCATTCAATCTTGAAAAGGTGTGTAGGACATTTCAATATAAGGAAATCCCATGCGAGCCTCAAAAGGGAAGGTACATTAACATATGAATCTTATTTTTTAAAAGAATTTTCCTCTCAAAAACTGACCTTTAATATGTATTTATGTTTTGTTATTTGTAGCTACGATTGTGGGATATACGTATACCTTTATGTACGTGCTATTCTACAGAAAGGTGATGTTCTGCATGTTACGCCCGCCGATGATTCGTTGGCTGTAGTGCGTGCAAGGCTTGCGGCGGAACTAATAAAAGAAGGCTGGGAATTCAGAAATAGAAAGGGCAAAATAGCCGTGGAGGACCCAGAATTTAAAGCGCCTGCATGAGCCGCAAATGTTACAGCCTAAGGAAGAATGCTATGTAGATAAACAACTGTAAACAATCTTCACAATTTTTGCTTGTATAGTGTATTAACAGCTAATGAACTAGAGTCCGGAGAAAGTTAACATGTTAGATTCGTAAGTTAACAATTATATCATGTCAGCTTCACTTGTTAAATATGGAGAAAGTTTATAACATATCAGGTTCTCTTGTTAAATAACACCGTATACGGATAAAGTTAACATGTTATCAACAAGAGTTAACATGTTTTCCACAAGGGTTAACATGGTATCAGCAAGGGTTAACATGTTAGCTAATAAAGGTTACTTGTTTGCAACAAGAGTTAACTTTTTTACCACAAGAGTTAACATGTTTGCCACAAGAATTAACATGTTATCAACAAGAGTTAACATGTTTTCCACAAGGGTTAACATGGTATCATCAAGGGTTAACATGTTAGCAAATAAAGTTAACTTGTTTGCAACAAGAGTTAACATGTTTGTCACAAGAGTTAACATGTTTGCCACAAGAGTTAACATGTTTGCTTCAAGAGTTAACTTGTTTGCCACAAGAGTTAACATGTTTGCTTCAAGAGTTAACATGTTTGCCACAAGAGTTAACATGTTGCCACATGAGTTAACTTGTTTGCCACAAGAGTTAACATGTTTGCCACAA